>BSBK01002907.1:335000-922500 GCA_027943335.1 Chamaecyparis obtusa | reverse complement strand
ATGAGCATATGGTAAACAAAGAGTATTGTGAGATCAACTTGGAGTTCCTAACAAAGTTAGGATTAAAGCCTTTAGGGTGATTTCAGTGAGTTCATTTTTATATTGGAATTTGATGATCATGTTTGGGAGTGAGAGGGGTAATAGGAAAAGAACTTACTCTGAGTTGATGTGTATTTGAGTTAAGGTTTTAGGTTGATATATGTTATTAAGTGACTCTTTTCCCTGGGTTAAGGCACTGATCTTTTCTTTGGAAGTAGTCCATCATCATCAATCACACACACATATAAATGATAAATCTTTAATCAATTAGTAAGGGGTATAAATGTCTATTAGTTAGTGATTCCTTTTAAGAAGTGAATCAAGGGTAAACCCACCTGAGCATCTTGGCTCAAAGTGTAGGAGGATCTCTTTGATCCTTGTTAATTGGCCCTTTTACTTGCAGACTTTGGAGTGGTGATAGAGTCAATGACATTTAATTGTCAATTATAGTGTAAACCTACAAGTTGAAACCAAAAGGACACAACCAACAAAATGGTGACTCTACTGGGGAGAGTCTAGAGATAAAATTTATTAAGTGGACTCTTGTTTTGCTGTTGTATTTGGTTAAAAGATTTCCCATTTTGCTGGGTGGTGACTCAAAAGGATAGAACCAGTGTTATAGACTGCAAATCATGGACAAGAGAAGGAATACTAGGTCCTTTGTCAAGAAAAATTCAGAGGTTACTTTGGAACAATTGCATAGATAGGAAAAGAAGAGTTGGATTAGAAGAAATGGTGAGTCTACTAGTGCTCCCATGAGAGAACAAAGAAATACCAGAGGTAGAGCACCACATGTTTCCTCAAGTGAGGAAGGTTCACAAGATAGAAGTTCTAGATTAGATGGTGGTCGCTCTGAAGATAAATTTTATGATACCCCAGAGGCTGTATTTCAAGATAAGGGTTCATTACCTGTAGGTTAGGATGAACAAGCCAGAGACATGGGTTTTGAAACAAACTTAGATTTTGAAGATAATTTCAGAAGGGAACCCATGAGACCAAGGCAAGTCCATTTCCTATATCAAAATCTCATCGATATGGATGTGTCATCAGGTTCTGATGATATTATGATAGACACACATGATTTGAATGCACTAAGATTATAGTTGGCAAAGTAGGATGCCATACATAAGAGGTTACAAAAGGAGAGAGAAGCTGAAAAGGTGAATGCTCTAATAAAAAGAGAGTCTCTTCTAAGAAAGATTAATGAAATGAAGGAGAGAAACAAGATGCTTGTTTCTGCTCCCAAGACTTTGCAACATGATGTCTTTGGTGATCTTGATGCTTTGAGGAGTGAGCAGGAGCACTTGCTACAAGATCATGAATTTGATAAAGAGGGCCCTATGGTTAGATAGGTTGAAAGTTATGCTTCCCTCCCTAAAGATAAAGATAGGCATGAGATCACTAGGCCTGCTGTTGCCGCTAGTGAAAAAGGAAAGCAAAAGATGGTGGGACATCAAACAAGCAAATCATTGACAATACTAGGGGTCCCACCACCCAATTCAAATAAAGACATATAGATAGAAAGAAGAAGAAAAGAAGATGAGGATCTTGCAAGAGAATTAGAGAAGGCTGAAATTGAAGCCTCCATTGCAGAAAAGAGAAGAAAGATCCAGTTCTTGAAGGCTTCATCTGCTAATGCTCTTGGCCAATCTACTATTGAATTAGGTATGCCATCTATGACTACTACTATTCCACTTAGTAATGCTACTACTAGTTCAATTCCTTCTTCATCTGCTAGGATAGGTGTTGATCCTAGACAACAATCAAATGCACAAGTAGATGGAAATGTAAATGTAAATGTTGACCCGTAGGGTCAACACTAGTTCAAGTTTTCAAAGAAGACCTATGCAATTAGAAGGCTATAGGAAAATTAGTTTTGATGGAATACCTAGCTACCCAAATGTTTTTCCAACTGATATAAGAGATAAGATACCTAAGTTTTCTGGTAACAATGTTATTAGTTGTGAAGAACACCTTAGGTTATTTGTGGATGTGCTAAATGATTATGAGGTAGAACATGAGGATGTAGTCATGACATTATTTGTTCAATCTTTGGTGGAGGATGCTAGAGATTGGTTTAAGAGACTCCCTGACAGATGTATTGACACTTGGGATTCCTTTGAGAGATGTTTCAAAGAGAAATATGGTGATAGGCCTAATGCTAGCTTTATGCTGAATGAATTTAACACCATAAGGAAAAATTAGAATGAATCTGCAGCTGAATTTAATATGAGATTTCAGAAGGGCATGCATAAGTTGTTCCAAGTTATGAGGTTAGATGACAATGTTTGTTTGACCACATACTTTAATGCATTTGATGGAAAAATGGGATATTTGTTGAGGGAAAAAGAACCAAGAACTCTTATAGATGCTTTTAGGATTGCTATCAATATTGAGAACAATATGAAAATATTAGGAAGATTGGGTGGAAAAAGAGATGATCCAAAGTTGTTTGGAGACAAAAGATATAAAAGGGATAATGAAAGGAGTGTTGGAAATAAGAAACAAGAGGAAGATAAATTGGATAAGGTGTTGAATGCATTGAATGATTTGAAAGCACCTACCAATAGGAATAGTAATGTTCTTGCCAATGAAAAGCCTCAATTCAACAACAATTTTAGTAGGCAGAATAGACTGCTGAATTATCCCCACAACACCCAATGGAAGGATGGCAAGCCTATTGTCCCTGCTGCAAGAAATAATAATGATAGAATTGTCCCTGATCCTTTACAAAGATCTTCTATAAATGTTATAGAGGATACACCATGGTGCACAGCATGCCAGTCCCCGCATTCTGTAGAACATTGTGTTGTTGCACAATCCATGTCAGCATATCAAAATGATAGTAATGAAGAGTTAGATCAAGAAGAAACTCATGATGATCTTGGGTGCAATATGGTAGCTTCATATTTAGGTTATGAAGATGATTTTGATACTGATGAAGAAGAAGATGTATGCTCAAAGAGAAACAATCAAACACTTTTCCATCAGGAGGTTTTTTTTTGATAATGATGACATTGATGAAAAGATATGTAACATGATCTCTTTCTCTGAGCCAGTGAATTTAAGAAGACCTTCAAGGGAAGAGATGGATAGAATTACTGTAGAAATGATTTCTCAAGTGCAAAATAGAGGCATGGTGGCAAGGGATACAAGTGAGAAAGCTGCAGGAATGTTTATAAAGAATACCAGCTCCGGAGAACCAGGTGAGAGTAAATAAAAAAATGATCATATGGTAAGGTTAAAGAATGTCAAAGGTAAGAAATGGGAACCTAAGGGAGTTGGATTTGAAAATATTTCTAATGAAAAAGAGAAGCCAGTTAACACAATGGCTAAAGATGAAAAGATGAAAGTCACCAATACATGTAATGTATCAGATAAACAAAGGGACACTAAGGCAATGCAGATTGAGATTCCTTACTCTGCTACTGTTGATATGTTAGCTGTATTGTCTCAAGTAACTGTTAAGGTTCCATTGTCAGAATTGTTGAGGATCCTCAAACATAAGGACAAAGCTATTGCATGGGTGGATAATGTTCATAACAATGATGTTGCATGCAATGAATCTCAAGCTAAGGTTTTGAAAAGAGTAGAGGCTCAGGGATTGGTGTCTCAAATTCCACCTATATACTTGGATAGTTCTGTCAATGCTAGCCTTGAGAACATAGATCCATTTTTCTTGAGTGTCCTTGTGAATGGAATGAAATTGAGAAATTGTATGATTGACTCTGGTGCCTAATACTGTCATGCCTTTCAAGATTATTGAAAAGTTGGGCCTTAAAGTTGATACAATTCAAGGCAGATGCTGTGTAATGGATCAAAGAGAGGTACCAGTCATTGGGACTATAAATGAAATGCCCTATAGATTGGCAGCCTATCCAGAGAAAGAATTGACCATGACTATTTTGGTGGTGGACATCCCTCCTCATTATGGGATGCTATTATCTAGAAGATGGAGTGCTGCCATGGGTGGAAGTTTACAATGTGATCTGTCCTATGCAACTTTCAAGATTGATGACCAGTTTATCAAAATTGATTGAGAGCTGAGAGTATGCCACATGATTGAAAGGAATATTGATCATGAGACTACATGCTTTGTAGATACTGATATAAATTCTTTTAGGGAAGAGATCCCTGCAATTGAGAAGGAGCCTGTATTGCCACTTATCTCTATTGAGGTGAATGCTAAATCGGTGAAGGGTGATTTGTGGGTGATGTAATTTGATGGTGCAAATTGTAAAGATGGAGTAGGAGTAGGTATTTTACTTATCCCTCCTAATGGAAACACCTACAAGTTCTCTTTCACATTGAATTTCTTTTGTACCAATAATATAGCAGAATATGAAGCATTATTGTTAGGATTGAGGTTGGCACAAAAGCATGGAATTAAATGCATAAGGGTTATTGGAGGTTCTGAATTGGTGGTGTCCTAGGTCAGGTCAGTGTATGCTTCCAAGAACAAGAGGTTGAAACAATATAGAAATGCTGTATGGGATTTGATTGAATGTTTTGATGCCTTCAATATTGAGTGGAAGGATAGAAGTAATAATAAGATGGCTAATTTGTTAGCCAATATAGCAATCAATCCTAGTGATATTACTTTTGCTGGTCTCTCTAAAGTTGAAGTTTAGACTAGGCCTAGTATACTAGACAATGTTGAGAATTGGCAAGTCTTTGAGGATGACCAGGATATCTTTAAATTTATGAGTTGTGAAGATCAGTATCATGGTCAAGAATTAGATTGTTTAGCTCTGATTGAGACTATAGAAGGAAAAGAGGTTATCTTTTGCAATGAAGTTATTCAACTTAGAACTAACAAGGTTCCTAAGGGACTTGTTGTTCTTGAGATTGTGTTTGATAACCAGGATAGAGTTTTGAAGGATATTAAAAAGGAAGATCACATGAATTTAGAGGAGATAAATCTTGGAACACAAGAGGCACCTAAGAAGGTGTACATTGGTAAGGATATATCTCAAAAGGTAAAGAA
The DNA here is from genome assembly GCA_027943335.1 of Chamaecyparis obtusa. Classification (NCBI taxonomy): domain Eukaryota; kingdom Viridiplantae; phylum Streptophyta; class Pinopsida; order Cupressales; family Cupressaceae; genus Chamaecyparis; species Chamaecyparis obtusa. The sequence continues at coordinate 917,474 of BSBK01002907.1, read as the reverse complement.
ATCTTTGATTGAATTATTAAAAAAATTTAGGCATGTTTTTGCATGGTCATATGATGACCTAAAGGTTTATAGAGAAGACTTATTTCAGCATATTATTCCTTTGAGAGAAGATGCTAAACCTTTTAGGCAAAAAAAAAGGCCTATAAATCCTACTTTGGCACCTAAGATGCAAGAAGAATTAATGAAGCTAAGAGATGTTGGAATTATCAGGCTTATTAGGCATTCTTCTTGGGTGTCAAATCTTGTCCTTGTTAGGAAAAAGAATGGTGACATTAGACTTTGTGTAGATTTTAGAAATTTAAACATCAACTCATTAAAAGATAATTATTGTCTACCCAATATGGAAGCTATATTGCAGAGAGTGACCGGATCAGAATTGATGTCTATGATGGATGGTTTCTCTAGTTACAATCAGGTGATTGTAAAAGAATTTTAACAATTTAAGACAACTTTCACTACACCTTGGGGGACATATGTCTATGTGAGAATGCCTTTTGGTCTCACAAATGCTGGTGCAACTTTTTAGAGGGCAATGGATGTTGCCTTTTCAGATTTTATAAATGATTTCCTTGTTGTTTATCAGGATGATTTAACTACCTATTCCAAGAAGGAAGAAGACCACTATACTCATTTAGAGAAAATATTTGTGAGGGCTTTGGAATATGGCATTTCATTAAACCCAAGGAAATGTGCATTTGGTGTCACCGAGGGTAGGTTGCTTGGCCACTTGGTTCGCAAGAAAGGAGTTAGAATTGATCCTGAGAGGGTGGCAGCTATTGACAAGATTCAAAGGCCAAAAAATGTTAAAGGAATTCAGTCTTTCTTTGGTCAGGTAAACTTCTTGAGAAGATTTGTAACAAACTTTGCTGAGGTCACTAGACCTATCTCCTAGATGTTAAAAAAAAAATCTGCTATTACATGGGAAGGTGAGCCTAATGAAGCTTTCATGAATATCAAGTAGGCTATTAAAGATGCACTTGTGCTTAAGGAACCTGATTACAATATCCCAATGCATATCTTCTCTTTTGCATCTTTTCATACTATTGCTGTAGTTTTTTTACTGAAAAATAAGGAGGGTTATGAGCAGCCTATTGCATTCTTTAGTAAATCTTTGCAAGCTACTAAGTTGAAGTATGACATCAATGAGAAACAAGCATATGCACTTGTTAAGGCAGTCAAGGCTTTTAGATGTTATCTAATGGGAGCAATTGTGATTGCCTTTGTGCCAAGTGTAGCAGTCAAAGATATTTTCTCACAGCAAGAGGTGTCTAGGAGAAGATGCAGATGGATCAATAGGATCCAAGAATTCAACATTGATATCCAGATTACCAAATTGGTTAGAGGAAAAGGATTGGCAAAATTGATGGCTCAATCTAATCTTGATGCAAATAAGATAAATCAAGCTGAGGTTGATTACACTTGTGATATGGATGATTGTATCTGGTATCAAGATGTTATATTTTACTTAAGAAATATGAAATGTCCAGTAGGAATAAATGATAATCAAAAGAGGACATTAAAATTAGAGGCCATCAAGTATGTGATTGTGAAATGTAAATTGTATAGGAAAAATTTAGATTGCATACTTTTCAAATGTGTGGATGAGAATCAGGCTAACAAGTTGTTAAAAGAAATGCATGAGGGAGCTTGTGGGGGACATTACATGGGTAAAAATAATGCTCAAAAAATCTTGAGAGTAGGATTTTGGTGGCCTACAATCTTCAAGGATGCAGAGCAATTGGTAAGGAGATTTGATGCTTGTCAAAAGTTCTTTGGTAAGCTTAAATTTTTAGGTAGTATGCCCTTAAGGCCAGTGGAAGTACATGCTCCTTTCCAACAATGGGGAATAGATTTCATAGGGGAGATACCAAACAAATCAAGTGAAGGACACTCTTGGATACTAGTTGCCACTGATTACTTTACTAAGTGGGTAGAGGCTATCCCTACAAGAAATGCAACTAGTAAGGTGGTAATTGATTTTTTATTGAATAATGTTGTTACAAAGTTTGGCTGCCCCAAGAGGATAGTTAGTGATAATGAAATGTGCTTTAGGTCTGCTGAATACAAGGAATTCTGCAAGGGTCTAGGAATTCAGAGGTCATATTCCTCACCTTATCATCCACAAGGAAATAGATAGGTAGAATCAACAAATAAGAGCTTGATCAAAATCCTCAAGAGGATTCTTGATAAGAATAAAAGAGCATGGAATTCAAAATTGCCATTAGCCCTGTGGGCTGATAGGGTGACTATGAAGAAGGCAATTGGTTGTGCACCCTTTGATCTAGTATATGGAATACATGCAAGAATGCCTCAGAATAATTTATTGGAAATGTATAAGTTTGTTCAGTTGTATGATGATGATATAGATGATGAAATGCAGTTGAGAATTGAAGACCTCATTAGGTTGGATGAAACTAGAAGAGAATCAGCTTCAAAAAATGCCAAATTGCAATTACAGGTTAAGAATTTGTATGACAAGATAACTGTTGACAAGAAGTTTGAGCCTGATGATTTGGTGTTAATTTGGAATGCCAGATTGGAGGATAAAGGAAAACATGGTAAATTTGATCCACTCTAGGTAGGGCCATGTCTAATTCATGAGAAATGGGGCCAGCATTCATACATTGTAAAAGAATTAAATGGTGATATTCAAGAATTGCTAGTTCATGGACAATTCTTGAAGAAATACTTCAATTGAAGGTATCATTCTTTCCATGAATAGTAGTTAGGTCTGTATATTCTATAAATTTTGTAAATTTTCTTACCCCTATCCTATTTTGTCCTAGTCTATAGGGTTTTGGTCCTGTTGCTCTCTGTTGTCAATTTTTCCAGGGGGGTGGTTTGCTTTAACCAGTGATTATAGATCCTTGCTATGCCTGCAGGAGGCATACATCCCTAGACAGAGCCACTGTTAGCACTCAAAAAAATTTTCATGGCTTCATGTCCTTTCCTTTGGTCTTTGCAGTATTTTTCATGCCTCTGGCCTTAAACCCTAAAAAAAAATTCATAGCCGTTACAAGGAAAAAACCCTAGTGCACCCTGATTTCATATCTATTTTTATGTTACTTTTTGGGCCACTTAAGTTCCCTAAAACCCATGTGTGCAAATATTTCCTAAGTCTATCTGCCTAACACTTTAATTTTTCCCTAAGTCCTCAGCACTTAATATTTCCTTAAGCCTAAAGTCTGGCGGGTTTAATTTTCCCTAAGTCCAGCATTTTAATTCTTTCTAATTTTCTGGCTTAAATCTTTCCTGGGCTCAGCTCTGACACCATCTAAATCTAATGGTGGGCATAAGTTCTCATAAGATTTGTTAGAGGCTTGCAAACTTATGCCAGCCATTGATTCCTTTCCATGACATAACGCTTCAAACAGGTGGGTCTACCTCCACATAAGCACAAATGGAAGTTCCTCATTGGCCAAGAGAAATGATGATATGAAAGGGTTGTCAGAGGGACCTGTGAGCGAAGAAAAGTTACATGTCCACTTGCTAGATTTTGTGATGTGGCAGTCTCTCATTCATCGAAGGATCTTATGTGGCAAGGTGGGGTCAATCTTTCATGATGATAGCAAAGATTCAAAATCTACGGTGGGAACATGATCTCATGGGTTGTGTCAGAGCCATGAGATCTTACACCTGCCATCCGATTTGAAGGCTTACAGAGAGTGGGTCCTGTGTCAATGGTGACCGAGCAATTGTAGTGAATGGTATAGTGACAAGTGGCATAAAGCAGGCCCAGGTGGGGGTCTAAAGTCTAGCAGTCCGAATAAAAGGTTAGCAGCCTGACAAAGTTCAAAAGGTTTCATTCTTTCACACAATAAATTGGTGGTGCTCCAAATTGACTGGCAATTCAGCAAACAAGTGTTCACGTAACCGCTAAAGTAAATGGCGGAGAGATAAAGTATTCCACGAATTGGAAAAAGTCTTCAGTCGCCAATTCGCTAAATGTGACTGGGGTCTTTTTAAAAGATAAATCATAAAGCTCGCAAAAATGAAAGATCTGACAGTCACGATATAAAGTTGACCCAAGTTTAAATATTGACCACTGATTTGCTGTTGGCGCTTTGAAACTAGCTGTCTAAATTCAAATTCAAATTTCTTAGAGGGTTTTCCATGACAAAAAGGACTAAAATTTATTGTTTAAGTGGCCAGATCTGGTAGAATTGGTTTTGCTGACTATTGCAGTGTGGTCTAGGGTGTTCCATGATCATTTGCAGGGGTCTGTACTATGTTCTTTGTGCTCGAGGTGTGTTGCAGGTGGCCGAACAGGTTGACAAATTTGACATTTTTGTGGTTCTCAGTACCTTCTCAGTGAAATTATCATGATTGAGGATCACTCTGGGATCTATCTTCTCCTGGTTGCCTGGGTTTCTTCCCCTGTAATAAATTTGTGACTGTTTCTAGTTGGTCTAGTGGGTGAAACCCTAAGCCTAGTCATCCATAGGTTGTTGCATCCTATTTTGGGATTTCAAGATGACTAGGGGGGTATATATTGTAAGATTTTTTATTTTGTAGGGGTTCCAAAACTTTCTTTTTGGTCCCTGGTTGTTGATGTTATATTGAAAGTCAATGTAAAAGACTGAACAAGGAGAGCTTGGATTTTGTTTCTTGTTCCTAGCACTTGTCATCTTGGTAATGTATTGATTCTGAAAGTTAATGAGAATATACTTGAATTCCTATCCCAAATTTTTGATTGTCTTCTTGTTCTGATTGTGGATTCATATATGTTAAGGTCACAAAGTGGATTAGCATATGGTTAACAAAGAGTATTGTGAGATCAGCTTGGAGTTCCTAACAAAGTTAGGATTAAAGCCTTTAGGGTGATTTCAGTGAGTTCATTGTTAGATTGGAATTTGATGATCATGTTTGGGAGTGAGAGGGGTAATAGGCAAAGCACTTACTCTGAGTTTATGTGTATTTGAGTTAAGGTTTTAAGTTGATATATGTTATTAAGTGAATCTTTTCCCTAGGTTAAGGCACTGATCTTTTCTTTGGAAGCAGTCCATCATCATCAATCACACACACATATAAATGATAAAATCTTTAATCAATTAGTATGGGGTATAAATGTCTATTAGTTAGTGATTCCTTTTAAGAAGTGAATCAAGGGTAAACCTGCCTAAGCATCTTGGCTCAAAGTGTAGGAGGATCTCTTTGATCCTTGTTAATTGGCCCTTTTACTTGTAGACTTTGGAGTGGTGATAGAGTCAGTGACATTTAATTGTCAATCATAGTGTAAATCTGCAAGTTGAAACCAAAAGGACAACCAACAGAACTAGTAAAAGCTAAGATAGAATATAAATCTTCTATGGGTGATGAGCACTAGAAGATTTTGTTAATTTTAAAGGGTTAAGGGACTTTCTATTAAAATCTTACTCATTGTTTACTCTTACAAATGGTATTATGGTGATGGGAAGTACAAGTCCAAATCGGGTTTTGGGTTGGGATTTTTCCAGTTTCATGGAAGTTTATGTAGAGTTATTTGTCACCTTTTATTATAATCTTAGTATTAGGCTAACATAGTATTCATTTATATTCATATATACTTCAGTTGATACATATCCATAAATAGAAATATATATCAAAACATTCATATATAAATATCTGATATACATTAAGTATTCTTATAAATTCATCTATAGTGATTCCTACATATCATCAAGCATTCTTGCCCCACAAGGTATGATGCTATTCAAAGGACATACACCACATTATTAATTATAAACATATTCTTTCAAAAATAGTTATTTTTTTGTCCAAAATAAGGTTAGATAATAATCAAATAAGGATATTAGAGGTAGATTCTCTCATGCTACCACTTATTTGTTTAAGCTAAAACTGATCCATTTACTAATCTAGGGCACAAACCAAAGTTGAAAATTAGATGCTAACAAATGTATAATATGCTATATAAGTTTTGATTTTATGATATCAATTTTGGTAATCCTTATTCATATGTACTAACATGATGATGAATGTAGGAAAGTGGGGTAAGTCACTAATATGAAAATTCCTTGTGAGAGGATGGACTCTGTTAGGAGTCTTATGAAATACATTTAATACATATGAATCTCTATTAGGAGACTTTGAATCCCTGTTAGAAGATTCAAACCCTGTTAGGAGTTTATGGAAGACAAAAGGACCCACTATCCAAACAACTTCGAGGGGAAGATCATTGAACACACTGTCCAACTGATCTCTATATTACTCAATAGAATAATACCAAAATATTACTGATCTCAACAACTTATCACTTCTCCTCTGACTATTCCAAAATGCACCAACTGCTTCATCAGATCTCAATACCAGATCTTTGCAATTTGCATATCCTCTTACAACAAATATTGCTCAATTTTGTAATTCACTTTCATACTATCCCTCATCTCTTATTAAAATAAAGGAAAAAAATCCTTCCTTTATACCACACTCAAATAATTACAAATGATTCAGCCAACAAGGCTTAACCAATTACAAAATATAAACTTCCACACGTTACACAATATTCTATAATTACATAAAACTGTCAGCTTCCAAACAAGATAATTCTTCACTCATGTAACCTTTGACCTTGTTGTCATGTCCACATCACTATCATAATGTCTATATCATCTGTACAACCTTGCATGCCTAGATTCTATCCTGATTAGGAGATATCATCTAGTTTCCACAAGCCGCTTCTCAGGAATACTGTCTGAATACTGCTTCCACTGATTTACACATAATTGTCATGGATAATTGAATTTCTATATGAAATCTTGACCATGAACATAGGACACAACATAAATTAAGTCCTCAACTCTATATAGCTTGATCTTCAATATCCCACATTCTCTAATACAAACACTGTTTGCTTCTATGCTAATCTCCAGTAGATCAATGTGTTGACATCAATGACAATCACAGTCATAAATGCAACAACTACTATAGAATGTCTATGAATACTCCCCCATAGGATATATTCAACATTTATTCCTAACAATCTCCCCCATTGGCATTGATGGAAACATAGATGAAAAAACATCCAAGTGCCATGAATGCCAACACTGTAACACTACTGCTCTAAAATATTTTCAAATCCTCTTCATCAATCAAATCTTACTTCTTTTTTTCACAATCAATTCTTATAGTTTTCCATTTTATATTTCTTGTATCCTTCTGCCTCAAATTCTCTTGAATAGATGATTTTTCATGTATCCTTCTCCCCCATTGACATCAATGACAAATAATACATCACTATGTCAATAACAACTTTAATGTCAAAAGACATTTTTCAAAAAATACATTCACTAGAGTCCTCATGACTCAACTCAGAAACACATACTCCCCCATAGAGGAAGTACCAACATCTAGTCCAGAAAAAGATAAAGCTCATATACCACCGGACTGATGCAACAATCTACATCACTTCTCAAAAGTAGGTTGGGGCATAACACCAAGCATACCTCTGAGATAATCAAATGTATCTTTAAGTAAAGGCTTTGTAAATATATCTGCTATCTATTCTTTTGTACTTATATACTCAAGTCTGACTTCTTTCTCTGCAACTTTCTCTCTCACTACATGATACTTTATTTCTATATGCTTTTTCTTAGAATGCAATACATGATTCTTAGCCATAATTATTGTACTGGTGTTATCACAACATATAACAAAAGGCTCATCAAATTTTATTCCAATATCCTTCAACATTTGTTTCATCCATATTATTTGGTTACAATTGTTTGTTGCTGCTACATATTTTTCTTCTGCTATGCTATGTAAAATACAATTTTGTTTCTTGCTTAGCCAAGAAACCAATCTTCCTCCAAGGAAAAATGCTCCACCACTAGTACTCTTTTTGTGATCAACACTGCCTCCCCAATCTGTATCTGTATATACACATAAGGTAAAATCATCATATTTTCCATACCATAATCTATATTAAACTATGTCTTTTAAGTACCTCAGTATCCTTTTTATTTCCACATAATGTGATTCTTTAGGATCAGCTTGAAATCTTGCAATGATTCCAACCACATGTGATATTTTTGGGCTTGTGTGAGTTAAATATTGCAATCCTCCAATCATAGATCTGTACCTCTTTTGTTTAACTACAAGAGTCTCATTTGTGCTAGATAACTTGTGTCCAGTTACCATAGGTGTGCCAACCGGTTTACGATTCTTCATTCCAAATCTCTTCAATAAGTCATTCAAGTACTTTGTTTGACATAAGAAGATACCATCACTGTTCTATGTTATCTGTAATCCTAAAAAATATTTCATCTCACCAATCATACTCATTTCAAATTCAGTCTTCATTTCATCTGTAAATTTATCACTGGCTTCATCTTCTCCTCCAAAGATAATATCATCAATAAAAATAACTACAACCAAAAAACCATTTTCAATTTCTTTCATAGACAGGTTACTATCTATTGTGCCTTTAGTAAATCTTAATTTTATGAAATACTTATCCAATCTTGCATACCAAGTTCTAGGTGCTTGTTTAAGTCCATATAAAGCTTTGTTCAGTTTACATACCATGTCTTCTTCATGAGTTAAGAGAAAACCTTCAAGTTTCTCAATGTAGACTTCTTCTAATTCTCCATTCAGAAATGTTGACTTCACATCCATCTAATATACTTTGAATTTCTTATAGGTTGCATAAGCCAAAACAATTCATACTGCTTCAATTCTTTCAACAGGTGCAAAATTTTCTTCATAGTCAATTCCTTCTTGTTGTGAGTATCCTTTACATACCAATCTTTCTTTGTTCATTCATCTTGTTTTTGAATACCCATTTAGTTCCTATAACATTCTTATCTTTAGGTCTAGGGACCAATTCCCATGTCTTGTTCTTTTCAATTTGATCTAGTTCTTCCTTCATTGCTTTAATCTAATGTTCATCTTTACAAGCTTCATTAGTAGATTTAGGTTCAATTTGAGAAATTAAAAATAGTTCTTCTTGTACCTTATTTCATGTCAGAACTCCTTTTTCTATGCTCCCAATAATCTACTCAACAAGATGATTTCTTGCTAGATTCCTGTTAGGTGTCACTATCTCAGTTCTTGCTTTAACTCTAGGTTCTACTCTAGATTCTTCTCTGATTTCCTCAATGTAACTTTCATTCTGCAAATCACTGTCAGTTTTATAGAATAATTCAATATTTTCTTGATCAATTCTAGGATGAGTTCCTTCATCTACTTCATAATCAAGCATTCTTTCCTAAATTTTGAACTTTTCATCAACTTTAACATTTGTGCTCTCAACAATAGTTTTAGTTCTTTTATTGAAACATCTATAAGCTTTTCTTTTCAATGAATAACCAAGAAATATACCTTCATCACTTCTAGGGTCAAACTTTTGAATGTCATCATCTCTCTTAATATAATATTTACTTCCAAAAATTTTGAAATACTTAACTAATGGTGCATGTCCAAACCATAATTCATAAGGTGTCTTGTTTGTGTCTGCTCTGATTTGTAGTCTATTTATTGTATATACTGTTGTATTCATTGCTTCTCTCCAGAATGTCTTCGCCAAGTCATTTTTAAATAGCATAGCTCTTGCTACTTTAGTCACTGACCTGTTTCTTCTTTCTACAATACCATTTTGTTCAGGTGTTCTAGGGGTTGAAAACTATCTCTTAATGACATTCACTTCACAAAAAGTGTGAAATTCTTTTGAAGTAAATTCTACACCTCTATCTGATCTGAAACATTTAATATTCATTCCAGATTCATTCTCAACTTTGTTCTTAATTACTCTAAACTTATCAAATGCCTCAGATTTTTTTATAAGAAATGCAATCCACATCATTCTTGTAAAATCATCAACAAGACTCATAAACTACCTTTCACCATAGAATCCTTTAGTCCTTGTGGGACCACGTACTCAAATCTGTATGAACAATTTCCAGCTTCTTTGATGATGTAAACTTCTTGATAGGAAATGAGCTTCTCTTTTGTTTAGCCATAACACATTCCTTCCAAATCATGTTAGTAGGTTTCATAATTTTAGGCAAATCTCTTACTGCAAGTGTATTACTTACTTTCATAATGTTATCAAAGTTTATATGACAAAATCTTCTATGCCATAACCAACTATCATCAATCTTAGTAATCAAGCATGTCATCTAAGTAGGATTAAACTAAAATACATTACCTCTAGTTCTTGATCCATTTCCAATCAAATTACCATCCTTATCCTTGATTACACAAGTTTTCTCAGTAAACCAAACTTGATATCCCTTATCAACTAACTATCTAACACTCAAAATATTATGTTTCAATCCATCCACAAAATAAACATCATTAGTGTTAGTCTTCCCATCAAGAGAAATAGATCCTATTCCTTTTATCAAACAAGGTGCATTGTTTCCAACTCTAACAATTCCTCCATCATAATTATTAAACTTTATGAATTTCTTCATGTCACCAGTCATATGATGTGGACAACCACTATCTATAATCAAATAAGATCTCTTTTCTACTTGAGAAACTAAAGCTTTTTCTTCTCTAACTTTAGTTTCAGATTTTTCATCTTTTATTGCTACAAATCCTATATCATCATTTTCATTATCACTTTCACTTAGGGATTTCTCCATACTAGCCTCAAATTCTTCATCATTATCATAGTAACATTATTTAGATCTTCTAGGTTTAAAGTTCTTTCTTTACTCTCTTAGGACATTTAGATGCAAAATGACCATATTCTTGACAAGTCCAACATTTAAAAATTGGCTTACCTTTTGGCTCTCTTTTCACAAGCAAGGAAATTCCTTCCTCAATCTTCATGTCTTCTTCATTCTTAGATCTGTTGCCACTAGCATAATATCTTCTTACACTAATGCTTCTTGATAAGGTAGGATGAACACTAAGTGCACTAAATGTTGTCTCCATTCTAGGTAGATCTCCCAAATGTCTCAAGCTTATCTTTGTTGCTTCTAGTCTTCCAAGAAGGGTTTCTCTTGTGAAGTTCTCAGTACAAGGTATAAATTTCTCAATCATCTGCATAGTATGCTTAAATACAGGAGTTAATGTCTTTAGAATTTTCCATATTACCTTATTATCTTTCTTGTTTCCTTCACAGGATTTGATACTTGCAATAATTTCTTACATCCTACCAATATAACTTCTAACAAATTCATCTTCCATCATTCTTATATCTTCAAATGCACATATCCAATTATGTAATTTGACTTTCTTTGCATGTTCATCACCTTCAAAAGTAGATTGTAAAGCTAACCAAATTTCATGAGATGTTCTTAGATATTTTACCTGATTGTACTCATTTTTTGGAAGGGCTGACAAGAGTTCTTCTCTGGAAAGTATGTTACACATGAATAGATCTCTCTCCTCATTAGTACATTCTTCAATTTTGTCTTCTTCAATGATAGTCTTTTAATTCTTTATGATTAACTAGTATCCTATTCCTAAACATAGCAAATGTGTCTTCATCTTTTCTTTCCAGCTGTCAAAGTTCACTCCATCAAACTTAGGGCTTTCTTTCCTGAAATGATTCGCCATGGATCTCCTTAAGTTGTTAAAGTTTTCCTTCAAGGGCCTTATGCTCTGATACCAATTGTTAGAAAGTAAAGTCCACCAAGATACTTGAGAGGGGGGAGTGAATTAGTTATCAGATAAATACAACTTTTATCACCATTAAAATTTTTTAACCATGTAAGAAATGTAAGAAATAACCATTGCAAGATATACATACACAATAACACAAGATATGTTGACTAGGGAACCTCTTGATCAAAGAGTAAACCCCATTGGGAATGATGCCCACAAAAGATGCACTAATATGAAAATTCCTTGTGAGAGGATGGAATCTATTAGGAGTCTTATGAAATACATTTAGTACATATGAATCTCTTTTAGGAGACTTTGAATCCATGTTAGAAGATTCTAACCCTATTAGGAGTTTATGGAAGACAGAAGGACCCACTGTCCAAACAACTTCAAGGGCAAGATCACTGAGCACACTGTCCAACTGATCTCTATATTAATCAATAGAATCATACCAAAAGATTACTGATCTCAACAACTTATCGCTTCTCCTCTAACTATTCCAAACCACACCAACTACTTCATCAAATCTCAATACCAGATCTCTATAATTTGTATATCATCTTACAACAAATATTGCTCAATTCTGTAATTCACTTTCATACTATCCCTCATCTCTTATTAAAATAAAGGGAAACAATCCTTCCTTTATACCACACTCAAATAATTAAAAATGAGTCGGCCAACAAGGCTTAACCAATTACAAAATATAAATTTTCACACGTTACACAATATTTTATAATTACATAAAACTGTTGGCTTCCAAATAAGATAATTCTTCACTTGTGCAAAATCTGACCTTGCTATCATGTCCATGTCACTATCATCCTGTCTTTAGCATCTATACAACCTCACATGCCTAGATTCTATCCCGATTAGGAGATATCATCTAGTTTCCACAAGCCACTTCTCAGGAATACTGTCTAAATACTGCTTCCACTGATTTACACATAACTATCATGAATAGTTAAATTTTCATATGTGCTCTTGACCATGAACACATGACAAAACATAAAGTAAGTCCTCAACTTTGCATAGCTTGATCTTCAATATCCCACGTGCGCTAATACAAACATTGTCTGCTTCTCTGCTAATCTCTAATAGATCACTGTGTTGACATCAATGACAATCACAATCATGAATGCAACAATAACTTCTACATAATGGTTGTGAATACTCCCCCATAGGATATATTTAGCATTCATTCCTAACATTCAGGGATGCCCTCTAGGATGAGAATTGTAAATAGGGGAATACCCCTATCTTTCTATCTTTCTATGTTTGTAAATAGGGAATTTTTTATATTTATATGTGTTGGACAATATCTTGGACAAGACTGGAGGTTTTCTTCTGCATTCTTTCCTACCAGTGCCCACACTGAATGGTGACTCATGTAACTTTCTTTATTATTAATAAAATTAATTTGGCCTCACTCGTTTACTGATAAAAAAAATTATAAAAATAAAATAAAAATACATATATATCATTAAATTTATTAAAAATAAATAAATAAATAAAGAGAACATAAAATTATATATATATAATAACACTAACAAAATTGTGGAAAGTGTAAATGTGAAGGTTGATGAATATGCAGAGAAAAATGAACAGGAGAGCAAGAGAGAACCTAAAGATTATAGATCTTTTGTCTATATACAAGAAGGAGAGGCAAGTGACACACTTGCACTTGATGCAGAGTCTTGGGTAAGCAATGTTGAGCATCAAGGAAATAATGTCAAATGATAGGAAGAAAATGCTGAGTGACAGGAGGATGCTGCTGAGTATCAAGAAGAGGTTGTCAAACTATCAAAAGCTGAATCTGACAATCTTATTGGTGAACCTAAAGAGAAAGGGGAGAAGAAAGAAGAACCTATTTTGGCACAATATGTAAGGAGACATCACAAGCCTGAACAAATCATTGGAGACAAAGAAACTGGAGTTCTGACCAGAAGCAAGTTAAGAGACCCTACATGTTTATTGTGTGAACTCAAGCCTAAGATAATAAGGGAGGAACTAGAAAATGAAGACTGGATTCAAGCCATGAATGAGGAGATAGACCAAATAGAGAAGAATGATACCTAGACTCTAGTGCCAAGACCATAAAACAAAAATATTATTGGAACAAAATGGGCATTTAGAAACAAGCTTAATGAACATCAACAAATCACGAGGAACAAAGCAAGGCTAGTATGCAAAGGCTACGCGCAAGAAGAAGGAATAGACCATGGGGATACATTTTCCCCTATAGCAAGATTAGAAGGAGTGAGAACTCTACTTGCATATGCTTCCTACAAAGATTTCAAGGTATACCAAATGGATATCAAGTCTGCATTTTAAAATGGTATATTAGAAGATTTGTACATTGAACAACTTGAAGGATTTGTTGATCCAAACAAGAGACACATGGTTTGTGAACTGAATAAGGCATTGTATGGACTAAAGCAAGACCCCAAAGCATGGTATGAGAGGCTGCACAATTACTTGATACATATTGGATTCTCAAGGACAAATGACACTAGAAATCTGTACATGAAAGATGAAGAAGGTAAAGGAATCTTGTTAGCTAAGATTTTTGTAGATGATATCATATTTGGTGAACAAGATGCCCTGTGTAAGAAATTTTCAAATGAGATGCAAACTGAATTTAAAATGTCAATGTTTGGGGAGATAAAATTATTTGTCGGTTTACAAGTATATCAGATGGGGAAAGGTATTTTCATCACCCAGTCTAAATATGTCAAAGAGATACTAAAAACCTTTGGTATGGAGGATTCAAGGCCAGTAAGTACTCCCATGGCTACCTAAAAAAAATTGTCTAAAAATGATGATGTTGCTAAAGTAAACCAGACTTTGTATAGGTCCATGATTGGAAAATTATAGTATGTTGTTCACAACAGACTAGATATTGCTCTAGCAGTTGCGATTGTGGCAAGATTCTCTGCCAATCCTAAAGAAACTCATATGATGGTTGTAAAAAGGATAATGAGATATTTGAAAGGGACTACAGATTATGGACTGTACTACAAGGTGCATGAAAGATTTGAACTAAGAGTCTATATTGATGCAAATTGGGTAGGAAATGTGGATGATAGAAAGCATACTAGTGGTGGAGCTTTCTTTCTTAGACAAAGATTAGTTTCCTGGACAAGCAAGAAACAAAATTGCATTTCCCAATCTATAGCTGAAGCTGAGTATGTAATTGCTACAGTGAATGGTTCAAACTTGGTATGGATAAAATAATTGTTGATAGGCATGAAAGAAGAGATCACTGACCCAGTTGTCATCTACTATGACAACACAAGTGCTATCAACATATCTAAGAACCCAGTGATGTACACAAAGACCAAACATATCACCATCAAGTATCATTACTTGAGGGAATTGGTATAAGATAAAGAGGTCATAATGGAATATGTGAATACAAAGGAACAACTAGCATATATATTCACTAAAGCTTTACTTAAAGAAGCTCATGAGTATCTGAGAGGCAAATTAGGGGTTCTTCCCCTTACTGAGGCTGCCTAGTCAAGCTAGGAGCACGACATCAAATGTGCTACAAAGAGTATCTAACAAACTGATTTAGAAAAAGGTCACACTTTAGGAGCAGCCTAGAGTTGTGAAAAGTACAGCAAAGCTGATAATCAATCATAAGTAAGGATGATAGAGGGAGAAATATTGTTACTGAACTAACAAGATGATATCTACATCTGAAAGATGCATGTTTTAGTTCCTTCTTTGGCATTATTTTCAAAGAGGGAGATGAATAAGATGAAAACACGTGGTGAGATTTCATGGAAGATCAAGTAAGAGGGAGAGATTAAGAGGAAAGGAACACATAAGAGATTAAGTGGAAGTTACTATGTGGACAGTCATGCAAGAAAGGCTAAGTGATTTAGAATTAGAAAGAAGCTAAGGATATTATAAATATTTCTGATGTATAAACAAGTTTTGGATTGGTTGGTGAATCATGTGTTATTCATATGGTGTTGCCATCAATGCCAAAGAGGGAGATTGTTGGAAACTGCAATTGAAGCAATTGTTGTATTGTCATTGATGTCAAACCTTAACTGGTAAGACTATTGCTATTTAAGAAAGTACTATATCTATTTCATTGTTGAGAATGATTAGGGAAAAGGTGATAACCATAGCACCTAACGAAAGGTTGAGTTATCTTGATACTTCAATGGGTACTTGATTATGTGGCACAATGATAAGATAATGTATTGCTTATCTAAGTGAGAAGCAAGACTAAACAAGTAGGCTTAACTGAGAAAAAGTGAAGAAATCTAGTTTAAGTCGAGTGATGTTAGTGTTGACCAAGCCAGTATATGCTGAGTAAATTCAATGTTGACTGAACATGAGTTTATTGCCGAGGAAGACGGTATTAGCTGAGGAAACAGTTTCAGTGGTGATCGGGCTACACAGTGATGACCGAGGAGTTGAACACAGTATTGAATGAGTGTTAGTAATTTACATTTGATGAAGAATTCAGATTCCTAGCTGACATAGTTGAATTCTTGGATTATGTAAATCATGTTGACTTTATTTAATGAATGTATGGAAGCATTTAATGCACTGTAAACCATTTTATTATAATTCCATAAAGAGATTAGAGATGTTTCTAGAAGGATGGATGAAGAACATAATGTTGGAAGGATTCAATGAATCTGACCTAACCCTAAGATCTACGGAGGAGATTAAGTGGCAAAAGTTGGATCGACCTATTGAAGAGGTATTAAGGAAACCTAAGTGTGAGGTTGAAGTAGGATGCTAGAGTTGTTATTGTTATTGACTGAATAAGTAGAAAAGGCTGAAGGAGAAGGAGTTGTGATTGCTTGAAGGGATTTCTGAGTAGCTCAATGATGGAGATGGAAATGGATCTCAGTCAGTAAGCCAACATATATATGTAAGAATTGGATTTTTATTTGCAAAGTGATTTGTATATTTTCAGATCAAACACTGCTATTACTTTCTAACCATTTTATCCATTTAAATCCTTTAATCAAGGTTGACCTAACAGTCATTTTATAAATCCTTTAACCAAGGTTTCATTCTAATGGAATGTACTTAAGTCCTTTAACAAGGCACACTCCTAATAGGGTGGTTGAAATCCTTTAACTGGGTCACACCTAGCAGTGTGTTTGTAAACCTTTGACAGGGTTGGGTTTTCACAGAGCTCACTTCAGAAGAGTGAAAATATCAATAGCATGTTACAAAGTGGTTTTTCCCAAATTGGGTTTCCACTATAAATCCTGGTGTCAATGCTTGTGTGAATGTTTTGGTTTGAACATTTTTGTGTTTTGCAAGTTATATATTGTTGGATAGTGGACTGCACTGTTATATGTTTCTAGTATACATTCTGTATTGACCGAGTAGATGTTGGTTGTTAGATATGAGTTGGTGAAGTGTTTAAAAGTTTATATTATACATAAGGACCTGAGAACAATCGATTCACCCCCCCCCCCTCTTTGTTGTTCTAAATCATATTAACAGAAAGATAACATCATGAGTTCATCCTCATCCATGCTTTCCACATCAATGTTCACTGGTTTGGCCATACTTTCCAACAATAGGGTGGAGGAGTTATTTGGTTCTTGTTTAAGCTCAATTCTTACCTCTTTTTATTTGTTTGCTCCTGTCTCTTCTTCCTGCATTTCCTCTTGTTGTTTCTCCTTCTCTTGTTCTTTCTCTTCCTATTTTTCTTCTGTATGTTCTTCCTCTTTCTCTCTATCCTCTTCTATTATCATCGCACTATCCATATTTTCTTGAAATGGATCATTTACATTAAGTGAAATATCTAATGATATAGGTACACCAAAAATGAAGAATTTTGGTTGCTTATCAACTTCGTTTACTTGCTCACTCTCTTCTTCTTTCCTAGAGCTTTCTCTCATTCCTAAAGGTATAGGCTTGATAACCTTGGGAGGTGAGGTCTTCTTAGGCATGTCACACATAAGAATTTGGTCCAATGCCTTTTGTGGGTCTTCTATAACCTCATCACACTTCCTTGCCATTATTTTCACAAGTTTGGCCTTTTTTCTTAGTAGAGGTTTCAAATCTTTAATGATTCTCTCCCTTTCTTGTATGGAGACTGTAGGCAACATATCTTCAATAGCCTTATTTCTTATGGTCTCATCTTCTAAATGTGCTAACTATTTCCTTATTTCCAACTTTCTATACAATTCTTTAGGAATACTGGCCTCAATTTCTAACAAATTATTCTTGTAGACTAACAAGTGCTCAATTACTATATCTTCAATTACTGCTTGATTATCAGAGTCATACCTTTCATTATACATGTTTAGTGTCTTCATATTTCCATCTCTTATTATCCTCTTCTACAACATCTTGATATTTGGCTTCCACAGATCTTGTGGTTTCTTTTGTTCTTCTTTTTCCTCTTTCTTCTTAGTTACTTTGTCTGCTTTCTTTGTTTCTACTTCTACCTTTTATTTCTTAGGGATGCTTGGTTTGTTAGATCTTGTAGATCTCCTGGGTGTGCTCGCAGGTGCAACCTCTTGTGTAATCTTCTCATGTGTAATTGATAAATCAATTATATCAGGAGTGTGACTTACTATCTTTTCTGCTTCTGAAGGAGGTGCCTCAATTACTAAGCTAGAGGATCCTTCTATCATCTTTGTCCTTACTTCTTTTAGTTGTTCCTTAGTAATTCCTTCCTTCAAAGCTATGTCATCAATCATTTTCTTAATCTTCCTCTTCCTTGTCCCATTATCTTGTTCTTCTCTAACTTTTGCCAACGTTTCCAAGTAAGTTCCCCATCTCTCTTCAGATGTGTCTATCTCAGCTACTAATACATGTTCAACTTGCATTGTAAGAACTTCAGAGCTGACCTCATACCCCATAGGTTAGCACCATTTCTTTCTTAATTATATTGCTTCAAATCACACACAGTCAGTTTCAACCATGAAATAGATTGTGTCTTTATACTTTTCTACCAACTCCTTAGGTATTTTGTATTTCTCCTGCATTTTCCTTTGAAGGATCTTGATCATTGCAAATAATTCACCATCTACCCAATGTTTATTCTATCTCTTAAAGATCTATGATATCTATATGCCAGTAGGTACATTGTCTTTCCATGCTCTAGGGTGCATTCTGGGAAGTTTTTGTACAACATGAATGTACATGTGTATCAAGAGTGAACCAAACCTAAAAGATTTTGATTTTTCCTTCTTGATAATCCTCACATTCTCCAAGAACTTGTTGTTCTATGATTTTGCATAAGTTATATCTGGTGTTTTCCTTCACCATTCTATAGGCCATCATAATTACCCCTACTGACATAGAATTGTGTTTGCTACCATAGTATAATTTATAACCTAGTAACATTTCTACCAATCTCACATCTTGCTAAAAGATGTCATTCACATTCATCACTCTCTTATCCCATTTAGAATGAGTTAGGGTTTCTACTTATTTCTTGATATTCTTCTCTATGACTGGGAGGGCTCTAGTATTGTTCAATCCAGTTATCTCATGAATCAACTGGCTACATATCCTAACAGGTTGCTCTCCTATCCAAATGAACCGATCATGGATTCTTCTTAGAATGATCTTGAATCATTCGGTCTTGCAGAACTCATTAAGGAGGGTTAGCTTAATAATAGATTGTCCTTCCAAAATGCTGAACTCTTCTTTCATTTTACCATTAGATTATATTATCTCTCCTAATTCCTTATAGATTTATGCATCTCCTATGGTCTCATACTTGTAGTGTATGTAAGCTCTAATATCTTCAACATGTAACATGTTGTAAGGGGTTTGCGAAAATGATCCCTCTGGATCATCCTCACAAGAATTAAATGGGTGCCTCTTAAACTTATACCTTGGTCTATAAACAACATCAAATATCACAGGTGCATCCATATCTTCTTGAAAGAGTATATGATCTAAATACATTTGATACGCTGAATTCTAGAACTTTTGCTTCAAATGATCACATAATGTAGTTTCTAGATGGTTGAAGTCCTTAACTCTTCTCTCCTTGGTCATTACTATTTAAACAGTGCATAAATGATATGTTTCAGGGCATTTTATCCATCACAAGGTGAGTGAACACATTAATCACAGGTAGCTCAACTTTGCATACTGTCTAGTCAAACATAAATTGTATGATCATAGGATATGAATCTCCAAGTATTTCAATCACAAACATAAACTCAATAGTGTCTATACACACCATATCTAAGCTTGCATGAACTCATTCCACATAATCAAGGGCTGGACATATTCTATTTTCTACATCCAATGCTCCCCCTAAGGCCATGCGGCCTTCTAGGTTGATGTAGTAATGTCAACATCATGCGAAGACACAGTAGAATCTATTGTCTCTCCTTGAACCAATGCCTTATTGAAATATTTTACCTTTCATATCTTCTCATCATCTTCATCTATTGGTTTCTTGAAATGATTCTTAAACTCATCCATGTACTCATTAAGACTTTTACCACTGTCACCAATATTCTTCTTTATAACCACAGGTGGTGGTCCTCTTTTATTGTTCATTCCATTATACCTGAAAAACTTTGCTATGTGTCCTAAGTTGTTGCATTTGAAACATGTAGGTGGTCTTCTATCCTGATTAATTTGTAGCTTACAATACCTTGTAGTATGCCCAAGGCTATTGCATTTGTAGCATGTGATCTTGGCCACTGACTCTTCTCTGATGTAATATTGTATGTTCCTTGACTGATCAGGTTTTTTACATTCTTCTTTCTTATGTCCATTTGCATGACAGTTATAACAATAACTAGTAAAGGGTTTGAAAGGACCTTTACTTCTGCAATCTCTTTTCATGTGTCCAACTTTGTTGCATCCAAAGCATCTACCTCTAAAAGGTTTGATCTGATCTTTAGGTTCTTCAAAAGTGGATCTATTTTAGTCTTCACTTCATGTGATTCATTATTAGTCTTAGAACATTCTCCTTCATTGTATCCCATTTTAGTCATGTATCCTTTAGGTTTTCGTATCTCTCTTTGTTCATCAATTTTATCACTGCTCATGTGTAGCTTCTCAATGTGTAACTTAGATTGAGTGAGTTCACCTTAAATGATCTGATTTTACTACTCTAATTCCTGACATTTATCCTTGTAGTGATCAAGTTCAGTCTTCATCTGTCCTATCTGCACATTTTTTTCTTTTAGTGTTTCTTCAACTTTGTATCTTGCATCCTTTTCATGTTCAATTTCTTTAATCATCATATGATTAATTTGTTCTATTTCTTGCTCCAACTTCTTAACTTGGTCTAATGTATCATTGTCTAAATCCTCCTTGATATTATCCATAAGGTCTTGTCTTTGACTTCTTGAAAGTTCAAGTTGATCCTTTAGTTTCTTAATGAAACCTTTTGCTCTTCTTAATTTGAATTTCAATTCACCATTCTCGGCCTTTTCTTTGTCTAGGTCACCAAGTGCTGCTTCAAAGTTCTCTTGCAAAATTTTTGAATCCATTCTGATCTCCCTTAATTTGTTAGGCTTTCTCTCCAAGGGCCAATAGCTCTGATACCAATTGTTAGGATTAACTAATACTGAGAGGGGGGTGAATTAGTATTATAGCACTTAAAATTAAACTTCAACCAATTGCAAATAAACCATATCAATGTTGAAATAAAAAGATCATAAACATAAAACACATAACTCATAACACTATTATTTGTTTTCGAGGAAATCCTGGCCAAGGGAAAACCCCAGTGGGGATGGTACCTACAACTATGCACTAAAATATTAAATCCCTATTAGGAGATCTAGCCCTATTAGGAGTTGAGTATTACATAGTATATTTCCTTGTTAGAGGAATAAAAAACCCTATTAGGGGTATACAAAAACCCTATTAAAGGTGTGGTGAGCTTACAACTCTTACAATCACAATTCTATTACAAAAAGGAGTTCTTCAATAAGTGAACTACACAAGCATCTACTATGCTTTGATAGTTCTAGTTATAGCTGTGTCAATATCCAATCTTACACCCACTATCTGCCTTTACTAATATCCCAAATTCGCATCCATCACATATCCATCTCTATCACACAGTTTCACACTTATCGCTTCCAAAAAACATTCTATACTTATATCAATTCTGCCATCCAGTTTGCTCTCAAATATAATACAAAACATAAAAATTACTTATACAAATGATAAATGTAGATTTAGTGATCTTTTATTACCAAAGTATTGGAAATATACAACTTTCATTTGACTTAGCACGTTACCATTTCGTCTAACCTTACCTCAATTATTGTGACTGTTCATATGCCTTGTTTCATTGTTTCTTTGTCTTTGCATACCTTCGTATCATTGTATCTTATTGATATCAACACCAAAACATGTGCCACCTTAACTGAAGGTCCTACATACCCAAACATGTCTTCCTTTAAGTTTTCATGCCATAATACATCATATATATTATCTTCATTGACCAAAACTGTACTGCATAATACTTTAATTTTGATTCTGTACTTAGTCATTTTCATGATTGTGTCTCCCATAATTATAATCAATTTATGTGATCACTATAACATAAGTTTTGTCATAAATGACAAGCCTTATGTGATCCATATTGCTCTCAAATCATCACTTGCCAAAAGACACATCTGATGCATTACTTTAGTGGGATCATGATGAGTTACTTCTCAACTCTGGGCATGATGTTTTTTATGTTAGAGTAGAGCAACAAAATCTTGATTAAGATTTGCACAACATTGGAAACTTAGCTAGCTACATTCAAAGGCTCTATCAACTTGCATCCAAGAGAGTTAAGGAGGTAGTAATTGTAGTCATGGTGCAACATAGAGCTTTCAGTGGGGGTTCATTTTGGTCTCCAAAATTGGCTTGCAATCTGGGTATTTTCTTTCAAAGGACAACCAATTTTGATGGTGGATTGTTTGAGGGGAACCAATCTTTGGGTTGAGAGGATTTTAATGTCCCCAAGTTTTCAAAAGAGAGTTAATTAAATTAATTAATTAAGTTACCCAAAAATTAATTGTATATCCTAAGGATGACATCTATTAATTAATTTACTTGTAAAACATAGTGGAGATAATAAATTAATAAAGTAAGTCACTTTATTTATTCAACCTAACCTTGTAGATGTTTCCTAGAAATCTTTGCAAGGCGGTTGGTTGGGTGAAGTAAATAATCATCAAATATTTGGAATTTCATTGTTACTTTTGTTGAAGGCATGCTAGTTGAAGGAGTGTGTTGTTCCGGTGGTGAGACTATCTACCCTAGTCTACTGTTGGAAATATCATTTTAGATATTCCACTTTGTACCTATTGGAGATTATACAAATTTGTGAAGTATTCATTCGATGAAAAATTTGTAGAAATAAGATATTCACAGGTCTGTGGTCATTTATATTTTGAGATTCTTGACATGGGGAAATATAAGTTTATTTTGAAATATAATATTATTGTTGTCGGTCTCTATTGTTCGTGTTATCTTTAGATATTTTGATATATATTGTATGCTTTATATGTTGTGATTTACGAGATATTATTTCTAATATTATTATTGAGAGTTTAAATGCACAAATAGGAAAATATTTTAGAGCGGCTCAATATATCATCATGGGCTAGATTAATAATTATATAATTGGACTTGATATAAATATTAATCTAGCTTATATATATTTATATATATAATACACCGAGAGTAATCCTTCTTGAGGTGCCTATTGCAGCTTGCAATTTAAGGAAAATAGGTGCCTCAAGAAGGATTACTCTCGGCGTATTATATATATAAATATATATAAGCTAGTAGCAGTCGCAACACAACATAGTAGACATTTTACAATTTTTAATGTTTATGTATTTGGAAAAAAATAAATAAAATCAAATTGTTAGGACAACAATTAGGTTTAATGTTGTAAAATAATAATAATAATAATAATAATACATATAGTTATAAATTATAAATTATTAAAATAATTTGAAATCGAGCAAGAGTTAGGGTTAGTAGGACATTTTACGTTATGAGTTAGGGTTCAGGTATGAGTTACAGTTAGGGTTAGGATTAGGGATAGGGTGAGAGTTAGGGTTAGTAGGATATTTTACGTTATGAGTTAGGGTTCGACTAAGAGTTATAGTTAGGGTTAGGGTTAGGGTGAGAGTTAGGGTTAGTAGGACATTTTAGCTTATGAGTTAGGGTTTGAGTAAGAGTTATAGTTAGGGTTAGGGTTAGGGCTAGGGTGATATTAAGGATTTGGTTAGGGATATAATATTAGGTTTATAGTTAGGATTAGTATCATATTTAGTGTAACATTAAGGTTTAAGATTAGGGTAAGGGGTTAGGTTTAGGGTTACTAATAGGGTGAGGGTTAATCATGGGTTAATGATGGGATGCAGAGTTGAGTTTGGATTATTATTAGGGTTAAAATATTGGTTAAGGTTAGTATGACAAATAGGGTCAACGTTCAAATTAGTAATATGATTTGGGGTTCATATGTATGCTTTATATGTTGTGATCACAAGATATTATTTCTAATATTATTATTGAGAGTTTAAATTTACAAATAGGAAAATATTGTAGAGTGGCTCAATATATCATCATGGGCTAGATTAACATTTATATAATTGGAAGATAAATATTTTGATGGTTAATTGAGAATTTTGGGCGTAGTATTTTGTGTTGGACCCCCAACATCCACAAATTAATGGTTATAACCAAGATTAAAGGACGACATCAAATATTCATGTTTATGACATTAGAAAGTAAAAATTCAAAGATAAATATTTGTATCAACTTTAATTAAGTATGAGGAAGATAAAATTGTGATTTCTTTATCAATACGACAGTAGTATTGGGTGAAGATGTTTCTTGGTTGTATCTCAATATTTACATGAACATTCATGTGTCATGAGCTCCTATTGAGGGGTCAACTTGCATATTATATGGTAACCAAGATAATAGTGTATTCTTAGTGTAGATTCAATAATATTGATATTTTGGCTTTTCTTATGATGGATATTCCTACCATGTGTAATTTTCTAGCTTAAGCCCTTGAAGAAATCCATGCCAAAGCACAAAGAGTCCCTTTGTTGTGTAGAATATTGAGCATTTTCTTGGTGTCTACTACTGACGCAATGCAAATGGAAAATTCAAGAATGGATAGTCCAAATCAACACTAGCAACAACAATACAATGAAAACACAACAAGAGAATGCACAAATAGAATTTTCATTCAACATACCCGACTATAAGGCCTTCTGGGTTAGGGCCAAATACAAAAACTTACAATAGTAATTATGCAATACTAAGGTAGATCTAAACTTGAGCTCACAAGCCACCAAGCAATCTCCTTGTCTCCAAGCATACAACCACTAGCTCTACTATTACAAATATCAGACAAACAATCTAATTTGCAAGATCTCACAGGATCCATACACTATTATCTGACCCAAATTCCCCTAACAACTATCCAAACACTTAATTTTATACTACTCCAGCCACAAGTCAGCTAGAAGAAAGAAATAAATCCTAAAAACCAGACAACTTCTAAAGACAAACAAATATTAAATGCAACATCAATCAACTCTCAAATAGCCTTACAAACTATTAACTCTCCATGTTGGCCTCTAGATCCATAGGATAATGTAACAATAACTACCTACATTAAATACATCAAGTCAGCCCACTCAATCCCCAAGAACTCCAATCAGTAAGCCAAATTATTGAGCATCAGTAAAACAATCAAGCCAGCTAGACATCACCGAGCAAGTACGTTGACCCAGTACCACAAGCATCATTGAGCATAGGTTCTGTCGAGCACCAAAAGTTTACTGAGTTCCCTTCAGCAACCAAACTCTTCAATGACTGAGCTCCTTGGTCTAAGCTACAACTGAGTAACAAAGAAACACTCTAACACACCAACATGCAGGATTACCAACTACCTTAGGATGCTCCTACATTAGACACCCCAGGTGTGAAAAGATGTTCTCAAAGGTTGGAAGAACATCTTCTGGTATTCAACACATAAACCCCAAACTAGTTCTTCACATACATGTCCTCCAAGTCTTCAACTTGCACATTTTTCCACTTTTTCTTTCTTTTCCTTTTCAAGTCTTTCCTCAATAATTCTTAGGTCTATTCTCCATATTGATCTCCAACCCTTTTAGGATCCATCAACTCAAATCAGCTCCCAAAGCTCAAGTTCCTCCTACCGAGTGTTGTATCCAGCAAAGGCATTAGGTAAAACTTCTTGCCACTCTTCTCAACAAAAAACACATTCTTGACATAGTCATGCACAACCCTGCAATCATACTGCCAAGATCTACAGAGAAATATGTGACAACTACTCATGTCCACAATATCATACAACACTTGATCCTTATATTGGCCAATCTAAAAATCAACATGACATTGCTCCCTCACTTCCAAAGCATGAACATCTTTCAACCAACCAATCCTATAAGGATAAGGATGTCTCATTCTCTTCAAACCAAGTTTATGAACCATCTCCTTAGCTACAAGGTTATCAGTACTACCACTATCCACAATCACATTACAAAGTTTACCTCCTGACTTGCACTAAGTTCTGAACAAGTTACTCCTCTGACAAGGTTCCACCTTAGTACCCAACAATTTTCTTTGAGCCTGCAAGTTTTATGAATCTACCTCAGGTTCATTTAGTATGTTATCATTCACCACAATATTTTTTTGATCACCGATCTTTTGGGAACATTCAAATGATCGCTGTCCTTCACCACAATTATAACAAGTACCTTTAAAGGAAACCTTACCTATCCTCTTCCTCAGTTCAATAGGTTTTGGTGCATCTTCATCAGTCAGTTTATCCTTCACCAAGTGATCTTGTCTCTCCTTCCCTCGGGAATTACCATGTTGTCTCCTCTTCAACTTATATTCTGCCTTTAGAGCATACTGATAAGCATCCTTAATCGAATCAATATTCAACATACCAAGCTCATCCTAAATATTGAATCTCAATCCATTCACAGACTGAGCTACCTTTTCTTTACCAAGTTCTCCGTGTTCAAACCGAATAGTCAACTTATAGAACTCCTCAGTATAGTCTTCAACATTCATCTCTTTCTTCTTCAAGTTCTGCAAATTCTTAAAAAACTCAAGTTTATAGTTAGAAGTTATGAACTTATCTTTCAATTTAGCCACCATCAACCTCCACTGATTGATCATCATTTCACCTTCATCTTCTCTTTCTCTTTGCAATTCTTTCCACCAAAGAGCAGCATGCCCTTTCAACTTAGTCTATGCCAACCTCACTCTAAGAGGATCTTCAATTTCTTTAAGCTCAAAGAAGTCTTCTAACTCATCAATCCAATCAATCAAGTCCTCAAGTCTCAAAGTACCAGAGAAATTAGAAACTTCCATTCGGTAACTAGTACTTAACTGAGCTCCAAATCTCTACACCTAACCAGTTCTATCTTCACTAGATCTATCCCTCTGATCAGTTCTATCATCTCCACTAGATCCAACAGCTTCAAAGTCTTCAACAACTTCCTCATAGCCATCTTCAATACTAAGATCCTTGACATACCAGCAATAGCCCTCATGATCTCAGCAATCATGCCATTATTCATCAATTCCATCTCAGATCTGACCTTCTTAGAGATCTTTTCTTCCACAACATCAGAGAGATCTACAATCACCCTAGGGTCCAATCTTCTCAGAGGCATCTTCAAGATCTTTGAAAACCGAAGAAAACAAATCACCAACCCAAGATCCTGGTGAAAACTACCTCAACTCGGTGATCTGTTTACACACTCAAGAACTTCAAGATCTGATACCACCTAATGTATTGCAAATAGAAAATTCAAGAATGGATAGTCCAAATCGACACTAGCAACAACAATATAGTGGAAAGACAACAAGAGAATGCACAAATAGAATTTTCATTCAACATGCCTAGTTGTAAGGCCTTCCAAGTTAGGGCCAAATACAAATAATTATAATAGTAATTATGTAATCCTCTAGCTAGTCTAGCTCTATAACACACTAGTAACTGGTAGAAACACTAAGGCAGATCTAAACTTGAGCACGCAAGCCACCAAGAAATCTCCTTATCTCCAAGAATACAACCACTAGCTTTGTTATTAAAAATATCAGATAAACAATCTGATCTGCAAGATCTCGCAGGATCCAAACACTATTCTCTGACCCAAATACCCCTAACAACTATCGAAACCCCTAATTTTATACTACTTTGGCCAGAATCCGATTGGAAGAAAGAAATAAATCCTAAAACCTAGTCGGCTTCTAAAGAGAAACAAATATTAAATGCAACATCAGTCATCTCTCAAATAGCCTTACAAATAATTAATTCACATTGTCGGCCTCTAGATCCACATGAGAATGTAACACCAGCTACCTACATTAAATTCATCAAGTCAACCCACTAAATCCCCAAGAACTCTAGTTAGTAAACCAAACTAACGAGTGTCACTAAAAACAACCGAGCTAGCTAGACATCACCGAGAAAGTGCGTTGAAAGAGCACCACAAGCATCACCAAGAATTGGTTATGTTAAGCACCAAAAGTTTATTGAGCTCCCTTCAACAGCTGAACTCTTCAATGACCGAGCCCCTCGGTCAAAGCTACAACTGAGTAACAAAGAAACACTCTAAC
This sequence comes from Chamaecyparis obtusa, assembly GCA_027943335.1. NCBI lineage: Eukaryota > Viridiplantae > Streptophyta > Pinopsida > Cupressales > Cupressaceae > Chamaecyparis > Chamaecyparis obtusa. The sequence continues at coordinate 889,304 of BSBK01002907.1, read as the reverse complement.
ACACCAACATGAAGGATTTCCAACTAACCTAGGATGCTCCTGCGTCAACTACCATATTGTGACTTCATTCTTGTCATTAATGGGAGGAGGTTGATTATTCTATCACTCTTATGTTTGGAGATAAATATTTATAATATTTCTACAAAAGTCATTTTGGTGGTTTGATATTGATAGCATTGTATCTCATCTCAACAAGTATAATAGAATAGAATATGGTTGTGGATTTCTTTTATATCAACGGGTAACTTATTTCCACAAGATACTTAGAATTGACATGAATAATGGGTGGACTTTTCTTGTGTTCTTGGATGTGGCAAATTAGGGATTTTATAGATTATTCTTGAACCAAACAAAACTATATAGAGATTCTTCATGGCCAACTAAGTGTATCTCCTTGTGCAATCACTATAGATTGTAGTGCAGGTGGTCGAAGGGTCAATATTTTGTGATTCTTTGGTGTTGAGTGAAATCATATACGAAGGAACATAAATTTGCACTCATATGACCTATAGCATGAGATCTATAATCATATAAGTTTTAATTGTGAACAACACCATTTGAGGATTCTGGTATGAACTACGGCCAACAACTCATATATGGTAAAGGGCATAGTTAGAGGAGATTATGGTTGCTACCATACCTTTCCAAGTGTTGTTATAATTTTAGAGGGATAAAGAAACACTTGCTCTTGTTATTTTATTAACTAATTAAGGAATTCTTTTTGTCTCAGTATGAATGTGTGGAAGGATACAATTATTATCATTTAGTCAATGTTTGTTTTTTAGACATCAAGTCAATCCATTTCCCCTGCATCCCTAAAATGAAAGGTTGTGACATTCTCAAATGACAAAAATGGTGAAGGGTTGTGACTCTTTTGAAAGGTGAAAATTAGAAAAGGTTGAGACAATTAAAAAGGTAAAACATGATAAAGAGATGTGACTCTTCCCCACATTGGAAGATACAAAGGGGGGAATGTTTCAATTTATGAGGACATTAAAATAAAATCAATGTGTGGTATAATATATTATTCAAAAAGACAACAATGAAAAGTGGTGAGTCAATTTTATTTTTTTAATTTAGAGGTATCTCTATAAATTAGCTTGGTGCCCAACCTGCCTTACTTGGTCTTACATCTTGCCAAATTGGGGTTCAGGAAAGGGTGAGTTGAGGAGAGACTAGCCCTCTAAGAATTAATGGAAGAGTAAAAAAGAATAAGAAAAAATAAAGAAGTGGCTCCTTTAAAAGGAAAATTTATAAAAGATTGTGACACTCACAAAGGACAATAATGGTGAAGGGTACTTGTGACTCTTTCGAAAAGTGACAATTGTGAAAATTTGTCACTCTTTCTAAGAGAAGATATGGTGAAGAGATGTAACCCTTCCTCACGATAGAAGATACAAAGAGGAGAATGTTTCATTTTAGGAGGATATTCAAACAAAATCAATGTGGGGTACAATATATTATTTAAAAAGGAAATAATGAAAAGTGGTGACTCAATTTTTTTCTTGTTAGCTCATAGATATTCCTATGACTTAGCTCAATGTCCAACCTACCTTACCTTGGTCTTACATATTGCCAAGTTGGGGCTGAAGAAGGGGTGAGTTGAGGCAAGACTAGCCCTCTAAGAATTAATGGAAGAGAAAAATAAATGAAAAAAAATTAAGAAAGTGACTCCTTCAAAAGGCAAAGTTATAAAATGTTGTGACACTGACAAATAATAGAAACGGTAAAGGGTTGTGACTCTTTTCAAAGGTGGCTATTGTGAAATCTTGTGACAATTGAAAATGGTAGACATGATCAAGAGATGTGACTCTCCCCCACATTGGAAGATACAAAGGGGAGAATGTTTCAATTTAGAAGGATATTCAAGTGAAATCAATGTGGGGTACAATATATTATTCAAAAAGGCAAAAATAAAAAGTGGTGATTCAATTCTTTTTTGTTAACTCAGAGGTATCCTTGTGATTTGGCTCAATGCCCAGCCTACCTTACCTTGGTCTTACATATATCCAAGTTGGGGTTCAGGAAGGGGTGAGTTGAGGCAAGACTATCCCTCTAAGGATTAATGTAATAGAAAAAGGAATAAGAAGAAAATAAGGAAGTGAGTCATTCAAAAGAAAAAGTTATGAAAGGTTGTGACACTCACAAAGAAAAAAAATGGTGAAGAGTTGTGACTTTTTTGAAGAGTGTAAATTGTGAAAGGTTGTGACTCTTTCTAAGAAAATATTTGATGAAAGATGCAACTCTCCCCCACATTGGAAGATACAAAGGGGAGAAGGTTTCATTTTAGGACATTGATATAAAATGTGAGGTATAATATATTATTCAGAAAGGCAACAATGAAATGTGGTGACTCAATTCATTTTATTTTGTTAACATAGAAGTATCCCTATGACTTAGCCCAGTGCCCAACCTATCTTACCTTGGTCTTACATATTGCCAAGTTGGGGTTCAGAAAGGGGTGAATGAGGCAAAATTAGCTCTCTAAGAATTAATGGAAGATAAAAAGGAATAATATTAAAGAAAATAATGAAGTGTCTTCTTCAAAAGGCAAAGTTATAAAATATTGTGACACTCACAAAGGAAAAAAAATGGTGAAGGGTTGTGACTCTTTGAAGGGTGAAAATTGTGAAAGGTTGTAATGATTGCAAAAGGCAAAAATGATGAAAAGGTCTGACTCTCCCCACATTGGAAGATATAAAGGTGAGAAGGTTTCAATTTAGAATGACATTCAAGTGAAATTAATGTGGGGAATAATATATTATTCACAAATGCAACAATGAAAAATTAACTCAATTTGTTTTCTTTTGTTAACTTAGAGATATTCCCATGACTCATCTCAATCTCCAACTTGCCTTAGCTTGGTCTTACATATTTTCAAGTTGGGGTTTAGGAAAGAGCGAGGTTAGGAAAGAATATCTCTCTAAGAATTAATAGAAGAAAAGAAAGAAATAATGAGAAAATAAAGAAGTGATTCATTCAAAATGAAAAGTTATGATAGGTTGTGATATTTGTAAAGACAAAAAAAAAAAGGTTATGACTCTTTCGAAGGTATTAATTGTGAAAGGTTGTAATGATTGCAAAAGAAAAACATGATGAAGATGTGTGACTCTCCTGCACATTGAAAGATACAACTGGGAGAAGGTTTCCATATAGGAGGACTTTCAAATGGAATCAATGTTGGATATAATATAATATTCACAAAGGAAACAATAAAAATTGCTAACTCAATTTTTTGTGTTAGCTTAGAGGTATCCACACAACTCATCTCAGTTCCCAACTTGTCTTATCTTGGTCTTACATATTTCCAAGTTGGAGTTCAGGGAGGGGTGAGCTAACAAAAGACTATACCTCTAAGGATGCACATAATAGCCTACAAGACATGTGCATTGGGTAAGACCAGGCCTCAAAGTCAAATGTGATCTGAATGGGGAGAAAACCCATGGCCCAAGCCAACTCTGCTACCAAGGGAGGTTGTGGTGACTCAATTATTATGAATGGTGGTGACCCTTTAACCAATAAATTATAAAGGTTATTTTATTCCAATTATTTGAGGACTTGTCAATCATTATCCTTCCTCCATTGTCTCTCCATAAATCAATAAATTAATAAATTAGAAATATTAAGAAAACAATAATCAAATTCACATAAATCATCACTTTAACTTGGATCAAGAATATATATAATTCAACAATCAAGCATCACTCTACCAAATTAACATTCATTCAACCACTATCCATCAACATGTCAAAATACCATTTATTATATCATCACTTCTCAATCATCTAATTGATAATTACTTAATCATAACTCACAAATACCTCGAATCATCGAACTAGTCAAATATGTCTTACAAGGATATGTCTTATAGTATAGAAAAGATGAATATTATTATAAATTGGTATGAAGTTGTTGGACTCATTGTCAACATCCCCCTTCAAGATTCATGACATGGTTTAACAACCTCCTATGTCTTCTTTAAGTCTATTAGTTGTATTGGGCATTACCATGTCGATCTTTTGGTGTAACGACAACCTCTAGTTGTAACAGGTGGTATAAGAGATTGGTCACATTTTTGAATCCCCTCAAGTGATGGTGATGAGGGATTATTTAACTAACCTCCAACATCCCCCTTTGGGATTTGTGACATGGTTTAACATCCTCATGTGTCTTCTATAACTCTAGTGGTTATATGAGACAGTAACATGTCAATCTTTTGGTGCAACGACAAGCACTAGTTATAACATAATTATTAGTTCTTATAATAAATAGCATAGTGAGCCTTATTTATGATTTCTTGCTTATGAATAATGGTCCTATTTATGATTTATTTCTTATAAATAGTGTGACTGAATATGATATTATTATGTCAACCTTTATTTAGAGAAAACATGTAATAATGTGTAACTCTTTTATGTTTATCGTAGTCAATCATGGTAGGGATAATAAGGGAATGCAAGGAGCGGGAAATTGTTTTAAGGCCTTCTTCTAAGCATGAGGCCAAGGGGATGTAAGGATGCTCTGTCCTTGGGCTTAGAAAAGAAGGATGCTTGAGACACCCTATTGTAGTTTCCTTGAACTATTACATTGGTTGTCTATTGTGTTAAGAAGCTCAAACCATAGGAGAGAGGATAAGTCTGATGTTTAGGGAACCCTAGCAATCACATTCACATATCTAATGCATTACTTTAGTGGGATCATCACGAGTTACTTCTCAACTCTAGGCATAATTTTTTTTTATATTAGAGTAGAGCAACAAAATCTTGATGGATATTTGCACAACATTGGAAACTTAGCTAGCTACATTCAAAGGCTCTATCAACTTGCATCCAAGAGAGTTAAGGAGGTAGTAGAGGTAGTACTTGTAGTCATGGTGCAACATATAACTTTTAGCAAGTGTTCTTTCTGGTCTCCATAATTGGTTTGCAATATTGGTACTTTCTTTCAAATGACAACCAATTTTGATGGCGGATTGTTTCAGGGGAGAAAATCTTTGGGTAAGGAGCATTGTAATGTCCCAAAGTTTTCAAAAGTGACTTAATTAAATTAATTAATTAAGTTGCCCAAAAATTAATTTTATATCCTAAGGATGACTTCAATTAATTAATTTACTTGTAAAACAGTGGAAATAATAAATTAATAAAGTAAGTCACTTTATTTATTCAACCTAACCTTCTGGATATTTCCTGGAGATCTTTGTAAGGTAGTTGGCTGGGTGAATTAAATCATGGTGCAACATAGAGCTTTCAGTAGGTGTTCATTCCGGTCTCCATAATTGGCTTGCAATATTGGTACTTTCTTTCAAAGGACAACCAATTTTGATGGCGAATTGTTTGAGGGGAGCGAATCTTTGGGTAAGGAGGATCGTAATGTCCCCAAGTTTTCAAAAGTGACTTAATTAAATTAATTAATTAAGTTGCCCAAAAATTAATTTTATATCCTAAGGATGACTTCAATTAATTAATTTACTTTTAAAACATAGTGGAAATAATAAATTAATAAAGTAAGTCACTTTATTTATTCAACCTAACCTTCTAGATGTTTCTTGGAGATCTTTGTAAGGTGGTTGGCTAGGTGAAGTAATCATCATCAAATATTTGGAATTTCATTGTTACTTTTGCTGAAGGTATGCTAGTTGAAGGAGTGTGCAGTTCCGGTGATGCAATATTACCTAACAGATTTAATATGACTGGGCAATATATTAAGTCAATGGTTAGTTGAGAATATTGGGCGTAGTATTTTGTGTTGGACCCAACATCCACAAATCAATGGTTATAACCAAGATTAATGAATGACGTCAAATATTCATGTTTCTGAAAGGAAAAAGTCAAAGATAAATATTTGTATCGGATTTAATTATGTATGGGGAAAATAAAATTGTGATTTTTTATCAATACAATAGTAGTATTGGGTGAAGATGTTTCTTGGTTGTATCTCAATATTGGCATGAACATTCATGTGTCATGAGCTCCTATTGAGAGGTCAACATGCATATTTTATGGTAACCAGGATAATAATGTATGCTTAGTGTAGATTCAATAATATTGATGTTTTAGCTTTCCCTATGATGGATATTCTGATCGTGTGTAATTTTCTAACTTAAGCCCTTGAAGAAATCCCTGCCAAAGCACAGAGAGTCCCTTTATTGTGCAGAATATTGAGCATTTTCTTGGTGTCTACTACCATATTGTAACTTCATTCTTATCATTAATGGGAGGAGGCCGATTATTCTATCACTCTTATGTTTGGAGATAAATATTTATAATGTTTATGCAAAATTCGTATTGGTGGTTTGATATTGGTAGCATTGAATCTCATCTCAATGAGTATAACATAATAGAATATGGTTGTGGATTTCTTTGATATCAACGGGTAACTTATTGCCAGAAGATACTTTGAATTGACATGAATGGTGGGTGGACTTTGCTTGTGTTGTTGGATGTGGTGGACAAGGGATTTTATAGATTATTCTTGAACCAAATAAAACTATAAAAAGACTCTTCATGGACAAATTAGTGTATCTCCTTGTACAATCACTGTTATAGTTAGATTGTAGCGCGGGTCATTGAAGGGTCAATATTTTGTGATTCTTTGGTGTTGAGTGAAATCATATACTAAGGAACATACATTTGTAGTCATATGAAATATAGCAAGGGATCCATAAGCATATAAGTTCTAATTGTGAAAAACACCATTAAAGGAGCCTGAGATGAACTACAACCAACAACTCATATTTGGTAAAGGGCATAGTCAGAGGAGATTGTGGCTTCTACCATACCTTTCCAAGTGTTGTTATGATTTTAGAGGGATAGAGAAATACTTTCTCTTGTTATTATATTAACTAATTAAGGAATGATTTTTGTCTCAATATGAATGTGTGGAAGGATATAGTTATTATCATTTAGTCAAAGTTTGTTTTTAAAAAATCAAGTCAATCCATTACCCCTGCATCCATGAAATGAAAGGTTGTGACACTCTCAAATGAAAGAAATGGTGAAGGGTCGAGACTCTTTTGAAAGGTGAAAATTATAAAAGGTTTTGACGATTGCAAAGAGAAAACATGATGAAGAGATGTGACTCTTCCCCAAATTAGAAGATACAAAGGGGATAATGTTTCAATTTATGAGGACATTAAAATGAAATCAATGTGTGGTATAATATACTATTAATAAAGACAACAATGAAAAGTGGTGAGTCAATTCTTTTTTTTTTTAATTCAAAGGTATCTCTATGAATTAGCACAATGCCCAACTTGCCTTACTTGGTCTTACATCTTTCCAAGTTGGGGTACATGAAGGGGTGGGTTGAGGAGAGACTAGCTCTCTAAGGATTAATGGAAGAGAAAAAAAATAAGAGAAAAAATAAGGAAGTGACTCTTTTAAAAGGAAAAGTTATGAAAGGTCGTGACAATCGCAAAGGACAAATATAGTGAAGGGTGCTTGGGACTTTTTTGAAAAATGACAATTGTGAAAATTTGTCACTTTTTCTAAGAGAAGATATGGTGAAGAGATGTAACTATTCCCCACACTATAAAATACAAAGAGGAGAATGTTTCATTTTCAGAGGATATTCAAACGAAATCAAGATTGGGTATAATATATTATTTACAAAGGAAATGATGAAAAGTGGTGACTCAATTCTTTTTTTGTTAACTCATAGAGATCTCTATGACTCATCTCAATGCCCAACCTACCTTACCTTGGTCTTACATATTGCCAAGTTCGGGTTGAAGAAAGGGTGAGCTGAGGCAAGACTAGCCCTATAAGAATTAATGGAAGAGAAAAAAGAATGAAAAAAAATTAAGAAAGTGACTCATTCAAAAGACAAAATTATGAAAAGTTGTGACATCGACAAATAATAGAAACAGTGAAGGGTTGTGACTCTTTTCAAAGGTGGTGATTTCGAAAGCTTATGAAAATTGCAAATAGTAGACATGATGAAGAGATGTGACTCTCTCCCACATTGGAAGATACAAAGGGGAGAATGTTTCAATTTAGGAGGACATTCAAGTGAAATCAATGTGGGGTATAATATATTATTCAAAAAGGAAAAAATAAAAAGTGGTGATTCAATTCTTTTTTTGTTACCTCAGAGGTATCCTCATGACTTGGCCTAATGCCCAACCTACCTTACCTTGATCTTATATATTGCCAAGTTGGGTTTCAGGATGGGGTGAGTCGAGGCAAGACTATCCCTCTAAGGATTAATGTAATAGAAAAATAAATAAGAAGAAAATAAGGAAGTGAGTTATTCAAAAGGAAAAATTATGAAAGGTTGTGACACTCACAAAAGAAAAAAAAAATGGTGAATAATTGTGACTCTTTCGAAGAGTGGAAATTTTGAAAGGTTGTGACTCTTTCTAATAAAAGATATGATGAAGAGATGTGACTCTCCCCATATTGGAAGATACAAAGGGGAGAAGGTTTTATTTAGGACCTTGATATGAAATGTGGGGTATAATATATTATTCAGAAATAAAACAATAAAATATGGTGACTCAATTCATTTTTTTTGTTATCATAGAGGTATCCCTATGACTCAGCCCAGTGCCCAACCTGCGTTACCTTGGTCTTACATATTGCCAAGTTGGGGTTCAAAAAGGGATGAGTGAGATAAAATTAGCTCTCTAAGAATAAATGGAAGAGAAAAATGAATAATTTTGAAAAAAATAAGAGAGTGAATTCTTCAAAAGGCAAAGTTATGAAATATTGTGACGCTCACAAAGGAAAAAAATGTTGAAGGGTTGTGACTCATTTAAGGGTGGCAATTGTGAAAGGTTGTAATGATTCCAAAAGACAAAAATGATGAAGAGGTGCGACTCTCCCCACATTGTAAGATATAAAGGCAAGAAGGTTTCAATTTAAGAGGACATTCAAGTGAAATTAATGTGGGTAATAATATATTATTCACAAATGTAACAATGAAAAATTGTGACTCAATTTTTTTTAATTAACTTACAGGTATTCCCGTGACTCATCTCAATGCCCAACCTGCCTTACCTTTCTCTTACATGTTTTCAAGTTGGGATTTAGGAAAGGGTGAGGTTAGAAAATACTATCTCTCTAAGAATTAATAGAAGAAAAGAAAGAAATAAGGAGAAAATAAAGAAGTGATTCATTCGAAGGTGGTAATTATGAAAGGTTGTAATGATTGCAAAAGGAAAACATGTTAAAGATGTGTGACTCTCCCCCACATTGAAAGATAAAAAGGGGAGAAGGTTTCTATTTAGGAGGACTTTCAAGTGAAATCAATGTTGGAAATAATATATTATTCATAAAGGCAACAATAAAAACTGGTGACTCATTTTTTTTGTTAACTTAGAGGTATCCCTACGACTCATCTCAATGCCCAGCTTATCTTATCTTGTTCTTACATATTTCCAAGTTGGAGTTTGGGGAGAGGAAAGATAAGTCAAGACTATCCCTCTAAGGATGCACGTAATAGCCTACAAGACATGTGCATTGGGTAAGCCCAGGCATCAAATTCAAACCTGATACGAATGGGGAGAAAACCCATGGCCCAAACCAACTCTTCTACCCATGCAGGTTGTGGTGACTCAATTATTATGAATGGTGGTGACCCTTTCACCAATAAAGTATAAATAAAATTTCATTCCAATTATTTAAGGACATATCAATTATTATCCTTCCTCCATTGTCTCCCAATAAATCAAGAAATTAATCAATTAGAAAGATCAAGAAAATAATAATCAAATTCACATAAATCATCACTTTAACTTGGATCAAGAATACATATAATTCAACAATCAAGTATCACTCTACCAGACTAATATTCAATCAACCAAAATCCATCAACATGTCAACCTACCATTTATTATATAGTCACTTCTCAATCATCTAATCGATAATTAGTTAGTCATAACTCACAAATACCTCGAATAATCAAACTACTCAAATATGTCTTACAAGGATATGTCTTATAGTATAGAGAAGCTGAATATTATTATAAATTGGTATGAAGCTGTTGGACTAACTACCAACATCCCCCTTAGAGATTCATGGCATGGTTGTATTGGGCAATACTAGGTCAATATTTTGGTGCAAAGATAATTGCTAGTTATAACATGTGGTATAAGAGATTGGTCACATGTTCAAATCCCCTCAGGTGATTTTGAGGGGGGATTGTCTAACTAACCTCCAACATCCCCCTTTGGGATTTGTGACATGTTTTAATATCGTCATGTGTCTTCTATAAGTCTAGTGCTTATATGAGACACTAATATGTCAATCTTTTGGTGCAACGAGAACCACTAGATATAACATAAGTATTAGTTCTTATAATAAATAGCATAGTGATCTTTATTTATGATTTCTTTCTTATGAATAATGGTCTTATTTATGATTTATTTCTTATAAATAATGTGTATGAATATAATATTATTATGTCAATCTTTATTCGGAGAAAACATGTAATAATGTGTAACTCCTATATGTTTACCATATTCAATCATGGTATGGGTAATAAGGGAATATAAGGAGGGAAAAATTGTTTTGAGACCTTCTTCTAAGCATGAAGCCAAAAGGGTGTAAGGATTCCCTATCCTTGGGCTTAGAAAGGAAGCATGCTTCAAACACCCTATTGTAGTTTCCTCAAACTCTTACCTTGGTTGTCCATTATGTTAAGGATCTCTGAGCATAGGAGGGAGGATACATGTGATTTTTAGGGAACCCTAGCAATGACATTAACATATCTGATGCATTACTTTAGTGGGATCATGACAAGTTACTTATCAACTTTGGGCATAATATTTTTTTATATTAGAGTAGAGCAACAAAATCTTGATGGAGATTTGCACATGATTGGAAGCTTAGCTAGCTACATTCAAAGGCTCTATCAACTTGCATCCAAGAGAGTTAAGGAGGTAGTAGAGGTAGTACCTATAGTCATGGTGCAACATAGATCTTTCAACAGGTGTTCATTTTGATCTCCATAATTGGCTTCCAATCTTGGTAATTTTTTTTAAGGATAACCAATTTTGATGGCAGATTGTTTGAGGGGAACCAATCTTTGGGTGAGGAGGATTGTAATATCTCCAAGTTTTCAAAAGTGACTTAATTAAATTAATTAATTAAGTTACCTAAAAATTAATTTTATATATCTTAAGGATAACCTCAATTAATTAACTTACTTGTAAAACATAGTGGAAATAATAAATTAATAAAGTCACTTTATTTATTCAACCTAACCTTCTAGGTGTTTCATGGAGATCTTTGTAAGGCGGTTGGATGGGTGAATTAAATCATCATCAAATATTTGGAATTTCATTGTTACTTTTGCTGAAGGCATGCTAGTTGGAGGAGTGTGCAGTTCTGGTGGTGAGACTATCTACCCTAGTCTCTGTTTGGAAATATCATTTTAGATATTCCACTTTGTACCTATTGGAGATTATAAATTTTTTTGAAGTATTCATTTGAAGACAAATTTGTAGAAACAAGATATTCATAGGTCAGTGGTCATTTATATCTTGAGATTCTTGACTTGGGAAAATATAAGTTTATTTTGAAAAATAATATTATTGTCGTCGGTCTCTGTTGTTCATGTTATCTTTGGATATTTTGATATATATTGTATACTTTATATGTTGTGATTTACGAGATATTATTTTTAATATTATTATTGAGAGTTTAAGTTCAATGAAAGGAAAATATTGTGCAGCAGCTCAATATATCATCATGGGCTAGATTAATATTTATATAATTGGAAGATAAATATTTTGATGTTGCAATATTACATTATGGATTTAATATGACTCAACAATATATTAAGTCATTGAGAATGTTGGGTGTAGTATTTTGTGTTGGACCCAACATCCACAAATCAATGGTTATAACCAGGATTAAGGGACGACATCAAATATTCATGTTTCTAACATTAGAAAGTAAAAAGTCAAAGATAAATATTTGTATCAGCTTTAATTAAGTATGGGGAAGATAAAATTGTAATTTATTTATCAATATGACAGTAGTATTGGTTGAAGATGTTTCTTGGTTGTATCTCAATATTGGCATTAACATTCATGTGTCATGAGCTCCTATTGAGGGGTCGACTTGCATATTTTATGGTAACCAAGATAATAGTGTATGCTTAGTGTAGATTCAACAATATTGATATTTTGGCTTTTCCTATGATGGATATTCCCACTGTGGTTAATTTGCTAACTTAAGCTCTTGAAGAAATCCCTGCCAAAGCATAAAGAGTCCCTTTGTCGTGCATAATATTGAGCATTTTCTTAGTGTCTACTATCATATTGTGACTTCATTCTTTTTGTTAATGGGAGGAGGCTGATTATTCTATCATTGTAATGTTTGGAGATAAATATTTATAATGTTTGTGCAAAAGTCGTATTGGTGGTTTGATATTGGTAGCATTGAATCTCATATCAACAAGTATAACATAATAGAATATGGTTGTGGATTGTTTTTATATCAGCGGGTAACTTATTGCCACAAGATACTTAGAATTGGTAGGAATGGTGGGTGGACTTTGCTAGTGTTGTTGGATGTGGCGGACAAGGGCTTTTATAGATTATTCTTTAGCCAAACAAAACTATACAGAGATTATTCATGGCCAACTGAGTGTATCTCCTTGTGAAATCAATACTATAGTTAGATTGTAGCACAGGTAATGGAAGGGTAACTCCTCATTCATACCTATAATGGAGTATCCTTCACACATATTAACATGTTGACAAAAAATCAGTTCAACTTTATCTATTGGTAGATTGAATGAATTCATTTGGAAAACCTATGTATGAATTAAGTTACTAATGAGAAAAATATTTTCAATGATTATAATGTTAATATATATTAAGTTTATTATGACTTTATATTTTTAGTTTTACTAAACATAGCTATTTCACCGTATATCTACATCTATGTTTGACGCTTATAGAAAAATGGTAAATGAGAGAAAAAAACTTCTAAAAAATATCGATTCCCTCTAGGTATTGAAGTTCTCTTTCTATCAAAAAATAAATAAAAAAATTGGACAAATACATGACAAGTTATAAACTATGTAGTCGAGGCATGTCAAAATTACGATTTGGTCGACTTTTCAAATGTTAATACAATATAAAATAATCATGATAATGTTGTCAAACCAATTGCATACCCACTGTATGGATGTTACAAAACTAAATTCAAAAGTAGCACATTGATATCTATTTTAGAAAAAAAAATTATGCTCTATGAAAATAATATAACTCTTTGAAAATGACATTTTCAACAACATACCAATTTTTGTGGGAAAAATAAAAAATCATTCAAATCAATTAAAAAATAAAAATAAAAAATATATTTAGAATCTAGAAAGAAAATCCTAAAAGAATCTAATTTACTTCATCTTTTAATTTCAAACGATTTAACGACAATATGCATCTAAATTATCTAAAAGTTTTTTTAAAAATGTAGAGTTTAGTGTCCATTCAGGCAAAAAAGTGTAACCCACTATTGTGGGTTTACCCACGACCTATAGCAAAAGGATCCATAAGCATATAAGTTCTAAATGTGAACAACACCCTTTGAGGAGTCTGAGATGAACTACGGCTAACAACTCATATTTGGTAAAGGGAAGATTTAAAGGAGATTGTGCTTGCTACCATACCTTTCCAAGTGATGTTATGATTTCAAAGGGATAGAGAAATATTTTCTCTTGTTATTATATTAACTAATTAAGGAATGTTTCTTTGTCTAATTATGAATGTGTGGAAGGATATAGTTATTATCATTTAGTCAATGTTTGTTTTTTAAACATCAAGTTAATCTATTTCCCCACATTGGAAGATACAAATGAGAGAATGTTTTAATTTATGAGGACATTAAAATGAAATCAATGTGTGGTATAATATACTATTCAAAAATACAACAATGAAAAGTGGTGAGTCAATATATTTATTTTTAATTCAAAGGTATCTCTATGAATTATCTCAATGCCCAACCTACCTTACCTTGGTCTTACATCTTGCTAAGTTGTCACTCTTTCTAAGATAAGATATGGTGAAGAGATGTAACTTTTTCCCACATTAAAAGATACAAAGAGGAGAATGTGTCATTTTAAGAGGATATTCAAATGAAATCAATGTGAGGTATAAAATATTATTTACAAAAGAAAATAATAAAAAGTGGTGACTCAATTTTTTTTTTTAACTCGTAGATATCCATATGACTTAGCTCAATGCCCAACCTACCTTACCTTGGTCTTACATATTGTGAAGTTGGGGTTCAAGAAGGGGTGAGCTGAGGAAGGACTAGCCCTCTAAGAATTAATGGAAGAGAAAAAGGAATGAAAAAAAATTTAAGGAAGTGACTCTTTCAAAATGTAAAGTTAGGTTAGGTTGTGACATGGATAAATAATAGAAACAGTGAAGGGTTGTGATAGTTTTCAAGGGTGCCGATTGTGAAAGCTTGTGATGATAGAAAATGGTAGACATTATGAAGAGATGTGAGTCTCCCCCACATTAGAAGATACAAGGGGAGCATGTTTCAAATTAGGACTTCAAGTGAAATCAATGTGGGGTATAATATATTATTCAAAAAGGAAAAAATAAAAAATGGTGATTCAATTATTTTTTTGTTAACTGAGAGGTATTCTTGTGACGTGGCCTAATGCCCAACCTACCTTACCTTAGTCTTACATATTTTCAAGTTGGGGTTCAGGAAGAAATGAGTTGGGGCAAGAGTATCCCTCTAAGGATTAATGTAATAGAAGAATGGATAATAAGAAAATAAGAAAATGAGTCATTCTAAAGGAAAAGTTATGAAAGGTTGTGACACTCACAAATGACAAAAATGGTGAAAGGTTGTGACTCTTTCGAAGAGTGGAAATTGTGAAAAGTTGTGAATCTTTCTAAGAAAAGATATGATGAAAAGATGCAACTCTCCCCCACATTGGAAGATACAAAGGGGAGAAGGTTTTATTTTAGGACATTGATATGAAATGTGGGGTATAATATATTACTCATAAAGGAAACAATGATATGTGGTGAGTCAATTCATTTTTTATTTTTAACATAGAGGTATCCTTATGACTCATCCCAGTGCTCAACCTACCTTACCTTGGTCTAATATATTGTCAAGTTGGGATTTAGAAAGAGGTGAGGCAAAACTAGCTCTTTAAAAATTAATGGAAGAGAAAAAGGAATAATCTTGAAAAGAATAAGGAACTAACTTCTTTAAAAGACAAAGTTATGAAATATTATGACGCTCACAAAGGAAAAAAATGTTTAAGGGTTGTGACTCTTTGAATGTGAAAGGTTGTAATGATTGCAAAAGGAAAAAATGATTAAGAGATGTGAGTCTTCCCACATTGGAAGATATAAAGGTGAGAAGGTATCAATTTAGGAGGACATTCAAGTGAAATTAATGTGGGGAATAATATATTATTCAAAAATGCAACAATGAAACATTATGACTCAATTCTTTGTTTTGTTAACTTAGAGGTATTCCCATTATTCATCTCAATGCCCAAGTTGTCTTACCTTGGTCTTACATATTTTCAAGTTGGAGTTTAGGAAAGGGTGAGGTTAAAAAAGACTATCTCTCTAACAATTAATGGAAGAAAAGAAAGAAATAAGGAGAAAATAAAGAAGTGATTCATTCAAAATGAAAATTTATGAAAGGTTGTGATGCTTGTAAAGGAAAAAAAATTAAATGGTTGCGACTCTTTTGAAGGTTGTAATTGTGAAAGGTTGTAGTGATTGCAAAAGACAAACATGATGAAGATGTGTGACTCTCCCCCACATTGGAAGATACAAAGGGGAGAAGGTTTTTGTTTAAGAGGACTTTCAAGTGAAATCAATGTTGGATATAATATATTATTCACAAAGGAAACAATAAAAATTGGTGACTCAAAATATTTTTGTTAACTTAGAGGTATGCTTATGACTCATCTCAGTGCCCAACTTGTCTTATCTTCATCTTACATATTTATAAGTTGAGATTCGAGGAGGGGTGAGCTAAGGAAAGACTATCCCTCTAAGGATGTACGTAATTTCCTACAAGACATGTGCATTGGGTAAGCTGGGACTCAAAGTCAACCTGCTACGAATGGGGAGAAAACCCATAGCCCATGCCAACTCTTCTACCCATTCAGGTTGTGGTGACTCAATTATTATGAATGGTGGTGACCCTTTCACCAATAAAGTATAAAGGATATTTCATTCCAAGTATTTATTGACTTATCAATCATTATCCTTCCTCCATCGTCTCCCAATAAATCAAGAAATTAATCAATTGGAAAGATCTAGAAAACAATAATCAAATTCACAGAAATTGTCACTTTAACTTGGATCAAGAATACATATAATGAAACAATCAAGCATCACTCTACCAAATTAACATTCATTCAATGAAGTTCTTAGGAACAACAATGAGGGCCTTAGTTTCTTAGTGATGAATCGCTTTGTATAACCATCTGGAGAATAGCGTGCTAGATAATACAACTAACATTCGATGGTGGTGTTGGGAGCTCAGGGCCAGGAACTAGAACTAGAAGTAGCCTCAAAAGGAAGCTGCCAAAAACCCCTAAGGAGATGAAAGGTCTCAAAGAATCCATTCAAAAGATGGAGGATCTATAGAAATAGGCGGAGAAGGCCATGAAAAAGATAAAGTAGTTTTTACTGGTTGGTCGTTGGGTGGTTGTTGTTTTCTCTATCAGTTTTTGTTTTTTGTTGCTACTTGTTTTGTCTTTTCTGTTATCTTTTCAGGTTGCTTGGGGTCCTGCTCCTTGATATATAGAAGGCTTTCAAATTATGTATGGGGTGAACTGAAAAATTTTTCTTCTATTTTGTAAATGGTTTTAGGTTCCATTCAAAACTTATTTTTACCTTTATCAAAAAACATTCATTCAACCACCATCCATCAACATGTCAAAATAACATTTATTATATTGTCACTTCTCAATCATCTAATCAATAATTAGTTAATCATAACTCACAAATACCTTGAATCATCGAAGTAGTCAAATATGTCTTACAAGGATATGTCTTATAGAATAGAGAAGCTGAATATTATTATAAATTGGTGTGAAGTTTTTGGACTAACCATCAACATTTCCCTTCAAGATTCATGACATGGTTTAACAACCTCATATATCTTCTCTAAGTCTATTGGTTGTGTTGAGCATTACCAGATCAATCTTTTGGTACAATGATAACTGCTAGTTGTAACGAGTGGTATAAGAGATTGGTCACATGTTTGAATCTCCTTAGGTGATGCTCAGTGGAATTGTTTGAATAAACCCCAACATCCCCATTTGGGATTCGTGACATGGTTTAACATCCTCATGTGTCTTCTATAAGTCTACTGGTTGTATGAGACACTAACAGGTCAATCTTTTGGTGCAATGACAACCGCTAGTTATAACATAAGTATTAGTTCTTATAATAAATAACATAGCGAGCTTTATTTTTATTTCTTCCTTATGAATAATAGTCATATTTATGATTTATTTCTTATAAATAATGTGTATGAATATTAATTTATTATGTCAACCTTTATTTAGAGAAACATGTAATAATGTGTAACTCTTATATGTTTACCGTAGTCAATCATGGTAGGGGTAATAATGGAATACAAGCAGGGATAAATTTTTTTGAGTCCTTCTAAGAATGAGGTCAAGGAGGTGTAAGGATGCCCTACCCTTGGGCTTAGAAAGGAAAAATGTGTTAATATGATTTAGAACAATAGAGAGGGGGGTGAATCAGTTGTTCTCAGGTCTAGATGTATAGAACAAACTTTAAAACTCTTCAACAAATTAGATCTAATAACCAATAGCTACTCGGTCATTACTGATTGCATAATAGAAACATATAATAGTGTAGTCCACTTATCCAATAGCATCTAACTTGTAAAACATACAAATGTTCAAACCAAAACATTCACACAAGCATCAACACCTTATAGTGGAAACCCAATTTGGGAAAAACCATTTTGTAACATGTTACTATTATGTTCACTCTTCTAAAGTGAGCTCAGTGAAAAGCCAACCTTGTCAAAGGTTACAAACACACTATCAGGTGTGACCCGGTTAAAGGATTTAAAGCACTCTGTTAAAAGTGCACCTTGTTACAAGACTTACATACACTCCATTAGAATGTAACCTTGTTCAAAGGATTTATACCTATGACTGTTAGGTCAACCTCTATTAAAAGGATTTTAACTATTACAATGGTTAGAAAGTAGCAGTAATATTGATATGAAAAACATACAACTCACTTTGCAAATATCAGATCCAATTTTGTACAGATATATGCTAGCTTACTGACTGTGAACCTGTACCATCCCCATCACTGATCTTCTCATAACTCTCTTCAAGCAATCACAACACTTCTCCTTCAGCCTTCTCTGCTTAGATAGTCAATAACATCAACAACACTTCCAACATCCTTTCTCTCAACCTCTAGCTTAGGTTTCCTTAATACTTCCTCCATTAGGTCAATACATCTTTTGTCACTTAATCTCCTTTGTAGATCTTAGGGTTAGGTCAGATTGATCGAATCCATCCTACTTTATGTTCTTTAGCTATCCTTCTAGAAATATCTCAAATCTCTCAATAGATTTACAATAAAATCTTTTACAGTGCATTAAGTGCTTTCATACAATCAATAAATAAAGTCAACACATTTTACATAATCCAAGAATTCAATGATGTCAGTTGGAAATCTGAATTCTCCCTCAAATGAAAAATACTGACGCTCGGTCAATACTGTGTTCAACTTCTTAGTCTTCACTAGAAAGCTTGGTCACCTCAAAAATTATTTCCTCGACTAATACTGTCTTCCTCAACAATTAACTAGTGTTCGGTCAACACTGAATTTACTCAGCATATACTAGCTCGGTCGACACTAACAACACTCAGCTTAAATTAATTTCTTCACTTTTGGTTGGTTAAGCCTACCAGTTTAGTCTTCATTCTTACTTAGATAAACAATACATTATCTTATCATTGTGCCACATAATCAAGTACTCATATAAGTATCAAGATAACTCAACCTTTCCTTAGGTTCTATTGTTACCAACCTTGCCTTTCCCCTTAACAACACTCAAATAGATATAGTACTTTCTTAAATAGCAATAGTCTTACTAGTTAAGGTTTGACATCAATAACAATACAACAATTTCTTTAATTGCAGTTTCCAACAATCTCCCTCTTTGGCATTGATGGAAACACCATATGAATATCACATGAATTACCAACCAATCCAAAACTTATCTGTCCATAAAAAATATCTATAATATCCTTAGCTTCATTATGATACAAAATCAATTAGCCATGCTTGTATGACCGTCCACTGAATCTCTCCCTCTATCTTGAGCTTCTCATTTTGTGTATTCATCAGTGATCATCTCCCTCTTTAACAAAAATGCCAAAGAAACAACAAAAAATATATATATACATCCTACAGATGTAGATATCATCATTTCAGTTTAGTAATAGTATTTCTCCCTCTGTCATCTTTTCTTATGACTGATTCTTGGTTTTGTTGTGCTTTTCACAACTCTAGGCTGCTCTTAAAGTGTGACCTATTTCTGCATCAACTTGTTAGATACTCTTTGCAACACATTTGATGCAGTGCTCCTAGCTTGACTAGGTAGCCTCAGTTAGGGGAAGGACCCCTAATTGACTTCTCAAGTATTCATGAGCTTCTTTAGGTAAAGCCTTAGTGAATATGTCTGCTAGTTATTCCTTTGTATTCACATATTCCATTCGAACCTCTTTATCTTGTACCAGTTCTCTCAAGTAATGATACTTGATGGCAATGTGTTTGGTCTTTGTGTGCATCACTAGATTCTTAGAGATGTTGATAGCACTTGTGTTGTCACAGAAGATGACAGCTGGTTTAGTGATTTCTTCTTTGATGCCTACCAACAATTGCTTTATCCATATCAAGTTTGAATAGTTCACAGTTGCAGCCACATACTTAGCTTCAGCAGTAGATTGGGAAATGCAATTTTGTTTCTTGCTTGTCTAGGAAACTAATCTCTATCCAAGAAAGAAAGCTCCACCACTAGTACTCTTTCTATCATCTACATTTCTTGCCCAATCAACATCTTCATACACTTTTAGTTCAAACTTCTCATGCTTCTTGTAGTACAATCCATAGTCAGCAATCCCTTTCAAATATCTCATTATTCTTTTGACCACCATCATGTGAGTTTCCTTAGGATTGACAGAGAATCTTGCCACAATCCCAATAGCTAATGCAATATCTGGTCTGCTATGTACAACATATTGTAGCTTTCCAATCATAAATCTATACAAAGTCTGGTTAACTTCTACAGCATCATCATTTTTAGACAACTTTTGTCTAGTAGCCATGGCAGTACTTACTGGCCTTGAATCTTCCATACCAAAGGTTTTCAGTATCTCATGAACATATTTAGGTTGAGTGATGAAAATTCCTTTCTCCATCTGATATACTTGTAAACCAACAAAAAATTTGATCTCCCCAAACATACTCATTTCAAATTTAGTTTTCATTTCATTTGAAACTTTCTTACACAAGGCATCTTGTCCACCAAATATAATATTGTAGACACCTAAAAATCCTTTAGAAAATAAAGTATTTTTATTTTCTGAAAAATTCCTGATGACATCATCATTTATTAATTAATTATTTATTTAATTAATTAATTTATTTTTATGTCATTAAATCCCTTTATCTTAATTAAAAATATTTAATTAAGAAATTCCTCCCAAAAATGTTTAAATCTTATTTAAACATTATCTCCTTATTTATTAATTATTTAATTAATAAATTGACCAAAAATCCCAAAATAAATAATTTATTTATTTTTTGCCCAAAACTTGGCCAATTTCCTTAAGACCACTAACCTCTTCCAGAATCTTCTAATCCTTCTTTAATTTTGATTAAAGGCTAATCCCATCATTTCCTAACCCTAATCCCAACTCAAAATATTTAATTAAGATTAAATATTTATTCCTCATATTTATTAAATTTATTTTTAATAAATATTCTCAAAACCTAAACCATGAAAATAAATAAATCTTTATCTATTTCTTAAAATCCATATTTATCCTAAGGAAATTCTAGACTCTTCTAGAAAGTCTTAATCCTAATCCTCCTCCCCTAATCCTGTCACATTCCCTAACCAAGGTTAGCCAACTCCTAAGCTTAACCCAAAGTCAACAAACTTCTAGAGACTTCTCTTACATGCATTAAGTGCATTTAAGACCTCCTTATCCCTCTTACATGCATTTATCATGCATTTAAGAAGCCCCTCACCCCTTTCTTACAACCTTTGACCTTAGGCACATTTCCCAAATTGTGCACATTCCTCCCACTTTCAACCCAATGCCCTTATAACACTTGTCACAAGGAGGTGGCCCTGAACTAGCACAATCCATGTGCTCCTCTTTGAATGAATCTTGGCCTCTCTTAAGGATTTTGATCCTGGCCACTCATTCCTCCTTCCCAAATCCTATAAATGCTCCTCATTTCCAAGAGCAAAAAATCCATTCACCTTTCATTTTAAGCATTGTTATCATGCCCATTTAGCTCTAGACTTAGCATAATCATCCTAATCTAGCTTACTTTCAAGCATTTTTAGCTCATCCTAATTTAGTAATAATGGATTAACATAGTTTATTTCCTCATTTTACATAGCATATCATCATCATCACATCTCTATTTGGTTAAAATCAATCTTAGCATAAGCATTATTGTAGCTTAATCTTCATTTCAGCATCATTTGGATCCTTGAGGCCTTAGGGGAAAATCAAGTGTTCTATACCTATTTTGTGCCACTTTTGGGGTTTTCATGGATCTCAATCCATCCTAAAATGCATAAGGAACATTCTCCAAGTGATTAGAGAGAACACCCACATCCCCTTAAGCAAGAGCAAATCAAACAGTGCTTGGGTGCACCTGTTTTAGCTCAATCTGAGGTGGCTTAGTTTAGAGTTTTATTTGTTTTGGATTGATTTCATGCTTAGACTAACATCTAATCTTTGTTTGGCCTGAGCCTGTGCACAACTTGCTGTCGCGTATGCCTATTTCATTATCACCTATGGATTTTTAAGTGTCACCTATGCCTGATTTAGTGTCGCGTAGGCAAGATTTGGGTGTCGCCTGGGAATTTTTCATTATCGCCTGTAATTAGTCCACTACCGCATGGTATTTTTTTGGTGTCACCTCCACAGATTTCTCTATCGCCTAGAAATCATCCTTTATCGCCCGGGAAACATTTCTCTACCGCATGAAATCCTTTGTCTATCACCTGGGCATTTTTCTCTGTCGCCTATAATCAGTCCGCTGCCGCCTGGGAGAGTTTTTGGTGTCGCCTGTGCATTTTCCAGTGTCACGTATGAGCTGGACAATGTCGCTGTCAACTGTGTTTTTGTCTTAAATTTTTCTCAGATTCATAAAAAGCAAAAGTCAAACAAATCTTGAATGAAACTAAGGAAATGAACTTAGGTCCTAAGAGTCATTATCATTTTGAAAATCAAACACAATCTTGAATGATCTAAATTGGAAAGAACAAGCATCTCTATTCCCTCCTTTTCAATTCAAGCAAAGCACAAATCCTTGAATGATCTAAGGATAAAACAAAGCTCTTTTCAAAGTTCTAAATCAACACACACATCTCAATCTTGAATGCCTGAAGAAAAGAACTTGCAATCACTCAAATCGTTTACCTTTTGGAGAAAGAACAAATCAAACCTTAAGCACTTGTGTCTTCAATTTCAAAGTTCAAATCAAACTTAATCAATTTGGGAAAAAGAACAACTTGCTTGATGTGCATTTAGGAGTTTTTCAAATTCTTGCAAAATCCTTGTTAAAGTAAGCAACGTAGAACATTTGGACTCAGACAAGTTCACTTGTTCTACTTTTAGCGAGGCCTGTCCAAGGAGAAAAGTGCTTCCTCCTCGGAGAATGACCTCAAACTGGTATCCCCCCCAGCCGGTATATAAATAAAGTGAAGGCAAAAAGTACTCACTTATATCTCCTAATCCATGGGCGTTTTGTGCCAAATGCAAATGTCTGGGGACAGGTAAATATTCCTCCCCCAGTGTTGTTGGCTAGGCTCTTAAGTGAGTCACAGGCGGTCATCATAACCGGGTATGGAGACTCCATGAAACTATTAAAAACCTAATAAAATAGAGGCTACCCTATCTACATCCGAAAGTATCAAAATCCTTGTGCAAGGACCGATTCCAAGGGGTTTACCGGGTCGCCTCAAGATTACTCACCATTTGTATTCCCTTCTAGGGGGTACCAAGCTGTGGGAAAGTGAGCTGTGGGAAAGTGATTTTGATACTCACCTTCCTTAGGTAGATCTGTTTGAAGTTCTTTACTGTTAATACTCCATGAAAACATTGTTGGAACATACACTTTCAAAAGCTTTATCAGAGTTAGTTATCCTGTTTGTATCCCACAAGGTTGCTTTGTCCCTTGTGGAGATTGCTTTTTCAAAAATCTTTGTTGAAATCTATCCTTTGCCATTGGGAAACATCAAAATGATCAACAAATCCAGTTTGAGACACTCACAACATTTTTCAGAGAAACCCTTGGAATCAGATATCCAAAAGAACCTTTTTGTCTCAAACCAATTTATTAGAATTGTCCCAAGTTATGCCAAATTTGATCAAACATCCGAAAGCTAAGTTGCCCAAATCCAAAGCTTATCAAGAGAAGAAAGTTGCAGAAAGAAACCTTAAGAGCCATCAATCCTCTGTCTAAGCAACCCAAGCAGAAGAAAAATATCAAGAAAAGCTTGATAATATTGGCTATAACACAAGAGTGAAATAGTTTGCCTACCAATTCCAAGTGAGCCATCGCTATGTCAATCTTGAAAGAGAAGATTAGCTGGATCCATTGCATGTCCCAATCTACCTTCAGATCTCAAAATCCTATCTTGGCATTCCTTCATCCTAGTTTCATCCTAGTTTCATCTTTGCATCATCATCAAAATCCTTAGTTGCATTCTAGAGTCTTTAGTTGCATTCATCATCATCTTCCTAGTAGCATCATAGATCATCCATCTCAATTGCATTTGCATCATCCTTCTAGAGAAAGCATTGTTCCCTCATCCTTCACCATCTTTCCATCACCAATCCACAATCAATCTTCCACCATCCTTGATCCAAATCCAAGCATTTCACCAATCCTTGCATTGCATTCTAGAAATTCATCATCCTTAGAAGTTCCTTAAGCTTGCATCCATCATCCTTTAGAGTCTTTTAGGAAACATCTTGCATCCATCTAGCATCTACATCTCCATGCCTGTCGAGACAAGATCCAGATCTAGAAAAAGAAGGAACATGAATCCTTATCCAATCACCAGTTCATCTGATCCCAACATTTTTACCAGTGCAATGATAGCCTATGATCCCCAAATACAAACTGGAAATACATGTGATGATCCCAATATCCCCTCAGCTCCTCTAGCAATAGAAACATTTGTGAATCATCCAGAGAATCCACCACTAGTCCATACACTCATGGCCCAAAACTAGCAAAGCATGTTCACTAACTTTGCACAAGCGTAGACTTCCATTCCACCATATCTCCATCCCTGCATTCCCATAAGCACTATCCAAATCCCTACGCAAGTATACTCTCCATTCACCCAACCATTCCTTGATCCAACCTTGCAGACATCACAAGAAACCTCCGCCATTCCCCTTCTTCTGTAAGGAAGCTTTGCAGATCCTGTAACACAAGCTATAACACCATCTGCTCCATTCCCTATCATAGGTACTTCATCATCCACCATAGCTGCTCAAGCTCTTGCACAAATCCAACGCTTGTCACAGAATCAACTCCCACCTCTTACACAAACCTTTACACAAGTAGTTCTGCCATCTTCCATAAACCAAGTAGCACCTTTGACTCTGGGAGGGATGCAATCATCCTTCCCCTTCACTTCACAAGCTTCCACATCCACACCTTTTGTGCCAGGAGGGATGCAATCATCTTTTCCTTTCAATCCCCAAGCTTCAACATCCACACCCTCATTTCAGGGGTCAATGCAATCGTTTCCATCTTTCACCCAGCAACCCTCTACATAATCTACTCTGGGGGTAGAGCAATCATTCCCCTTTTAAAATCAGCAAACTTCCACATCACCCTTTTCATGGGGAATGCAAGCGTTCTCTTCATTTCCCCCCCAACAAGCATCTACCCAGGCACAAGCCCAGCAAAATGCCTTCACCACAGGAATGCCTTCCATGGGTTTTTCAAAACCACCATTCATGTCCCAAACTCCCATCACATCTACTTTCCCAACATCCGCTACAACACAATTCCCACCTCACACCAGTCCTCGTTGGGGTCTCACTCAAGAAGACATGAAAGCCTTTGGAATACCAACTCACTCTCCTACATTTGTATTTGCAAACCAACAAACCACCTTCTCACAAGCAGCACAACAACAACCATCTCAACCTCCACCAACCTCATCCTTCATGAGCTACCCATTCCCAACACCCAGTGCTTTTCAGCAAGTTCCTCCACTTCAGCAACAAATTTCATCCCATTTCGCAAGTCATCTTTCCTAGTCACCCTTTGCTTTGTGCTTCCCTACATCAGTTGCACCCTTAAGCAATATGGGAATGCACCCGACTTATATCGGTCAACCACAGAGCCAAGTTCAGCAAGGGCCATCTTACCAACAAGCTACATCATTCCACCAGCCACCCCCACAACAACCATACTCCCAGTCACAGAAACAAACCCCCATCATTCATCAATAGCAACAAGTTTCCTCCTATCAGTCATAGTAGCAAGTCCCAGTCATCCCACAACACCAGCAAGCAATCTCATATCCACCACCACAATATCCCCCTATGCTGCATCAACAATATCCCTAGTAAACATCACTCCAAAATCCACTCCAATCTACCTATCCCGCTGGGCCATCTCCATATCCCACTCAACAATACCCACCTCAAATGGGAGTACCCACTCAAACACCAATCAATGTTGAATGGGAAGCCATGAAGAACGCTCTTGAAGAGCTTCAAACCGGTGCTGAGAACAAAACTTACAAGTTTGAGGAGGTGTGTCCTTATCCATTTGACCGGTCCATTGCCACTATACCTTTCCCCAAGCACTTTGAGACACCTAAGTTTGATAAATATCAGGGGAAAGGAGATCCAGTCAATCATATTAAAGAATTCTATATGGCATGCCAAGAAGTGGCTTATAGTGATAACTATCTCTTACGCCTATTCTCCAAAAGCTTGGGAGGAACCGCTATTGAGTGGTTCTACAAAATACCCTGTGGAACTATCACAACCTTTGCTGAACTTTCTGAGAAATTCATTGCACACTATGCCCACAATGTTGAGAATGAGTTGACCTTGTTAGATCTCTGTAACTCAAAATAGAAAGATGGAGAAATCCTAGCAGAATACTTGCAACGATGGCAGAACCTTACTACCAGGTTATCATACCAGCCACCTGAAAAGCATTTGACCAAAATCTTTATTGATAATCTGCATCCTAAGCTATCCCATTTCATGAGGATGAATTGTCTCCAAACCTATCAAGATATCAAGAGCAAGGGGATAGGTATTGAAAAGGCCCTCCTAAATGAAGGCACAATCCGACACTTCAAAAATGATGCCCAAAAACCCAGCAATGATAAATCCCGTTATTGGAATCGTAACAAAAATGTTGTTTCTGATGGAGCCACTGATACCAAGCATGTCCAAATTGTCATGGCTAGTCCTCCATCAACTCCTGCATACCAAAAACAACAAGTGCCCATCCACCAAAAACCTCCTCAAGTCCATCAGCAACCCATGCAACAATATCATTCTCAGAATAATCAGCAGAATTATCAGCAACCAGCCCATCAAGCTTATCAAGGTAATCCAAACAATCAGGTCAATTCCGTTAATGTTTCTCCCAAACAACACAAGCCTAGAGCTCAAAACAATCCAAGGAAGACCTTCACACCACTGGGTGAACCTCTGGATGTTATCTTTCATCGAATGGCCAAGGCCAACTTGATCACGTTTCCACCAATCCAGCCAGTTGATGATATCACTCCCAAGACCGATTGGTACAAAGATCATGAATACTATGATTATCATCATGTCAAAGGACACACTACCCTGAAGTGTATGAGACTCAAAAACTATATCCAAGATCTCATTGATCAAAAAGAGATTCAAGTAGATACACCCACTCAAGCCTCGCCATATGCCAATTTGCAAATTTATCAGAATGTGTTCCCACAACATAATGCTGGGAACAACCAAACTAAAGCCAATCATCCCTAGAACCATGGCAAAGGAAAGCAAGAAGATCACACTACTGCCTATATCAATTATGATAATATTATTGGATGTATTACCCAAGTTGAGCCCATAGTCAATACCATCCATGTCAGAGGAGCAGACAGTCAATGTGTTGTTACCACCCGTAGAGGTCGGATAATTATTGTTGGTGCCCATCCAAGGCTAGTACACAATACACAAAATGCACAGTATAACCTCATAGAACATCTTGGGAACACACCAGCCCAAATATCCATCTTGGACCTTCTCCGCACTTCACCTCTCCATCAGGAGATCCTTGACCGAGCTCTGAAAGAAGGACATGTCCCCACAGACATTAACACCACCCGGTTTGAAACCCTTGTGGGACATCTATCCGCAACCTATGCTTTATCCTTCAAACCATCTGACATGCTAGACATTGCACCTGACCATACTCTCCCTCTCCGCATCACCGTCATGGTCAGAGACTTTGCCATCAAACGGGTCTTAATAGATAATGGCTCAGCCCTAAACTTGTGTACTTTGAAATTCATTCAGCAGATTGGGTTCACCCAGACTGATATAGCACATGAAGTAATTACTATCAAAGCCTATGAAAACTTGGAGTGTACCTCTAAAGGTACTATTACTTTGCCCATTTAACTGGGCCCAGCAACACAAGATACTATTTTCCATGTTGTTGATCTTGACCTACCATTTAATATCCTCCTAGGCCAACCATGGATTCATTCCATTAAGGCTGTACCATCTACTTACCATTAGTGCATCAAATTTTTGCATCAAGGCACTGAGGTTACCATCCATGCTGACCCCCAACCCTTCACATATTGTCGTGCGATGGAAGCATCATTTCCTCATTCTACTCATTGTCCTGAAACTGACATTGGTACTTCTATTGCCAGCTCATCTCGATCCCATTGCGATCTAGAAACCATTCTCACCTCCACCCTCTCTTCTGTCAAGATCAATAACCAGGGTTGTGGTGAATATAGCCTACATGATGCATTTTTCGTAGGGGCCCTCCTGCTTGATCCGCATACTCAAGGGCGCCCGAATCACCAAAGCAAGCCTATTGAAGAGCATCATGAAATCAAGAGAATGGGACCTATGACTTTTGAATCCCATGGCACATTAAACAGTCAAGAAATGAATCCTAACATTAATAAGTGGTTGTACAAAGATCCCCCACCACCTAACAAACAACTTCTTGGCTACTTCAAAGATAAGTACCCACAATCACACAAGTACACTACTGAGAAATGGAACTACCAAGGTGGTGGTCTAGGACCACAAGAAGGTGGAAGCAAAGACCCAATTATAGCATCCAGAAACCCACAACATCAGGGTCTTGGCTTTAATACCCCTCGCCTGCATATACAAGGGCCCAATACCACAACTGGGGGCACCAACATGACTAGCATTCCCTTCTTTAATAGCTAGGATGACCTCGTAGAGATCGAAGACATCCCTGAAGAGAAAGAAATTAGATCCTACGATAATATCTTTGATGATGACACCCTCCTGGGGACTTCTGTCCTCCAACAACTTGCCATCAATCTCATAGAACTTCCCCTCACCCACCCTGAACTCATAGACTGGGACCAACCAAGCGTCACACACATCGATGAGTTCCAAAGCATAGAAGCACTCCTAGAATTCATGGGGGCATCAAGCCCACACTCAGTTTAGGATTTAGAGTCAACTCACATCTGTAAGCTTGACCCAGAAGGACACTTTGGAGAGGAGGCAAGCTTTAGCTGCAAAAGAGAAACAGAAATAGTAAAACATGAGTCCTTATGTGAAAACCCTTCTGGGGCACATTCTGATTCCAAAAAAGTAAAAATAAAGAGCATATCTTCTAGTGAAAACTTGGCAATTCAAGTGCTAGAAGATGAAGACTTGCCTCTTCCTCCCATCCAGGATTACAAACCTGAGCAGTCACCTATCATCATAGAAGAAACCAAGCCAGTCAATTTAGGTATAGAAGAATGTTCGAGGATCACCTATATTGTAGCCAACATGACAGAAGGTGAAGAAATGGCTTTCACTGCACTACTTCAAGAATCTACTATGAACTTTGCATGGTCATACGCACACATGCCTAGACTTGATCCTAAACTTGTTGTTCATCATCTAGCTATAGACCCCAATGTTAAGCCAGTAAAGCAGAAGCTACGCAAAATGCATCCCAAAGTAGCTCTATTGGTAAAATCAGAACTAGAAAAGCTCCTAGATGCAAAGATTATCAGAGCTATAGATTACTCAGATTGGATCTCCAACATGGTACCTGTCACAAAGCCTTTCGGTGACATCTAAATTTGTACAGATTTCAGGGACCTAAACAAGGCATGTCCTAAAGATGATTTCCTGCTACCTAACATAGACATGATCATAGATCTTACAGCGGGCCATGAAATGTTGTCACTAATGGATGGTTTCTCTGGATACAATCAGATTCATATAGCAGCAGAAGACCAACACAAAACAACATTCACCACTCCATGGGGTACCTTTTGCTATAACATGATGCCCTTTGGTCTAAAGAATGCAGGAGCCACATATCAGAGAGCGATGACAACAATCTTCCATGACATGATCCACAAGATCCTAGAGGACTATGTGGATGATATTCTTGCAAAATCAAAAACATGCCATGAACACCTTGACATTCTTGAGAGTGTGTTTGATCACCTGCAGTACTATGGGTTACGGCTCAATCCAAAGAAATGCGTCTTTGGTGTTACATCTGGAAAGCTCCTAGGTTTCATAGTATCACGAAGAGGCATAGAGATTGACCCTAAAAAGGTCAAAGAAATAATAGAAATGCCTCCCCCAAGAAAACTCAGACAGCTTAGAAGCCTACAAGGAAAGCTTCAATCAGTACGTCAGTTCATTTCTCAACTGGAAAACAAGTGCCAACCTTTCACGCATCTTTTATGCAAAGACACAAGCTTCAAATGGGATCCCATATGTCAGAGAAGCTTTGATAAGCTCAAGGAATATCTAGCTAATTCTCCAATCCTAGTACCACCAGTTCCAAGATGCCCTCTCATACTCTACATCTCAGCAACCACTACAGCACTGGGGGCACTCCTAGCTCAGCATGATGATGAAAACAAAGAGAGAGCCATCTACTACATTAGTTGAACTCTTGTCGGCTATGATCTTAATTACTCACCCATGGAAAAAGCATGCCTTGCAGTGGTCTTTGCTACTCAAAAGCTTAGACATTACATGCTTAGTCACATAATCAGGCTCATTTCAAAAGTGGACCCCCTCAAATATCTACTATCAAAGACAACTCTCACAGGCTGTATGGAAAAATGGTTCATGATACTCAGCAAGTTTGACATCCAGTACATAGATCAGAAAGCAATCAAAGGGAAAGTCATTGCCGATTAGTTAGCAGAAGCACCACTGGTGGATGCTTATCCACTAATCATGGAATTCCCTGATGAACACTTATGTATGATCGAAGAACAACCCATGTGGAAACTATACTTTGATGGCTCCTACACATCACATGGATCAGGGGCAGGAATTCTATTTGTCACACCTCAAGGTGACTACATTCCAAAATCATTCAACTTGGGATTTTCATGTACCAACAACATTGCAAAATATGAGGCACTCATCTCAGATCTCAAAATAGCCATTCAGTGGAATATCATAGAACTGCAAGTGTTTGGAGATTCACAGTTGATCATCAAGCAAGTCCTAGGTGAATATCAGACAAAGGACGACAAGCTGTTACCTTACAAAGAACTCATGGATAGATTGAAAGACCATTTACTAAATCTACAATTCACATAGATACCAAGACTTCAAAACAAAGCAGTAGACGCAATGGCAACTATTGGGTCCTTGTTAGAAATCCCACGTGACACATCACAGTATGAATTCCTAGTCGAGCAGCTACATACACCAGCTTATGAGAACACTGATGCAGAAATGGTATGTGTCTTGGCTGGTCCCCAGTCCCCGTGGTACCACGACATCCATGCATATCTAAAGAATGGCATCATATCTCCCCATCTCACCAATAATAGAAATGCCTCCCCCAAGAACACTCAGATAGCTTAGAAGCCTACAAGGAAAGCTTCAATCAGTACATCAGTTCATTTCTCAACTGGCAGACAAGTGCCAACCTTTCACGCATCTTTTATGCAAAGACACAAGCTTCAAATGGGATCCCATATGTCAGAGAAGCTTTGATAAGCTCAAGGAATATCTAGCTAATTCTCCAATCCTAGTACCACCAGTTCCAAGACACCCTCTCATACTCTACATCTCAGCAACCACTACAGCACTGGGGGCACTCCTAGCTCAGCATGATGATGAAAACAAAGAGAGAGCCATCTACTACATTAGTTGAACTCTTGTTGGCTATGATCTTAATTACTCACCCATGGAAAAAGCATGCCTTGCAGTGGTCTTTGCTACTCAAAAGCTTAGACATTACATGCTCAGTCACATAATCAGGCTCATTTCAAAAGTGGACCCCCTCAAATATCTACTATCAAAGACAACTCTCACAGGCTGTATGGAAAAATGGTTCATGATACTCAGCAAGTTTGACATCCAGTACATAGATCGGAAAGCAATCAAAGGGAAAGTCATTGCCAATCAGTTAGCAGAAGCACCACTGGTGGATGCTTATCCACTAATCATGGAATTCCCTGATGAACACTTATGTATGATCGAAGAACAACCCATGTGGAAACTATACTTTGATGGCTCCTACACATCACATGGATCAGGGGCAGGAATTCTATTTGTCACACCTCAAGGTGACTACATTCCAAAATCATTCAACTTGGGATTTTCATGTACCAACAACATTGCAGAATATGAGGCACTCATCTCAGGTCTCAAAATAGCCATTCAGTGGAATATCATAGAACTGCAAGTGTTTGGAGATTCACAGTTGATCATCAAGCAAGTCCTAGGTGAATATCAGACAAAGGACGACAAGCTGTTACCTTACAAAGAACTCGTGGATAGATTGAAAGAGCATTTACTAAATCTACAATTCACACAGATACCAAGACTTCAAAACAAAGCAGTAGACGCAATGGCAACTATTGGGTCCTTGTTAGAAATCCCACGTGACGCATCACAGTATGAATTCCTAGTTGAGCAGCTACATACACCAGCTTATGAGAACACTGATGCAGAAATGGTATGTGTCTTGGCTGGTCCCCAGTCCCCATGGTACCATGACATCCATGCATATCTAAAGAATGGCATCATATCTCCCCATCTCACCAATAACCAATGCCAAAACCTTATTCGCAAAGCTTCTCACTACACTCTTGTAGCCAACACCCTTTATCATCGAGGGTATCACAATATCCTCTCTAGGTGTTTAGATTCAAATGAGGCCGTCCTGGCTTTACAAGAGGTCCACGCTAGAATTTGCGGTGCCCATACGAGTGGCATGGTTCTAGCTAAGTAGTTGTTTCGAGTTGGGTATTATTGGCCAACCATGGAACATGATGCTTGTGAGTTTGTCAGAAAATGTTTACCATGTCAGCAACATGCAAATTTGATTCATGCACCAGCACAAGATTTGCAGCCCATTGTGCCACCTTGGCCATTTTCATGTTGGGGCTTTGACCTTGTCGGCTTAATCACTCCCCTTTCCTTGGATGGACACAAGTACATAATAACTACCATGGAGTACTTCACCAAATGGGTTGAAGCAATCCCACTCACCCTCACTACTGGTATCCAAATATCTAAGTTCATCCTTTACCACATCATTTGCCACTTTGGCATACCATCTACCATCTTCACTGACCATGGCACACCTTTTGAAAACCAGCATGTGGATGATCTATGTGCTAGACTCCACATCCATCACCATTTTTCTAGTCCATATTTCCCTCAAGGAAATGGCCAAGCTGAGGCAACCAACAAAACTATCTTGAAAATCCTCAAGAAGGTTGTCAATGATTTTGGTCATGACTGGCACCTCCAAATCAATCCCACCCTTTGGGCCTACCGTACTTCTTATCACACTCCCACAGGCACCACCCCATATTCCCTTGTATATGGTGCCGAAGCCATTCTACCGATCAAGGTTGAGCTCCCATCATTACGAGTCTCCATGAAGAACTACACCACTGATGAAGACTATCGTGTGGCCCATCTCACATAGCTAGACCTGTTAGATGAGAAGAGACAACAAGCATATGATCACCTGGTTGCATACCAGAATCGACTCAAAAGGAGTTATAACAAGAAGGTCCATCCAAGACAATTTCAGGTTGGTGACATGGTCCTAAAAGAAAATCAGAAAGTCCAAGCAAACAGAGAAAAGAAAGGCAAGTTTGAGCCTACTTGGTTGGGCCCCTATGTTGTCACAGCATGCTTTGGCTCTGGAGCTTATCAATTATCTACACCAAAAGGTGAGCCTTTGAATGATCCAATCAACATCATACATTTGAAGAGGTTCTATGCCTAAACTAGATCTACATATTCAGAAAATCCATAAAAATTAGAAAAAGCAGAAAAATTCAAAAAAAGCAAAAAAAAAAGAAAAAAAAGCAAAAAGTAAAACAATCGTCCAATGGTGAAAACTTGGCAATTCAAGCACCTTGGACAAGTATGTTGGTGAAAACCTGGCAAACAGGTGCCATTCATAGTGGACCAAGTCATTATCTATCAAACTACCATCCCCCCCATCCCCATCCCTATCCCCATCCACCATCCCCCAGCATTCCTCCTTTTCATAATCCTCCAGCAAATCCACAATCCCACCTGCACATATCTTGTACCATATCTTGCACATATCTTGTACCATATCTTGCATATCCTGTATAGTGTGATCCTTCTTGTATATCCTGCATAGTGTGGTCCTTCCTATATATCCTGTATAGCGTGGTCCTTCCTATCCCCAATCCTAAGCTTCTGTACATATCCATTGTATCTCTTTTCCCATCCATTGTACATATCCTTGTGTCTTGTTGTACATAGTCCTCGTCAGTTCTGTAGCAACATTTGATATGAACACTTTGTCCTACCTAGCCTCGCACTTCAGCAACATCAATTGTCGACTATCCTTGATCAATGTGACTATCTTTGAACTGCATCATTTTCCAATCAGCAACACAACATTCTCCCCATCAGTATCGGGTCCGCACAGATGTATGCTTCTATTTTGTCTGACCTAAGCCTAATCTCGGGTCCCCTTAGTTTTATCCCTCCTGTCTGACCTAATCTTCCACCAAGCACACCAGGTCCATGTCGATGCATCCTTCCACATGTTCAGACCAATCTTCCCACCACCAATCACATCAAATCTCTCTCTCCTTGGCAAAGGATGTCCTTTTGGAGTTCTCATTTTGGTCTTGGATTTTGTCCTTTGGATCTTGTTAATCTTTTTCGGCTTCTCGTTGTTCTCTACTCAAAGTCACCATGATCCTTTATATCATGGTGTGCAGCAAATGAGGATGATCTAGGGCAAGGTCTTTTGATCTTTTGCTTCTACTTGTGAGTCAGTCGTGTGTTTGTGGTTTCTTCAGCATCGTTTCCACCATGCCTCCTCCGGGTTTCATGTGTGATGCTGAGGCAACTTTGCGTGTCTTTTTAGCATCAGTCCTATGCAACACTGGTGACAAGGCCTTGTGATCCCAGTATCCTTGGCAGGTCTCTAGCATTGCTGTATCAAACTAGGTTGTGCTCTCCACATTTGCACTTGGAGCTTCCCCCAATCCCCTGCATCCTGCATCATATAGATTAATCTTGCATCTTGCATCTCTCATGTAGCTACATCCTGCATTTTGCATTCCATCTCATCTTGCACTCACTCATCTTTTCTCTTGGAAGCTTGGTTATTTATCTCCCCTTCTTCCTAGGTCCTTCCTTCCTTGTTTCCTTTCGAGAAAATTCCACAATGTTTACTCCTTGCGTTATTTTCTCGAGGGGGCACAATCCCTTATTCCTCTAAATTCTAGCCTTGGGCATCTTATTTTCTTGTCTTTGACGCCATGCCACTTGCGGCATCGCATCAAAGAGGGGCAAAATGTAGACACCTAAAAATCTTTTAGAAAATAAAGTATTTTTATTTTTTGAAAAATCCCTGATGACATCATCATTTATTAATTAATTAATTATTTAATTAATTAATTTATTTTTATGTCATTAAATCCCATTATCTTAATTAAAAATATTTAATTAAGAAATCCCTTCCAAAAATGTTTAAATCTTATTTAAACATTATCTCCTTATTTATTAATTATTTAATTAATAAATTGACCAAAAATCCCAAAATAAATTATTTATTTATTTTTTACCCAAAACTTGGCCAATTTCCTTAAGACCACTAACCTCTTCCAGAATCTTCTAATCCTTCTTTAATTTCGATTAAAGGCTAATCCCATCATTTCTTAACCCTAATCCCAACTCAAAATATTTAATTAAGATTAAATATTTATTCCTCATATTTATTAAATTTATTTTTAATAAATATTCTCAAAATCTAAACTATGAAAATAAATAAATCTTTATCTATTTTCTAAAATCCATATTTATCCTAAGGAAATTCTAGACTCTTCTAGAAAGTCCTAATCCTAATCCTCCTCCCCTAATCATGTCACATTCCCTAACCAAGGTTAGCCAACTCCTAAGCTTAACCCAAAGTCAAAAAACTTCTAGAGACTTCTCTTACATGCATTAAGTGCATTTAAGGCCTCTTTATCCCTCTTACATGTATTTATCATGCATTTAAGAAGCCCCTCACCCCTTTCTTACAACCTTTGACCTTAGGCACATTTCCCAAATTGTGCACATTCCTCCCATCTTTCAACCCAATGCTCTTATGACACTTGTCACAAGGAGGTGGCCCTGAACTAGCACAATCCATGTGCTCCCCTTTAAATGAATCTTGGCCTCTCTTAAGGATTTTGATCCTGGCCACTCATTCCTCCTTCCCAAATCCTATAAATGCTCTTCATTTTCAAGAGCAAAAAATCCATTCACCTTTCATTTTAAGCATTGTTATCATGCCCATTTAGCTCTAGACTTAGCATAATCATCCTAATCTAGCTTACTTTCAAGCATTTTTAGCTCATCCTAATTTAGTAATAATGGATTAACATAGTTTATTTCCTCATTTTACATAGCATATCATCATCATCACATCTCTATTTGGTTAAAATCAATCTTAGCATAAGCATTATTGTAGCTTAATCTTCATTTCAACATCATTTGGATCCTTGAGGCCTTAGGGGCAAATCAGGTGTTCTATACCTGTTTTGTGCCACTTTTGGGGTTTTCATGGATCTCAATCCGTCCTAAAATGCATAAGGAACATGCTCCAAGTGATTAGAGAGCACACCCACATCCCCTTAAGCAAGAGAAAATCAAACAGTGCTTGGGTGCACCTGTTTTAGCTCAATTTGAGGTGGCTTAGTTTAGAGTTTTATTTGTTTTGGATTGATTTCATGCTTAGACTAACATCTAATCTTTGTTTGGCTTGAGTCTTTTCAAAACAGGTATCCTCAAAAGCCTTGTCCATAAATATCATCTAAAAAGATCTTAGCTAACAAGATTCCTTTACCTTCTTCATCTTTCATGTACAGATTGCTTGTGTCATTTATCCTTGAGAATCTAATCTGTATCAGGTAGTTGTGCAGTCTCTCATACCATGCTCTGGGAGCTTGCTTCAGTCCATACAATGCTTTATTTAGTTTGAAAACCATGTGTCTTTTGTTTGGATCAAAAAATCCTTCTGACTGTTCAATATACACTTCTTCTAATATACCATTTAAAAATACAGACTTAACATCCATTTGGCATACCTTGAAATCTTTATAGGCAACATATGCAAGCAGAGTTCTTACTCCTTCCAATCTCCCTACAGGGGAAAATGTCTCCCCATAATCTATTCCTTCTTCTTGTGCATAGCCTTTGCATACCAGCCTAGCTTTGTTTCTTGTTATTTGACCATGCTCATTCAGCTTATTACGAAATACCCACTTTGTCCCAATGACATTCTTATTTTCTCATCTCAGTACCAAAGTCCAAGTATCATTCTTCTCTATCTGGTCTATCTCTTCATTCGTTTCTTCTATTCAGTCTTCATTTTCTAATGCCTCCTTTGTTGTCTTAGGCTCAAATTCACATAGTAAACATGTTGGATCTCTTGCCTTGCTTCTAGTCTGAATTCCAGTATCTTTATCTCCAATAATCTATTTAGGCTTGTGATGTCTCCTTACATATTGTGCTAGAATAGGTTCTGCTCTCCTTTCATTTTGCTCATCAGGTTCACCAACAAGATTGTCAAATTCAACTTCTAAATGCTTGGTAACCTCTCCCCGATACTCGACAGCTTCTTCCTATTGCTCGATGCATTCTTCTTCTCTCTTGGCAT
This sequence comes from Chamaecyparis obtusa, assembly GCA_027943335.1. Lineage (NCBI taxonomy): Eukaryota > Viridiplantae > Streptophyta > Pinopsida > Cupressales > Cupressaceae > Chamaecyparis > Chamaecyparis obtusa. Next base: position 851,653 of record BSBK01002907.1, on the reverse strand, counting down.
TGTTTTCCTAATGCTCGACATTGCTTACCCAAGACTCAACATTAGGTGCAAGTCTGCCACTTGCCTCTCCTTCTTCTATATACACAAAAGATTTGTAATCTTTTGGTTCTCTTTTACTGTCAGCTTCATTTTACTCTATATACTCATCAACTTTGACATTCACACTTTCCACAATACTATTAGTGTTAGAGTTCAAACACTTATAAGCTTCACTATTTGTGGAATAGCCTAGGAATATACCCTCATCACTTTTAGCATCAAATTTTCCATTTCTACTATCCTTTAATATGTAGCATTTACTTCCAAAAATTCTAAAGTACTTTACATCAGGTGCATACCCATGCCACAACTCATAAGGTGTCAGATTTGTACCTTTTTTGATCTGTACTCAATTAAGAGTATAAACAACTATACTTACAACTTCTTTACAATACTTTTGTGCAACATTCTTTTCAATCATTAATGTCCTTGCACAATCTAAGATATATCTATTCCTTCTCTCTGCTATACCATTTCGTGGAGGAGTTCTAGGTGCATACATCTTTCTTTTGATCCCTCTATCATTGCAAAATAGATTAAATTCATTGGATATAAATTCTCCACCTCGGTCATATCTCAGACACTTCAGGTTCCTACCTATCTCCTTTTCAACCTTGGCCACATACCACTTAAAAAATTGAAAAGCATCAGATTTTTCTTTTAGGAACATTACATGCATCATTCTAGTATAATCATCAACAAACAGGATAAAATATCTAGTACCACAATAGCTTTGTACACCCATCAGTCCACAAAGGTTAGTATGAACCAAATCTAAGGTATTCTCAGAAGTAAAAGTTTTTCTCTTGAAACTAGACTTTGTCATCTTACCAAACTGACATTCTTTGCACATTACATTCTCAGGTTTCTTCAATCTAGGTAGACCTCTCACTTTCTTTTTCTTACTAATTTCTACCAGATTATCAAAGTTAACATGACATAGCCGCTTATGTCATAACTAAATATCATCAAGTTGTGCAATCATACATGTTTCTTCAGATAGGTCTAGATACAACAAATTACCTCTTGTTTGTTCTCCACTTCCAATCAATTCACTAGTGGCATTAAATATTTTGGCCTTCCTCTGATGAAATTCAACTCAGTAGCCAGTGCTATTAAGTTGTGCAACACTCAATAGATTATAGTTAAGACCCTCAACCCAATAAGCATTTTCACAAGTGATCTTATCAATCAGCTTAATCAATCATTTTCCTGTAATAGGATATGGTGCATCATTACCAAATTTCACACTCCTACCTTTATAATGATCTAAGGTATCAAACTTACTCTTGTCACCAGTCATATGATGTGAACAACCACTATCAATAATCTATTTATTATTTTTCTTCACATAAAATATCAATGCATTTTTCTCATCCTCATCAAATTCATCTTTCATTGCAACATAGACAAACTCAATTTTAAAATCATCACTATCAGTGTCAGTCTCTTCTTCAACAATATAGCAAGATTTCTTACCTTTTCCTTTGTAGTCCTTTTATCTTTTGTAACCTCTATCTTCTCTTTTGTCTTTATGCTTGTTGTCTCTATCTCCATCCTTATCATCCCTGTTAGAACATCTAGTAGGTATATGACCAACTTTATTAAATGAAAAACATATAATAGGGAGTTTACCTGTGTACCTTCATTTTCCCCTTTTTAGTCTTCTAGCCATAAGAGCTTCTAGATCCTCAAGTTCTTCATCAGATGTGTCACTATCACTTTCACTTTCACTTTCACTTATGTATCTTTCTTTTTCCTTCTTTGACTTACTCAGAACCATTTGTGACTTAAAAGAAGATTCAATGTTACCAATAGTGAAGTTATCATAGTTAGAAAGTTCAAAAATAGTGAGCTTACCAACCAAACTTTCCAAAGTAAGAGCATTTGTAGGGTTACATCTAGATTCCTGAATTGCAAAAATTTTGATGACATAGATAGGACGTAGAGTTCTCAATACTTTTCCTATTATAGTTTCATCATCAATAGTTCCATTTGCTCCTCTAATAGAATTTACAACTTCTTTTATTCTACCACAATATTGTGCAATATTCTCACCTTCTTGCATTCTCATTTCATCAAATTTACCTCTTAGGCTCTTGACTTTTGCTCTCAACACATTTATGTCACCACAATAAATGTTTGCAAGGGTGTCCCACATTTGCTTTGCATTACTGTAGTCTTTGATGTCTTCAAATTCTAGATAACTTAGGGCAGACACAATCTCCAACATTGGTTGGTTGTGCTCTTGTTTAGCTTTCATTTCCTCAGTAGTCAGAGGTGCAACAGGTGTGACATAGTCATGCTCAACATAATACTTTGTAGAATCACCAATACCAGTGAGATGCAACTTCATCAAGCTTTTCCATGCAGGGAAGTTCTCCTTATTCAGCTTTGGTACCTCCTTCTTATACATCCTGATCATTTTATTCAAGTACCTTCAAACTTGTTCTCTGTAAGCACCAACAGCTCTGATACCAATTGTTAATATGATTTAGAACAACAAAGAGGGGGGTGAATCAATTGTTCTCAGGTCTAGATGTATAGAACAAACTTTAAAACTCTTCAACAAATCAGATCTAATAACCAATAGCTACTTGGTCATTACTGATTGCATAACAGAAACATATAATAGTGCAGTCCACTTATCCAATAGCATCTAACTTGTAAAACATAGAAATGTTCAAACCAAAACATTCACACAAGTATCAACACTAGGATTTATAGTGGAAACCCAATTTGGGAAAAACCACTTTGTAACATGTTACTATTATGTTCACTCTTCTAAAGTGAGCTCAGTGAAAAGCCAACCCTATTAAAGGTTACAAACACACTGTCAGGTGTGACCTAGTTAAAGGATTTAAACCACTTTGTTAAAAGTGCACCTTGTTACAGGACTTACATACACTCCATTAGAATGCAACCTTGTTCAAAGTATTTATACCTATGACTGTTAGGCAAACCTCTATTAAAAGGATTTTGACTATTACAATGGTTAGAAAGTAGCAATAATATTGATCTGAAAAACATACAACTCACTTTGCAAATATCATCTCCAATTTCATACACATATGTTGGCTTACTAACTATGAACCTATACCATCCCCATCACTGATCTTCTCGGAACTCTCTTCAAGCAATCACAACACTTCTCCTTCAGCCTTCTCTGCTTAGACAATCAATAACATCAACAACACTTCCAACATCCTCTCTCTCAACCTCTAGCTTAGGTTTCCTTAATACTTCCTCCATTAGGTCAATACATATTTTTCCACTTAATCTCCTTCATAGATCTTAGGGTTAGGTCAAATTCATCGAATCCATCCTACTTTATGTTCTTCAGCTATCCTTCTAGAAATATCTCAAATCTCTCAATAGATTTACAATAAAACATTTTACAGTGCATCAAGTGCTTTCATACAATCAATAAATAAAGTCAACACTTTTTACATAATCCAAGAATTCAACGATGTCGGCTGGAAATCTGAATTCTTCCTCAAATGCAAAATACTGATGCTCGGTCAATACTGTGTTTAACTTCTCGGTCTTCACTAGAAAGCTCAGTCACCTCAAAAATTGCTTCCTTGGTTAATACTATCTTCAATGACAATTAACTGGTGTTCGTTCAACACTAAATTTACTCAGCATATACTAGCTTGGTCGACACTAACAACATTCGGCTTAAATTAGATTTCTTCACTTTTGGTCGGTTAAGCCTACAAGTTTAGTCTTCATTCTTATATAGATAAAAAATACATTATCTTATCATTGTGCCACATAATCAAGTACTCATTGAAGTATCAAGATAAATCAACCTTTCCTTAGGTGTTATTGTTACCAATCTTGCCTTTCCCCTTAGCAACACTCAAATAGATATAGTACTTTCTTAAATAGCAACAATCTTACTAGTTAAGGTTTGACATCAATGACAATACAACAATTGTTTCAATTGCAGTTTCCAACAAAATGCTTTAGACACCCTATTGTAGTTTCCTCAAACTCTTACATTGGTTGTCCATTATGTTAAGGATTTCTAACCATAGAAGGGAGGATAAGTGTGATGTTTAGGGAACCCTAGCAATGACATTGACATATCTAGCGCATTACTTTAGTGGGATCGTGACAAGTTACTTCTGAACTTTGGGCATAATGTTTTTTATATTAGAGTAGAGCAACAAAATCTTGATGGAGATTTCCACAACATTGGAAACTTAGCCAGCTACATTCAAAGGCTCTATCAACTTGCATCCAAGAGATTTAAGGAGGTAGTAATGGTAGTACTTGTAGTCATGGTGCAACATAGAGCTTTCGGCAGGTGTTCATTCTAGTCTCAATAATTGGCTTGCAATCTTGGTACTTTGTTTCAAACGACAACAAATTTTGATGGTAGATTGTTTGAGGGGAGTCAATATTTCGGTCGGGGGGATTGTAATGTACCCAAGTTTTCAAAAGAGACTTAATTAAATTAATTAATTAAGTTGATCAAAATTTAATTTTATATCCTAAGGATGACTTCAATTAATTAATTTACTTGTAAAACATAGTGGAAATAATAAATTAATAAAGTACGTGAGACTATCTACCCTAGTCTGTAGTTGGAAATATCATTTTAGATATTCCACTTTGTACCTATTGGAGATTATACAAATTTGTGAAGTATTCATTCAAAGACAAATTTGTAGAAATAAGATATTCACAGGTTTGTGGTCATTTCTATCTTGAGATTCTTCACTTGGGAAAATATAAGTTTATTTTGAAATATAATATTATTGTCATCGATCTCTGTTGTTCATGTTATCTTTGGGTATTTTGATATATATCGTATGCTTTATATGTTGTGATTTACAAGATATTATTTCTAATATTATTATTTAGAGTTTAAGTGCAAAAAAAGGAAACTATTGTGCAACATCTCAATATATCATCATGGGCTAGATTAATATTTATATAATTTGAAGATAAATATTTTGATGGTGCAATATTACTTAACAAATTTAATATGACTGGGCAATTTATTAAGTCAATGGTTAATTGAGAATGTTGGGTGTGGTATTTTGTGTTGGACCCAACATCCACAAATCAAAGGTTATAACCATGATTAAGGGATGACATCAAATATTCATATTTCTGACATTAGAAAGTAAAAAGTCAAAGATAAATATTTGTATCAGCTTTAATTATGGGGAAGATAAAATATTAATTTATTTCTCAATACGATAGTAGTATTGAGTGAAGATGTTTCTTGGTTGTATCTCAATATTGACGTGAACATTAATGTGTCATGAGCTCCTATTGAGGGGTCAACTTGTATAGTTTATGGTAACCAAGATAATAGTGTATGCTTAGTGTAGATTCAACAATATTGATATTTTGGCTTTTCCTGTGATGGATATTCCCACTATGTGTAATTTTCTAGCTTAAGCCCTGGAAGAAATCCCTGCCAAAGCACAAAGAGTCCCTTTGTTGTGTAGAATATTAAGCATTTTTTGGTATCTACTACCATATTGTGACTTCATTCTTGTTGTTAATTGTTGGAGGCTGATTATTCTATCACTCTAATGTTTGGAGATAAATATTTATAATGTTTGTGCAAAAGTCGTATTGGTAGTTTGATATTGGTAGCATTGAATCTCATATCAGCAAGTATAACATAATAGAATATGGTTGTGGATTGTTTTGATATCAACAAGTCACTTATTGCCACAATATACTTAGAATTGACATGAATGGTGGGTGGAATTTGTTAGTGTTGTAGGATGTGGCATACAAGGGCTTTTATAGATTAATCTTTAACCAAACAAAACTATACAAAGATTCTTCATGGAAAACTAAGTGTATCTTCTTGTGCAATCACTGCTATAGTTAGATTGTAGTGCAGGTGATCGAAGGGTCAATATTTTATGATTCTTTGGTGTTGAGTGAACTCATAACTAATGAACATACATTTGCACTCATATGACCTATATCAAGGGATCAATAAGCATATAAGTTTTAATTGTGAACAACACCATTTGAGGAGTCTGAGATGAACTACGACCAACAACTCATATTTGGTAAAGGGAAGAGTTAGAGGAGATTGTGCTTGCTACCATACCTTCCCAAGTGATATTATGATTTCAGACAGATAGAGAAATATTTTCTATTGTTATTTTATTGACTAATTAAGGAATATTTTTTGTCTCAGTATGAATGTGTTGAAAGATATAGTTATTATCATTTAGTCGATTTTTATTTTTTAAACATCAAGTTAATTCATTTCCCCTGCATCACTGAAATGAAAGATTGTGACACTCTCAAATGACATAAATGATGAAGGGTTGTAACTATTTTGAAAGGTGAAAATTATAAAAGGTTGTGACGATTGCAAAGGGAAAACATGGTGAAGAGACGTGACTCTTCCCCACATTGAAAGATACAAAGGTGAGAATGTTTCAATTTATGAGGACATTAAAATGAAATCAATGTGGGGTATAATATACTATTACAAAATACAATAATGAAAATTGGTGAGTCAATTCTTTTTTTTAATTCAGATGTATCTCTATGAATTATCTCAGTGCTCAACCTACCTTACCTTGGTATTACATCTTTCCATGTTGTGGTTTAGGAAGGGGTGAGTTGAGGAGATACTAGCTTTCTAATGATTAATGAAAGTGAAAAAACAATAAGAAAAAAATAAGGAAGTGACTCCTTCAAAAGGAAAAGTTATGAAAGGTTGTGAGACTCGCAAAGGACAATAATGGTGAAGTGTACTTGCAACTATTTTGAAAAGTGGCAATTGTGAAAAGTTGTCACTCTTTCTAAGAGAAGATATGGTGAAGAGATGTAACTCTTCCTCACATTAGAAGATAAAAAAAGAAGAATGTTTCATTTTAAGAGGATATTCAAATGAAATCAATATGGGGTATAATATATTATTCACAAAGGAAATAATGAGAAGTGGTAACTCAATTCTTTTTGTTTAACTCACATATATCCCTATGACTCATCTCAATGCCCAACCTACCTTACCTTGGTCTTACATATTGCCAAGTTGGGGTTCTAGAAGGGGTGAGCTGAGGAAGGACTAGCCCTCTAAGAATTAATGGAAAAGAAAAAAGGAATGAAAACAATTAAGTGACTCCTTCAAAAGGAAAACTTATGTTAGGTTGTGACACTGACAAATAATAGAAACGGTGAATAGTTGTGATAGTTTTCAAGGGTATTGATTGTGAAAGCTTGTGACGATTGCATATGGTAGACATGATGAAGATATGTGACTCTCCCCCACATTGGAAGATACAAAGGTGAGAATGCTTCAAATTAGGAGGACATTCAAGTAAAAAAAATCAATGTAGAGTATAATATATTATTCAAAAAGGAAAAAAAAAAAATGGTGATTCAATTTCTTTTTTTGTTAACTTAGAGGTATCCTCGTGACTTGGCCCAATGCCCAACCTACCTTACCTTGGTCTTACATATTACCAACTTGGGGTTTAGGAAGCGATGAGTTGAGGCAAGACTATCCCTATAAATATTAATGTAATAGAAAAATGAATAATAAGAAAATAAGAAAGTGAGACATTCAAAAGGAAAAGTTATGAAAAGTTGTGACACTCACAAATGATAAAAATGGTGAAGAGTTGTGACTCTTTTGAAGAGTGGAAATTGTCAAAGGTTGTGACTCTTTCTAAGAAAAGATATGATGAAGAGATGTGACTCTCCCCCACATTAGAAGATATAAAGGGGAGAAGGTTTCATTTTAGGACATTTATATGAAATGTGGAGTATAATATATTATTTAGAAAGGCATCAATGAAATGTGGGGTATAATATATTACTCAGAAAGGCAACAATGAAATGTGGTGAGTCAATTCATTTTTTGTTTTTAACATAGAGGTATCCTTATGACTCATCCCAATGCCCAACCTACCTTACCTTGGTCTTATATATTGCCAAGTTGGGGTTCAGAAAGGGGTGAGTGAGGAAAAATTTGATCTCTAAGAATTAACATAAAATAAAAAAGAATAATTTTGAAGAAAATGAGGAAGTGAATTCTTCAAAAGGAAAAGTTATGAAATATTGTGATGCTCACAAAGGAAAAAAATGTTGAAGGGTTGTGACTTTTTGAAAGGTGGCAATTGTGAAAGGTTGTAGTGATTGGAAAAGGAAAAAATGATTAAGAGATGTGACTCTTCCCACATTGGAAGATATAAAGGCGAGAAGGTTTCAATTTAGGAGGACATTCAAGTTAAATTAATGTGGGGAATAATATATTATTCACAAATGCAACATGTTAGCAAGTGATGTTTTGAGTGCACTTAGAATCACTTGAGGGTTGTCATTTATGGAAACACATATGTCATAGTGATCACATGAAGTAAGTATAATTGTTGCAGACACAGTCATGAAAATGACTAAGTACAGAATCAAATTTATAGTATACTGCAGTATTGGTTTGATCAGTGAAGATAGTATATGTTATGTTATGGGTTGCAAACTTAGAGGAAGAAATTTTGGGATATGTATGAGCTTCAGTTAAAGTTGCATGTGTTTTTGTTGTTGATATCAACAAGTTACAGTGGTACGAAGGCATGTGAATATAGAGGAATAGTGAAACATGGCATATGAACAACTATGATGATTAAGGGAAGGCTAGATGGAATGATAATGTGTTAAATCAAATGAAGATTGTATATTGCTAAAACTTTGGTAATATAAGATCGTTGACTCAATATTTATCATTTGTATAAATAATTATTATTTTTTGTATTATATTTGAGAGCCAACTAGATGGCGGAATAGATATAAGTATAGAGTGTTTTGTGAAAGTGATAGAGAAGAAGAGATGTATTCAAATTTGGGATATTAGAGATGATTGATTGTAGATGTGAGATTAGTATTTGATAGAGGCTATTGTCAATCATAACTAGAACTATCTAAGCATAGAAGATGCTTGTATTGTTCATTCTTAAACACCACTTTTGTAATAGAATTGTTGATTGTAAGAGTTGTAAGCTAACCATACCTTTACCAGGGTTTTTGTATACCTTTAAGAGGGTTAAAATTCCTCTAACAAGGAAATGTAATATGTAATACTCAGCTCCTAACAGGGCTAGATCTCCTAATAGGAATTTTATATATTAGTACATAGTTGTGGGTACCATCCCCACTAGGGTTTTCCCTTGGCCAGGGTTTCCTTGAAAAAAATAATGGTGTTATGAGTTATGTGTTATGTGTTTATGTTCTTTTCATTTCAGCATTCATATGGTTTATTTGCAATTGGTTTAATTTTAAATTGAGGTCTTGTAATATTGATTCACCCCCCCCCTCCCCTCAGTATTACTTAATCCTAACACGAGAATGAAACATTGTGACTGAATTCTTTTTTTTGTTAACTGAGAGGTATTCTGATGACTCGTCTCAATTCCCAACTTGCCTTACCTTGGTCTTACATATTTTCAAATTGGGGTTTAGGAAAGGGCGAGGTTAGAAAAGATAATCTCTCTAAGAATTAATGGAAGAAAAGAAAGAAATAAGGAGAAAATAAAGAAGTGATTCGTTCAAAATGAAAATTTATGAAAGGTTGTGATGCTTGTAAAGGAAAAAAAATTGAAGGGTTGCGACTCTTTCGAAGGTGGTAATTGTGAAAGGTTGTAGTGATTGTAAAAGGAAAACATTATGAAGATGTGTGACTCTACCCCACATTAGAAGATACAAAGGGTAGAAGGTTTCTATTTAGGAGGACTTTCAAGTGAAATCAATGTTGGATATAATATATTATTCACAAAGGCAAATATGAAATCTGGTGAATCAATTATTTTTTTGTTAACTTAGAGGTATCCCTACGACTCATCTCAGTGCCCAACTTGTCTTTTCTTGGTCTTACATATTTGTAAGTTGGGATTCAGGGAGGGGTGAGCTAAGTAAAGACTATCCCTCTAAGCATGCATGTAATTGCCTATAAGAAATGTGCATTGGGTAAGTCCAAGCATCAAAGTCAAACTTGATACGAATGGGGAGAAAACCCATGGCCCAAGCCAACTCTTCTACCCATGTAGACTGTGGTGACTCAATTATTATAAATGGTGGTGACCCTTTCACCAATAAAGTATAAAGGAGATTTTCATTCCAAGTAATTAAGAGCTTATCAATCATTATCCTTCCTCCATCATCTCCCAAATCAAGAAATTAATCAATTGGAAATATCAAGAAAACAATAATCAAATTCACATAAATCATCACTTTAACTTAGATCAAGAATACATATAATTCAAAAATCAAGCATCACTCTACCAAATTAACATTCATTCAACCACCATCCATAAACATGTCAAACTACCATTTATTATATCATCACTTCTCAATCAACTAATAAATTATTACTTAATCATAACTCACAAATACATTGAATCATCGAACTAGTCAAATATGTCTTACAAGGATATGTCTTATAGTATAGAGAAGCTGAATATTATTATAAATTGGTATGAAGTTGTTGGACTAACTTCCAATATCCCCCTTTAAGATTCGTGACATGGTGTAGAAACATCCTATGTCTTCTTCAAGTCTATTGGTTGTATTCGGCATTACTAGGTCAATAGTTTGGTGCAATGACAACCGCTAGTTGTAACAGGTGGTATAAGAGATTGGTTACATGTTCAAATCCCCTTAGGTGATGTATAGGGGGGATTCTTTGCCTAACCTCCAACATCCCGCTTTGGGATTCGTGACATGGTTTAACATCCTCATGTGTCTTCTATAAGTCTATTGGTTGTATGAGACACTAACATGTCAATCTTTTAGTGCAACAACAACCGCTAGTTATAACATAAGTATTAGTTCTTATAATAAATAGCATAGTGAGACTTATTTATGATTTCTTACTTATGAACAATGGTCCTATTTATGATTTATTTTTTATAAATAATGTGTATGAATATGATATTATTATGTCAACCTTTATTTGGAGAAAACATGTAATAATGTGTAACTCTTATATGTTTACCATAGTCAATCATGGTATGGGTGATAAGGGAATACAAGGAGGGAGAAATTGTTTTGAGGCCTTCTTCTAAGCATGAGGCCAAGGGGATGTAAGAATTCCCTACCCTTGGGCTTAAAATAAGGATGCTTAAGACACCCTATTATAGTTTCCTCAAACTCTTACATTGGTTGTCCATTATGTTAAGAAGCTCTAACCATAGGAGAGAGGATAAGTCAGATGTTTAGGGAACCCTAGCAATCACATTGACATATCTAATGCATTACTTTAGTGGGATCATCATGAGTTACTTCTCAACTCTGGGCATAATATTTTTTATATTAGAGTAGGGAAAACAAAATCTTTATGGATATTTACACAACATTGGAAACTTAGCCAACTACATTCAAAGGCTCCATCAAGTTGCATTCAAGAGAGTTGAGGAGCTAGTAGAGGTAGTACTTGTAGTCATGATGCAACATATAACTTTTAGTGGGTGTTCTTTCTAGTCTCCATAATTGGCTTGCAATATTGGTACTTTATTTCAAAGGACAACCAATTTTGATGGAAGATTGTTTAAGGGGAGAAAATCTTTGGGTAGGGAGCATTGTAATGTCCCCAAGTTTTCAAAAGTGACTTAATTAAATTAATTAATTAAGCTACCCAAAAATTAATTTTATATCCTAAGAATGACTTCAATTAATTAATTTACCTCTAAAATAATGGAAATAATAAATTAATTATGTAAGTCACTTTATTTATTCAACCTAACCTTCTAGATGTTTCCTAGAGATCTTTGTAAGGTGGTTGGTTGGGTGAAGTAAATCATGGTGCAACATAGAGCTTTCAGCAGGTGTTCATTTTGATCTCCATAATTGACTTGCAATATGGGTACTTTCTTTCAAAGGACAACCACTTTTGATGGCGGATAGTTTTAGGGGAGTTAATCTTTTGGTAAGGAGGATTGTAATGTCCCCAAGTTTTCAAAAGCGACTTAATTAAATTAATTAATTAAGTTTCCCAAAAATTAATTTTATATCCTAAGGATGACTTCAATTAATTAATTTACTTGTAAAACACAGTGGAAATAATAAATTAATAAAGTAAGTCACTTTATTTATTCAACTTAACCTTTTAGATGTTTCTTGGAGATCTTTGTAAGGTGGTTGGCTGGGTGAAGTAATTTCATTGTTACTTTTGTTGAAGGCATACGAGTTGAAGGAGTGTGTTGTTCCGGTGGTGCAATATTACCTTACAAATTTAAAATGACTGGGCAATATATTAAGTCAATGGTTAATTGAGAATGTTGGGCGTAGTATTTTGTGTTGGACCCAACATCCACAAATTAAAGGTTATAACCAAGATTAAGGGACGACATCAAATATTCATGTTTCTGAAAGGAAAAAGTCAAAGATAAATATTTGTATCAGCTTTAATTATGTATGGGGAAGATAAAATTATGATTTTTTTATCAATACAATAATAGTATCGGGTGAAGATGTTTCTTGGTTGTATCTCAATATTGGTGTGAACATTCATGTGTCATGAGCTCCTATTGAGGGGTTGACTTGCATATTTTATGGTAACCAAGATAATAATGTATGCTTAGTGTAGATTTAACAATATTGATGTTTTGGCTTTGCCTATGATGGATATTCCCACTGTATGTAATTTGCTAACTTAAGCCCTTGAAGAAATCCTTGCCAAAGCACAAAGAGTCCCTTTATCGTGCAGAATATTGAGCATTTTCTTGGTGTCTACTACCATATTGTGACTTCATTCTTGTCATTAATGGGAGGAGGTTGATTATTCTATCACTCTAATGTTTGGAGATAAATATTTATAATGTTTATGCAAAATTCATATTGTTGGTTTGATATTCATAGCATTTAATCTCATCACAATGAGTATAACATAATAGAATATGGTTGTGGATTGCTTTGATATCAACGGGTAACTTATTTCCACAAGATACTTTGAATTAACACAATGGTGGGTGGAATTTTCTTGTGTTGTTGGATGTGGTGGACAAGGGATTTTATAGATTATTCTTGAACCAAACAAAACTATACAGAGATTCTTCATGGCCAACTTAGTGTATCTCCTTGTGCTATTACGATTTTAGAGGGATAGAGAAATACTTTCTCTTGTTATTCTATTAACTAATTAAGGAATGATTTTTTGTCTCAGTATGAATGTGTGGAAGGATGTAATTATTATCATTTAGTCAATGTTTTTTTTTTAAACATCAAGTCAATCTATTACCCCTGCATCCTTGAAATGAAAGATTGTGACAATTTCAAATGACAAAAATGGTGAAGGGTTGGGACTCTTTTGAAAGATGAAAATTATAAAAGGTTGTGATGATTGCAAAAGGAAAACATGATGAAGAGATGTTACTCTTCCCCACATTAGAAGATACAAAGGGGATAATGTTTCAATTTATGAGGACATTAAAATGAAATCAATGTGTGGTATAATATACTATTAAAAAAGACAACAATGAAAAGTGGTGAGTCAATTATTTTTTTTAATTCAAAGGTATTTCTATGAATTAGCTCAGTGCCCAACCTACCTTACTTGGTCTTACATCTTGCCAAGTTGGGGTAAAATAAGGGGTGAGTTGAGGAGAGACTATCCCTCTAAGGATTAATGGAAGAGAAAAAAAATAAGAAAAAAATAACAAAGTGACTCTTTTAAAAGGAAAAGTTATGAAAGGTTGTGACACTCACAAATAACAAATATAGTGAAGGGTACTTGTGACTCTTTCGAAAAGTGACAATTGTGAAAAGTTGTCACTTTTTTCTAAGAGAAGATAAAGTGAAGAGATGTAGCTATTCCCCACATTAGAAGATACAAAGAGAAGAATGTTTAATTTTAGGAGGATACTCAAATGAAATCAATATGGGCTTTAATATATTATTTACAAAGGAAATAATGAAAAGTGGTGACTCAATTCTTTTTTTTTTGTTAACTCACAGAGATCTCTATGACTCATCTCAATGCCCAACCTACCTTACCTTGGTCTTACATATTGCCAAATTGGGGTTGAAGAAAGCGTGAGCTGAGGCAAGACAAACCCTCTAAGAATTAAGGGAAGAGAAAAAAGAATGAATTTTTTTTAATAAAGTGACTCCTTTAAAAGGCAAAATTATGAAAAATTGTGACACTAACAAATAACTGAAACAATGAAGGGTTGTGACTATTTTCAAAGGTGGTGATTGTGAAAGCTTGAGACAATTGCAAATAGTAGACATGATGAAGAAATGTGACTCTCCCCCACATTGGAAGATACAAAGGGGAGAATGTTTCAATTTAGGAGGACATTCAAATGAAATCAATGTGGGGTATAATATACTATTCAAAAAGAAAAAAAATAAAAAGTGGTGATTCAATTCTTTTTTCGTTAACTCAGAGGTATCATCGTGACTTGCCCCAATGCCCAACCTACCTTACCTTGGCCTTACATATTGCTAAGTTGGGTTTCAAGATGGGGTGAGTTGAGGCAAGACTATCCCTCTAAGGATTAATGTAATAAAAAAAGAAATAAGAAGAAAATAAGGAAGTGAGTTATTCAAAAGGAAAAGTTATGGAAAGTTTTAACACTCGCAAAAGAAAAAAAATGGTGACTAGTTGTGACTCTTTCAAAGAGTTGAAATTTTAAAAGTTTGTGACTCTTTCTAATAAAAGATATGATGAAAAGATGTGACTCTCCCCATATTGGAAGATACAAAAGGGATAAGGTTTCATTTTAGGACCTTGATATGAAATGTGGGTTAAAATATATTATTCAGAAAGACGACAATAAAATGTGGTGACTCAATTCATTTTTTTTGTTAACATATAGGTATCCCTATGACTCAACCCAGTGCCCAACCTACCTTACCTTGCTCTTACATATTGCCAAGTTGGGGTTCAGAAAGGGGTGAGTGAGACAAAATTAGCTCTCTAAGAATTAATGGAAGAGAAAAATGAATCATTTTGAAAAAAATAAGGAAGTGAATTCTTCAAAAGGCAAAGTTATGAAATATTGTGACACTCACAAAGGAAAAAAATCGTGAAGGGTTGTGACTCATTGAAGGGTGGCAATTGTGAAAGGTTTTAATGATTGCAAAAGGCAAAAATGATGAAGAGGTGTGACTCTCCCACATTGTAAGATATAAATGCAAGAAGGTTTCAATTTAAGAGGATATTCAAGTGAAATTAATGTGGGTAATAATATATTATCCACAAATGAAACAATGAAAAATTGTGACTCAATTTCTTTTATTAACTTAGAGGTATTCCCATGAGTCATCTCAATGGCCAACCTACCTTACCTTTCTCTTACATGTTTTCAAGTTGGGATTTAGGAAAGGGTGAGGTTAGAGAAGACTATCTCTCTAAAAATTCATGGAAGAAAAGAATGAAATAAGGAGAAAATAAAGAATTGATTTGTTCAAAATGAAAAGTTATGAAAGGTTGTTTTGCTTTTAATGAAAAAAAATTAAAGGGTTCTAACTCTTTCGAAGGTGGCAATTATGAATGGTTGTAATGATTGCAAAAAGAAAACATGATGATGTGTGACTCTCCCCCATCTTGGAAGATATAAAGGGGAGAAGATTTCTATTTAGGAGGACTTTCAAGTGAAATCAATGTTGGAAATAATATATTATTCACAAAGGCAACAATTAAAATTGGTGACTCATTTTTTTGTTAACTTAAAGGTATTCTTACGAATCATCTCAATGCCCAACTTGTCTTATCTTGTTCTTACATATTTCCAAGTTGGAGTTCGGGGAGAGGTGAGCTAAGTCAAGACTATCCCTCTAAGGATGCACATAATAGCCTACAAGACATGTGCATTGGGTAAGCCTAGGCCTCAAATTCAAACCTAATACAAATGGGAAGAAAAACCATGGCCCAAACCAACTCTTCTACCCATGCAAGTTGCGGTGACTCAATTATTATGATTGGTGGTGACCCTTTCACCAATAAAGTATAAAGGAGATTTCATTCCAATTATTTAAGGACATATCAATTATTATCCTTCCTCCATCGTCTCCCAATAAATCAAGAAATTCATCAATTTGAAAGATCAAGAAAATAATAATCAAATTCACATAAATCATCACTTTAACTTGGATTGAGAATAGATATAATTCAAAAATCAAGCATCACTCTACCAAATTAATATTCATTCAACCACCATCCATAAACATGTCAAAATAACATTTATTATATCATCACTTCTCAATCATCTAATTGATAATTAGTTAATCATAACTCACAAATACCTCGAATCATTGAACTAATCAAATATGTCTTACAAGGATATGTCTTATAGAATAGAGAAGCTAAATATTATTATAAATTGGTATGAATTTTTTGGACTAACTGTCAACATCCCCCTTCAAGATTCATGACATGGTTTAACAACCTCATATGTCTTCTTTAAGTCTCTTGGTTGTATTGAGCATTACTAGATTGATCTTTTGGTGCAACGACAACCACTATTTGTAACAAGTGGTATAAGAGATTGGTCACATGTTTGAATCCCCTTAGGTGATGCTTAGGGGGATTGTTTGACTAACCTCCAACATCCCCATTTGAGATTCATGACATGGTTTAACATACTCATGTTTCTTTTATAAGTCTACTGGTTGTATGAGACACTAACAAGTCAATCTTTTAGTGCAACGATAACCACTAGTTATAACATAAGTATTAGTTCTTATAATAAATAACATAGTGAGATTTATTTTTGATTTCTTCCTTATGAATAATGGTCCTATTTAAGATTTATTTCTTATAAATAATGTATATGAATATTAAATTATTATTTCAACCTTTATTTAGAGAAAACATGTAATAATGTGTAACTCTTATATGTTTACCATAGTCAATCATGGTAGGGGTAATAAGGGAATACAAGGAGGGAGAAATTTTTTTGAGTCCTTCTAAGGATGAGGCCAAGAGGGTGTAAGGATGCTCTACCCTTGGGCTTAGAAAGGAAAAATGCTTCAGACACCCTATTGTAGTTTCCTCAAACTCTTACATTGGTTGTCCATTATGTTAAGGAGCTCTAACTATAGGAGGGAGGATAAGTGTGATGTTTAGGTGATGTAGGGGCATTCTAGGGTACTCAGTGGATCTACATGGAGGTGTGTTGTTTGGCCAGTGTTACTCAGTTGTAGCCTTGACCAATGGTCTTGGTCATTGAAGGAAGCTCAGTCATTGAAGAGAACTTGGTAATCTTTAGTGCTCAGTGAAAGTGTTACTCAGTGATGCCTGTGGTGCTCGATCGACACTGGTGCTTGGCGATGCTTGGTATGCTCGGTTATTTCACTGATGCTTGGTTATTTTGGTTTATCGTGTAGAGTTCTGTGTGATTTTTTGGGCCAACTTGGTGCATTTATTATTGGTATTTGTTGTTACAGGCCAACATGTTGAATTTAATTATTGTAAGGCTATCTGAGAGTTGACTTGCATTGCATTTAATATTTGTTAGGGGGGAGTTAATGGTTTCATCTAGCTGACTTGTGGCTGATGATTAGTATTTAAGGGGTGTTTGGGTATTTGTTTTAAGGAGCCAGATCAATGGTTCTGAAAGAAAACTTGAGGGTAGCAGATTAGTGAAGTTGCAGAAAAGTTCCTATGGGATCTTGCAGATCTTGATAGTTTGTTTGCAACAGAGCTAGTGGTTGAGACTTGGAAACAAGGAGATTGCTTGGAGGCTTGCGAGCTCAAGTTTAGATCTTCCTTAGGGTTTTCATCAGTTGCTAATAGTTTTTAGAGCTAAACTAGCTAGAGTTGTATTAGATCTTTTTGATATTGCAGAATTACTTCTAATTATAATTGGCCCTAACCTAGAAGGCCTTATAGCCAGGCATGTTAATGAAAATTTGTTGAAAGCATTTGTTGTGTTGAGTTATCCGCTATGTTGTTATGAAGCTGCAAGGTTTGGACTGTCCTTAATTGGATCCTCCTTGTCTTGGTCTATGTCAAGTAGTATCAAAGCAAAGGTTTGATCTTGTGGAGTGAAGGTTGACCTAGAAAGGTTGATCTTGCGAA
Organism: Chamaecyparis obtusa; assembly: GCA_027943335.1. NCBI lineage: Eukaryota > Viridiplantae > Streptophyta > Pinopsida > Cupressales > Cupressaceae > Chamaecyparis > Chamaecyparis obtusa. Next base: position 833,598 of record BSBK01002907.1, on the reverse strand, counting down.
GTTAATCTTGTTGGTGAAGAGATAGTATGATTTGGATTGCAGATTCGTAACACTGAACTTGTGAATCTTGCCCTAGTTGTTTGTGCAAGGTAGCAGGTTGAGATTTGACTTGCATACATCTTAGAGATTGCCATAAGGTGGTCAGTGTAGGGTTTGTTGTAGAGGGTTTCTCTTATCTTTAAGGATTCCTTCGAGAAGATTGGACCCTAGAGTGATTGCTGACCTGTGTGATACTATGGAATCTAGGATTATAGAGAAGGTGAAATCAAATTTTAGATCTGAGATGGAGTTGATGAAGAATGACATGGTCACCGAGATCATGAGAGTTGTTACTGGTGTACCCTGGAATGTTGGTACTAAACATGGTTATGAGGAAACTACTGAAGACTTTGAACCTATTGGATCTAGTGGTGATGACTAGAGGGATAGATTTGGTGAAGACAGAACTGCTCGGTTGCCTAGATTTGGAGCTTGGTTAAGTAGTAGTTACTGAATGGAAGTTTCTACTTTCTCTGGTACTTTAAAGACCAAGAACTTGATTGATTGGATTGGTGAACTTGAAGATTTCTTTGAGTTGGAAGAAATTGAAGATCCTCTTAGGGTGAGGTTAGCATAGACAAAGTTGAAAGGACATGGTACTCTTTGGTGGAGAGAACTACAAAGAGATAGAGAAGATGAAGGTGAAATGAAGATCAATCGGTGGAGGTTGATGGTGACTAAATTGAAAGCTAAGTTCATATGGACTATGAGCTTGACTTGTTTAAGATGTTAAAAAATTTGAAACAAAAGGATTTGTCTGTTGAAGATTGTACTGAGGAGTTCTACAAACTTACTATTCGGTCTGGACATAGAGAACTTGGCAAGGAAAAGGTAGCTCGATATGTGAATGGTTTGAGATTCAATATTCAAGATGAGCTTGGTATGATAAAGATTGATTTTGTTGAAGATGCTTATTAGTATTCTTTGAAGGCAGAAGATAAGTTGAAGAGGAAACAACATAGTAATCTCTAAGGAAAGGAAAAGATTGATCACTCGGTGAAGGATAAACTGACTGATGCAGAAGATGAATAGAAACTTATGGAACTGAAGAAGAAGACAGGTAGGGTTATCTTTAAGGGTACTTTCTATAACTGTGGAGAGGAAGGATATCATTCTTTTGAGTGTACACAGAAGAAGCTTGGTGACCGACGAACTGCTGTGGTGAATAAGAATGAACCTAAATTTGAGAACTTGCTGCTTCAATGAACATTGCTCGGTACAAAGGAGGAACCTTGTTAGAGGAGTAACTTGTTTATGATCTGATGCAAGTCTGGAGGTAAGCTCTATGATGTTATTATTGATAGTGGTAGTACTAATAACCTTGTTGCTGAGGACATGGTTCAAAAACTTGGTTTGAATAGAATGAAGCATCCTTGTGCTTATAGGATTGGCTGGTTGCAAGATGTTCGTGCTCTAGAAGTAAGAGAACAATGCTTTATTAATGTTCAAATTGGCCAGTATAAGGATCTTGTGTTATGTGATATTGTGAAGATGAATGGTTGTGATATATTGCTCGATAGACCTTGGAAATATGATTGTAGAGCTATGTATGATTGTGTCAGAGATGTGTTTACTGTTGAGAAGGATGACACGAAGTTTTCCCTAACACCTTTGCTGGATACAACGCTCGGTAGGAGAAGCCTGAGTATTGGTAGTCAAGTTGAGTTGGTGGATCTTGAAGGTGTGGTGGATTAGTGTGAAGGACATACCTGTGTGTTGTCAAGGAAAGATTTGAAGAGACAGAGAAAGCTAAAGTGGAAAAGTATGCAAACTAAAAAGGTGGAGGACTTGTATGTGAAGAACCAGTTTAGGGTTTATGTGTCGAATCCCGAAAGATGTTCTTCTCACATATGAACATCTTTTCAAACCGGGGGTGTCTGATGTAGGGGTATTCTAGGGTACTCGGTGGATCTACATGGAGGTGTGTTGTTTGTCTGGTGTTACTTGGTTGTAGCCTTGACCGACGGTCTCGGTCATTGACGGAAGCTCGATCGTTGAAGAGAACTTAGTAATCTCTGGCGCTTGGTGAAAGTGTTACTCAGTGATGCCTGCGGTGCTCGGTTGACATTGGTGCTCAACGATGCTTGGCGTGCTTGGTTATTTTACTGATGCTTGGTTATTCTAGTTTACCGATTGGAGTTCTATGTGATTTGTTGGGCCAACTTGGTGCATTTATTATTGGTAGATGTTTTTATAGGCCAACATGTTGAATTTAATTATTGTAAGGCTATTTGAGAGCCAACTTGTATTGCATTTAATATTTTTTGGGGGGGAGTTAATTGTTTCATCCAGCTGACTTGTGGTTGATGATTAGTATTTAAGGGGTGTTTGGGTAGTTGTTTTAGGGAGCCAAATCAGAGGTTTTGAAAGCAGATTTGAGGGTAGGAGATTAGTGAAGTTGTAGAAAAGTTCTTGTGGGATCTTGCAGATTAGATTGATTTCTAATAGTTTTTTTCTAGCAGAGCTAGTGGTTGAGACTTGGAAACAAGGAGATTTCTTGGAGGCTTGCGAGCTCAAGTTTAGATCTTCCTTACAGTTTTCATCAGTTGCTAATAGTTTTTAAAGTTGAACTAGCTAGAGTTGTATTGGATCTTGTTGATCTTGTAGAATTACTTCTTATTGTAATTGGCCCTAATCCGGAAGGCCTTACAGTCAGGCATGTTAATGAAAATCTTTTGAAAACATTTGTTGTGTTGAGTTATCCGTTGTGTTGTTATGAAGCTGCAAGGTTTGGACTGTCCTTAATTGGATCATCCCTGTCTTGGTCCGCATCATTAGGGAACCCTAACAATGACATTGACATATCTAGTGCATTACTTTAGTGGGATCATGACAAGTTACTTCTAAACTTTGGGCATAATTTTTTTATATTAGAGTAGAGCAACAAAATCTTGATGGAGATTTGCACAACATTGGAAACTTAGCCAACTACATTCAAAGGCTCTATCAACTTGCATCCAAGAGAGTTAAGGAGGTAATAGAGGTAGTACTTGTAGTCATGGTGCAACATAGAGCTTTCAGCAAGTGTTCATTCTAGTCTCCATAATTGGCATGCAATCTTGATACTTTCTTTCAAAGGACAAAAAGATTTGATGGCAAATTATTTGAAGGGAATCAATCTTTGGGTAGAGGGGATTGTAATGTCCCCAAGTTTTCAAAAGAGACATAATTAAATTAATTAATTAAGTTGCTCAAAATTTAATTTTATATCCTAAAGATGACTTTAATTAATTAATTTACTTGTAAAACATAGTGGAAATAATAAATTAATAAAGTAAGTCACTTTATTTATTCAACCTAACCTTCTAGATGTTTCTTGGAGATCTTTGTAAGGTAGTTGGCTGAGTGAAGTAAATCATCATCAAATATTTGGAATTTCATTATTACTTTTGTTCAAAGCATGCTAGTTGGAGTGTGCAGTTCCGGGGGTGAGACTATCTACCCTAGTCTCTAGTTGGAAATATCATTTTAGATATTCCACTTTGTACCTATTGGAGATTATACAAATTTGTGAAGTATTCATTCAAAGACAAATTTGTAGAAATAAGATATTCACAGGTTTGTGGTCATTTATATCTTGAGATTCTTCACTTGGGAAAATATAAGTTTATTTTGAAATATAATATTATTGTTGCCAGTCTCTGTTGTTCATATTATCTTTGGATATTTTGATATATATCATATGCTTTGTATGTTGTGATTTACAAGATATTATTTCTAATATTATTATTGAGAGTTTAAGTGCAAAGAAAGGAAACTAGTGTGCAGCAACTCAATATATCATCATGGGCTAGATTAATATTTATATAATTTGAAGATAAATATTTTGATGGTGCAATATTACCTAACAAATTTAATATGATTGAGAAATATATTAAGTCAATGGTTAATTGAGAATGTTGGGCGTAGTATTTTGTGTTGGACCCAACATCCACAAATCAAAGGTTATATCCAGGATTAAGGGGCGACATCAAATATTCATATTTTTGACATTAGAAAGCAAAAAGTCAAAGATAAATATTTGTATCAGCTTTAATTAAGTATGGGGAAGATAAAATTGTGGTTTATTTCTCAATACGATAGTAGCATTGAGTGAAGATGTTTCTTGGTTGTATCTTAATATTGGCATGAACATTCATGTGTCATGAACTCCTATTGAGGGGTCGACTTGCATATTTTATGGTAACCAAGATAATAGTGTATGCTTAGTATAAATTCAACAATATTGATATTTTGGCTTTGCCTATGATGGATATTCCCACTGTGTGTAATTTTCTAGCTTAACCCCTTGAAGAAATCATTGCCAAAGCACAAAGAGTCCCTTTGTCATGCAGAATATTAAGCATTTTTTGGTATTGTGACTTCATTCTCATTGTTAATGGGAGGAGACTGATTATTCTATCACTCTAATGTTTGGAGATAAATATTTATAATGTTTGCACAAAATTCTTATTGGTGGTTTGATATTGGTAGCATTGAATCTCATATCAGGAAGTATAACATAATAGAATATGGTTGTAGATTGTTTTGATATCAACAAGTAACTTATTGCCACAAGATACTTAGAATTGGCAGGAATAGTGGGTGGACTTTGCTAGTGCTATAGGATGTGGCAGACAAGGGCTTTTATAGATTATTCTTTAACCAAACAAAACTATACAGAGATTCTTCATGGCCAACTAAGTGTATCTCCTTGTGTAATCACTGCTATAGTTAGATTGTAGCACAGGTGATCAAAGGGTCAATATTTTATGATTCTTTGGTGTTGAGTGAACTCATATACTAATGAACATACATTTGCACTCATATGACCTATATCAAGGGATCCATAAGCATATAAGTTTTAATTTTGAACAACACCATTTGAGGAGTCTGAGATGAACTATGGCCAACAACTCATATTTGGTAAAGGAAAGAGTTAGAGGAGATTTTTCTTTCTACCATACCTTTCCAAGTGATGTTATGATTTTAGAGGGATAGATAAATACTTTCTCTTGTTATTTTATTAACTAATTAAAGAATTCTTTTTGTCTCAATATCAATGTGTGGAAGGATATAGTTATTATCATTTAGTCGATGTTTCATTTTTAAACATCAAGTCAATTCATTTCACCTGCATCCCTGAAATGAAAGGTTGTGACACTCTCAAATGACATAAATGATGAAGGGTTGTGACTCTTTTGAAAGGTGAAAATTATAAAAGGTCGCGATGGTTGCAAAGGGAAAACATGATGAAGAGATGTGACTCTTCCCCACATTGGAAGATACAAGGGGGAGAATGTTTCAATTTATGAGGACATTAAAATGAAATCAATGTGTGGTATAATAAACTATTGAAAAAAAACAATGAAAAGTGGTGAGTCAATTCTTTTTTTTTAATTTAGATGTATCTCTATGAATTAGCTCAGTGCCCAACCTACCTTACCTTGGTCTTACATCTTGCCAAGTTGGGGTTCAGGAAGGGGTGAGTTGAGGAGATACTAGCCTTTTAAGGATTAATGCAAGAGAAAAAATAATAAGAAAAAAATAAGGAAGTGACTCCTTCAAAAGGAAAAGTAATGAAAGGTTGTGACACTCGCAAAGGACAATAATGGTGAAGTGTATTTCTGAGTTTTTTGAAAAGTGGCAATTGTGAAAAGTTGTCACTCTTTTTAAGAGAAGATATGGTGAAGAGGTGTAACTCTTCCCCACATTAGAAGATACAAAGAAAAAAATGTTTCATTTTAAGAGGATATTCAAATGAAATCAATGTGGGGTATAATATATTATTCACAAAGGAAATAATGAAAAATGGTGACTCAATTCTTCTTTTTTAACTCATAGATATCCCTATGACTCATCTTGATGCCCAACCTACCTTACCTTGGTCTTACATATTGCCAAGTTGGGGTTCTAGAAGGGGTGAGCTAAGGAAGGAATAGCCCTCTAAGAATTAATGGAAAAGAAAAAGAAATGAAAAAAATTAAGTGACTCCTTCAAAAGGAAAATTTATGTTAGGTTGTGACACCGAAAAATAATAGAAACGGTGAAGGGTTGCGACAATTTTCAAGGGTGTTGATTGTGAAAGCTTGTGACGATTGAAAATGGTAGAGATGATGAAGAGATGTGACTCTCCCCCATGTTGGAAGATACAAAGATGAGAATGCTTCAAATCAAGAGGATATTCAAGTAAAAAATCAATGTGGGTTATAATATATTATTCAAAAAGTTGAAAATAAAAAATGGTGATTCAATTTATTTTTTTGTTAACTTAGAGGTATCTTCATGACTTGGCTCAATGCCCAACCTACCTTACCTTGGTCTTACATATTGTGAGGTTGGGGTTCAGGAAGCGATGAGTTGAGGCAGGACTATCCCTCTAAGGATTAATGTAATAGAAAAATGAATAAGAAGAAAATAAGAAAGTGAGTCATTCAAAAGGAAAAGTTACGAAAGGTTGTGGCACTCACAAATGATAAAAATGGTGAAGAGTTGTGACTCTTTTGAAGAGTAGCAATTGTGAAAGGCTTTGGCTCTTTCTAAGAAAAGATATGATGAAGAGATGTGACTCTCCCCCACATTGGAAGATATAAAGGGGATAAGGTTTCATTTTAGAAGGACATTGATATGAAATGTGGGGTATAATATATTATTTAGAAAGGAAACAATGAAATGTGTGGTATAATTTTTTATTTAGAAAGGCAACAATGAAATATGGTGAGTCAATTCATTTTTTATTTTTAACATAGAGGTATCCTTATGACTCATCCCAATGCCCAACCTGCCTTACCTTGGTCTTATATATTATGAAGTTGGGGTTCAGAAATAGGTGAGTGAGGAAAAATTATCTCTCTAAGAATTAATGGAAAAGAAAAAAGATTAATCTTGAAGAAAATAAGGAAGTGACTTCTTCAAAAGGCAAAGTTATGAAATATTGTGATGCTCACAAAGGAAAAAAATGTTGAAGGGTTGTGACTTTTTGAAGGGTGGAAATTGTGAAAGGTTGTAATGATTGCAAAAGGAAAAAATGATTAAGAGATGTGACTCTTCCCACATTGGAAGATATAAAGGTGAGAAGGTGTCAATTTAGGAGGACATTCAAGTTAAATTAATGTGGGGAATAATATATTATTCACAAATGCAACATGTTGGCAAGTGATATTTTGAGTGCACTTAGAATTACTTGAGGGTTTTCATTTATGGAAACACATATGTCATAGTGATTGCATGGAGTAAGTATAAGTGTTGGAGACATAGTGATGAAAATGAATAAGTACATAATCAGATTTACAGTATATTGCAGCATTGGTTTGATCAATGAAGATAGTATATGTTATGTTATAGGTTGAAAACTTAGAGGAAGACATTTTGGGATATGTATGAGCTTCAATTATGGTCACATGTGTTTTGGTGTTGATATCAGCAAGTTATAGTGGTATGAAGGCATGCGAAGATAGAGGAACAGTGAAATAGGGCATATGAACAACTCTGATGATTATGGGAAGGCTAGATGGAATGGTAATGTGCTAAGTCAAATGAAGATTTTATATTTCCAACACTTTGGTAATATAAGATCATCGACTCAATATTTATCATTTGTATAAATAATTATTATGTTTTGTATTGTATTTGAGAGCTGACTGAATGGCAGAATAGATATAAGTATAGAGTGTTTTGTGAAAGTGATAGAGATGAAGAGATGGATTCAAATTTGGGATATCAAAGATGACTGATGGTAGATGTGAAATTAGTAATTGATAGAGGCTATTGTGAATCATAACTGGAACTATCTAAGCATAGCAGATGCTTGTATTGTTCATTCTTAAATAATACTTTTGTAATAGAATTGTTGATTGTAAGAGTTGTAAGCTCACCATACATTTAATAGGGTTTTTGTATACCTTTAATAGGGTTGACATTCCTATAAAGGAAATGTACTATGTAATAGTCAGCTCCTAACAGGGCTAGATCTCCTGACAGGGATTTTATATTTTAGTACATAGTTGTGGGTACCATCCCCACTGGGGTTTTCCCTTGGCCAAGGTTTCATCGAAAATAAATAATGGTGTTATGATTTATGTGTTTACGTTATTTTTATTTCAACATTCATATGGTTTATTTTCAATTGGTTTAAGTTTAAGTTTAAGTCTTGTAATACTGATTCAGCCACCCCCCCCTCAATATTACTTAATCCTAACACAATGATGAAACATTGTGGCTCAATTATTATTTTTGTTAACTTAGAGGTATTCTTGTGACTCATCTCAATGCCCAACCTGTCTTACCTTGGTCTTACATATTTTCAAGTTGGGGTTTAGGAAAGGGTGAGGTTAGGAAAGACTAATCTCTAAGAATTAATAGAAGAAAAGAAAGAAATAAGGGGAAAATAAAGAAGTGGTTCGTTCAAAATGAAAAGTTATGAAAGGTTTTGATTCTTGTGAATGAAAAAAAATTAAAGGGTTGCGACTCTTTCGAAGGTGGTAATTATGAAAGGTTGTAGTGATTGCAAAAGGCAAACATGATGAAGATGTGTGACTCTACCCCACATTGGAAGATACAAAGGGGAGAAGTTTTCTATTTAGGAGGACTTTCAAGTTATCAATGTTGGATATAATTTATTATTCACAAAGGCATCAATGAAATCTGGTGACTCAATTCTTTTTTTGTTAACTTAGAGGTATCCCTATGACTCATCTCAATGCCCAACTTGTCTTATCTTGGTCTTACATTTTTCTAAGTTGGGGTTCGGGGAGGGGAAAGCTAAGTAAAGAATATCCCTCTAAGGATGTACATAATTTCCTATAATAAATGTGCATTTGGTAAGCCCAAACCTCAAAGTCAAACTTGATACGAATGGGGAGAAAACCCATGGCCCAAGCCAACTCTTCTACCCATGTAGACTATGGTGACTCAGTTATTATGAATGGTGGTGACCCTTTCACCAATAAAGTATAAAGGAGATTTCATTCCAAGTAATCAAGGACTTATCAATCATTATCCTTCCTCCATCGTCTCCAAATAAATCAAGAAATTAATCATTGGAAAGATCAAGAAAACAATAATCAAATTCACATAAATGATCACTTTAACTTGGATCAAGAATACATATAATTCAACAATCAAGCATCACTCTACCAAATTAACATTCATTCAACCAACATCCATCAACGTGTCAAACTACCATTTATTATATCATCACTTCTCAATCATCTAATCAATAATTACTTAATCATAACTCACAAATACCTCGAATCATCGAACTAGTCAAATATGTCTTACAAGGATGTCTTATAGTACAAAGAATCTAAATATTATTATAAATTGGTATGAAGTTGTTGGACTAACTGCCAACATCCCCCTTCAAGAAATGTGACATGGTGTAGAAACCTCCTATATCTTCTTTAAGTCTATTGGTTGTATTGGGCATTACTAGGTCAATTTTTTGGTGCAACGACAACTACTAGTTGTAATAGGTCGTATAAGAGATTGGTCACATGTTCAAATCCCCTCAAGTGACATTGATGGGGGATTGTTTGACTAACCTCCAACATCCCCCTTTGGTATTCATGACATGGTTTAACAACCTCATGTGTCTTCTATAAGTCTATTGGTTGTATGAGACACTAACAGGTCAATCTTTTAGTGCAACAACAACCGCTAGTTATAACATAAGTATTAGATATTATAATAAATAGCATAGTATGCCTTATTTATGATTTCTTGCTTATGAATAATTGTCATATTTATGATTTATTTCTTATAAATAATGTGTATCAATATGATATTATTATGTCAACCTTTATTCAGAGAAAACATGTAATAATGTGTAACTCTTATATGTTTACCGTAGTCAATCATGGTATAGGTAATAAGGTAATACAAGGAGGGAACAATTATTTTGAGGCCTTCTAAGCATGAGGCCAAGGGGGTGTAAGGATGCCCTGCCCTTGGGCTTAGAAAGTAAGGATGCTTCAGACACCCTATTGTAGTTTCCTTGAACTCTTACATTGGTTGTCTATTATGTTAAGGAGCTCTAACCATAGGAGGGAGGATAAGTGTGATGTTTAGGAAACCATAGCAATGACATTGACATATCTAGTGCATTAATTTAGTGGGATCATGATGAGTTAATTCTGAACTCTGGACATAATGTTTGTTATATTAGAGTAGAGCAACAAAATCTTGATGGAGATTTGCACAACATTGGAAACTTAGCTAGCTACATTCAAAGGCTCTATCAACTTGCATCCAAGAGAGTTAAGAAGGTAGTACTTGTAGTCATGGTGCAACATAGAGCTTTCAGTAGGTGTTCATTCTGGTCTGCATAATTGGCTTCCAATCTTGGTACTTTCTTTCAAAGGACAACCAATTTTGATGGCAAATTGTTTGAGGGGAACCAATTTTTGGGTCAGGAGGATTGTGATGTCCCCAAGTTTTCAAAAGTGACTTAATTATATTAATTAATTAAGTTGCCAAAAAATTAATTTTATATCCTAAGGATTACTTTAATTAATTAATTTACTTGTCAAACAAAGTGGAAATACTAAATTAATAAAGTAAGTCACTTTATTTTTTCAACCTAACCTTCTAGATGTTTCCTAGAGATCTTTGTAAGGTGATTGGCTGGGTGAAGTAAATCATCATCAAATATTTGGAATTTCATTGTTACTTTTGTTGAAGGCATGCTAGTTGAAGGAGTGTGTAGTTCTGGTGGTGAGACTATCTACACGAGTCTCCAGTTGGAAATGTCATTTTAGATATTCCACTTTGTACCTATTGGAGATTATATAAATTTGTGAAGTATTCATTCAAAGACAAATTTGTAGAAATAAGATATTCATAGGTTTATGGTCATTTATATCTTGAGATTTTTGACTTGGGAGGATATAAGTTTATTTTAAAATATAATATTATTGTCATTGGTCTTTGTTGTTTATGTTATCTTTGGATATTTTGATATATATCATATGCTTTATATGTTGTGATTTACGAGATATTATTTCTAATATTATTATTGAGAGTTTAAGTGCAAAAAAAGGAAAATATTGTTAAGCAGCTCAATATATCATCATGGGCTAGATTAATATTTATATAATTGGAAGATAAATATTTTGATGGTGCAATATTACCTATCAGATTTAATATGACTGGGCAATATATTAAGTCAATGATTAATTGAGAATGTTGTGCGTAATATTTTGTGTTGGACCCAACATCCACAAATCAAAGGTTATAACCAATATTAAGGGACAACATCAAATATTCATGTTTCTGACATTCGAAAGTAAAAAGTCAAATATAAATATTTATATCAACTTTAGTTAAGTATGGGGATGATAAAATTGTGATTTCTTTATCAATAGGACATTAGTATTGGGTGAAAATGTTTCTTGGTCGTATCTCAATATTGGTGTGAACATTCATGTGTCATGAGCTCCTATTGAGGGGTCAACTTGCATATTTTATGGTAACCAAGACAATAGTGTATGCTTAGTGTAGATTCAAAAATATTGATATTTTGCCTTTGCCTATGATGGATATTCCCACCGTGTGTAATTTTCTAACTTAATCCCTTGAAAAAATCCCTGCCAAAGTACAAAGAGTCCCTTTGTCGTGCAGAATATTGAGCATTTTCTTGGTGTCTACTACTATATTGTGACATCTTTCCTGGCATTAATGTGAGGAGACTCATTATTCTATCACTCTAATGTTTGGAGATAAATATTTATAGTGTTTGTGCAAAAGTCATATTGGTGATTTGATATTGGTAGCATTTAATCTCATCTCAATGAGTATAACAGAATAGAATATGGTTGTGGATTGCTTTGATATCAACAGATAACTTATTGCCACAAGATACTTAGAATATGCATGAATGGTGGGTGGACTTTTCTTGTGTTGTTGGATGTGGCAAACAAAGGCTTTTATAGATTATTCTTGAACCAAACAAAACTATACAAAGATTCTTCATGGCCAACTGAGTGTATCTCCTTGTGAAATCACTGCTATAGTTAGATTGTAGCGCAGGTGATTGAAGGGTCAATATTTTATGATTCTTTGGTGTTGAGTGAAATCATATACTAAGGAACATACATTTGCACTCATATGACCTATAGCAAGGGATCCATAACCATATAAGTTCTAGCTGTGAACAACACCATTTGAGAAGTCTGAGATGAACTACGACCAACAACTCATATTTGGTAAAGGGCAGAGTTAGAGGAGATTGTGGTTGCTACCATACCTTTCCAAGTTCTCTTATGATTTCAGAGTGATAGAGAAATACTTTCTCTTGTTATTCTATTAACTAATTAAGGAATTATTTTTGTCTCAGTATGAATGTGTGGAAGGATATAGTTATTATCATTTAGTCAATGCTTATTTTTTAAACATCAAGTCAATCCATTTCCCCTGCATCCTTGAAATGAAAGGTTGTGACACTCTCGAATGACAAAAATGGTGAAGGGTTCTGACTCTTTTGAAAGGTGAAAATTATAAAAGGTTTTGACAATTGCAAAGGGAAAACATGATGAAGAGATGTGACTCTTCCCCAAATTGTAAGCCACTTTGAAAACATCGATCAAGAAAAATATTGGTTCAAATCAGTTAGGGATATCATAGTCTTTTACAATAAAATAAATCATGACACTCAATTTTATTTCAAAACCTGATACTCGTAAATACAATAAAGTTAAGAGCATACCACACCTATATTGGTTAAGTCATTTTCTATTCTCTATTACTGCCCTAACAACAATACACAAAAAAGAAAGTCAAGTTATACACTCCTAAGATGTCTCTCTCTCTTTTCTTGGACCCTGATACAACATCAAATCCAAAGTTGTCTTTGAAGTGTACTACTTCCAACATTCGTAAACATATCCAAGGTGCTACACCTTAGCTTGCCTCCACAAAAAGGTCAACAAGAAACCAAAAAAAGGATATAATTTGAGAAGCTAAACAATTTTCACTACTATGCTTATTTTTATGGAATCTATCAAATAAGAGAATGATTTAGTAATAATATTGACTACAATGATTGCATTACTAGCGTTAACCCATAAATATATTCCACTAGAAGACATTTATGTCCAAGCGTACATATGCCCACTACCAAGGTAATAACTCCCTAATATCAATGCCCATAGACAAAATAAGATATCATGAAGCTCACCATATGAGATTTTTATCCATCATAAATGTTGATAAAAGTGTACAAACTATAATGCACACTAATAAAAAGATGCAAGATGGATTTTTTGAAATAATCTTCAATGATTATTAACTATCTCTAACTTGTTGATTGTATCTAAAAGTGCAAGAAAGACTACCTTGATATTATCCTCGCTTAGAATGTGGAGAAACTGCATTTAGAAAAATGAAGAGAAACTCATTTTAATTACAATAGTATAGCATTTAATTGTGAGTTTGTAAGCTCATTATGGTAAGTAATCCCTAAATAAACATATGGGTTGTCAAATATAACACTCTGATTTTACAAGAGAGAGTATATTTACATGTATTAAAAGAGAAGTTATTTATGTAATATTCATCACTTTTATAAAAAATGATAAAAAATGTTCATATGACATTTTCCTTTTCAAACTTGTGATGCCTTGCAGCCACAAACAAACTTGTTTCTCTTCCACATGTAGTTATTGTAATGAAAAAAGGAATAAGGAGAGAATCTAGCTTTGTGGAAAACTCATCACATTCCCACAACAATGTGGGATACATATTTCTCAAGTAGAAGCTAAATATAAAGGAAGGAGATAGTTGGCTACACCTATGTAGGTAGTTGTTCAAAATAAATGATCATAAGCTCAAAAGAATTGAATATAGATCATAGATGATCTTGTAGGCTATTGACCAAGGTTCCTTAAACATCCAACTGCCAAGTCATTTTGGGCATCCAAAGGCAAAAGAAATTATCTAGTCAATGAAAAATAGAAAATTTCCTTACATGGAAAGTGGGTGGGTCTCCAACCTACTTACTTTTAAGCGATTTTTTTTCTGCAATATAAATTTGAAAGCAAGTCAGATGCTAATATCATGAAGAAATGAAAAGATTATTTTATTCTAAGTATGACCAAAAACTCATATTTGGTAAAGGGAAGAGTTAGAGGAGATTGTGGTTTCTACCATACCTTTCCAAGTGTTGTTATGATTTCAAAGGGACAGAGAAATCCTTGCTCTTGTTATCCTATTAACTAATTAAGGAATCCTTTTTGTCTTAGTATGAATGTGTGGAAGGATATAGTTATTATCATTTAGCCAATGTTTATTTTTTAAACATCAAGTCAATCTATTTCTCTTGCATCCCTAAAATGAAACATTTTAAACTATCAAGTAAGCCACTTTGAAAATGTCACTCAAGGAAAATATTGGAAAATTATTGGTTCAAATCAGTCAGGGATATCACAGTCTTTTAGAATAAAATAAATTATGACACTCAAATTTATTTCAAAACCTAATACTCATAAATATAATAAATTTAAGAGCATACCACCCCCTATGGTTAAGTCATTTTCTATTCTCTATTACTTCCCTAAGAACAATACACCAACAAGAAAGTCAAGTTATACACTCCTATGATGTCTCTCTCTTGTCTAAGACCCTAATACAACATCAAATACAATGTTGTCTTTGAAGTGTATTGCTTCCAACATTGGTAAGCATATCCAAGGCACTGCACCTCAGCTTGCCTCCACCAAAAGGTCAACAAGAAACCAAAAGAAGGATATAATTTGAGAAGTTAAACAATTTGCACTACTATGCTCAATTTTATAGAATCTATCAAACATGAGAATGATTTAGCAATAATATTGACTACAATGATGACATTACTATCATTAATCCATAGATATATTCCACTGCAAGATATTTACGGCCAAGCGTACATATGCCAACTACCAAGGTAATAACTCCCTAATATCAATGCCCATAGACAAAATAAGATATTATGAAGCTCACCATATAAGATTTGTACATCATAAATATTGATAAAACTGTACAAACTCTAATGCACACTAATAACAAGGTGCAAGATGGAGTTTTTAAAAATAATCTTCAATGATTATTAACTATCTCCAACTTGTTGATTGTATCTAAAAGTGCAAGAAAGACTACCTTGATATTATCCTCCCTTAGAATATGGAGAAACTGCATTCAAAAAAATGAAGAGAAACTCATTTTAATTGCAATAGTATAGCATTTAATTGTGAGTCTGTAAGCTTATTATGGTAAGTAATCCCTAAATAAATATATGGGTTGTCAAATATAACACTTTTCTTTTACAAGAGAGAGTATATTTACATGTATTAAAAGAGCAACTATTTATGTGCCATTCATCACTTTTATTAAAAAGGAGAAACATTTTCATATGACATTTTCCTTTTGAAACTTGTGATGCCTTGTAGCCACAAACAAATTTGTTTCTCTTCCATGTGCAGTTGTTGTAATGAAAAAAGGAATAAGGAGAGAAACTAGCTTTTTTTGGAACTCATCACATTCCCCCAATAATGTGGGATACATATTTCTCAAGTAGAAGCTAAATATAAAGGAAGGAGACAGGTGGTTACACCTATGCAAGTAGATGTTCAAAATAAATGATCATAAGCTCAAAAGAATTGAATATAGACCATAGATGATCTTGCACACTATTGAACAAGGTTCCTTATACATCCAACTGCCAAGCCATTTTGGGCATCTAAAGGCAGAAGCAATTATCTAGTCAACGAAAAAATAGAAAATTGCCTTAGATGAAAAGTGGGTGGGTCTCCAACCTACTTACTTTTAAGCAATTTTTTTTTTTTGCAACATAAATTTGAAGGCAAGTCAGATGGTAATATCATGAAGAAATGAAAAGAACATTTTATTCTAACATCATAATTGTATAAAATTCTTTGTGCTTGTCATGTATTGCAAACATTGAAGGTTTGACTATCACTTATGTAACTCCCAAGCATATTCTCCTTCCAGAGAATAAGAAATTGAATAAGTAAATAAATCACAAGAGAATTTAATCTACTATTAAAAAGGGCCACCCTATCTACTTCTAAGCCCTCTTAACCTACTTTGGCCTCTCCAAGGACCTTCCTATAATTCTTTTTTCAGCATTTATGTTTTTTATTTTGTTTAATGATAAAATAGGGTTTGAAGGGACCCTAAACCCTTTACAAAAAGGTCACAAAAGATATTCCATGAAATCCCACAACAAGGAATGGATCAAGAAAAATATGAGGGTTTTACCAATAGGCTCCCACAACCTGAGACAAACGTGACATGAAAAACCAACATGCAACCCAAAAATAAAAGAACTAGAGAAAACTCCAGCCCCAATACCCACAACCAGAAACCTTTAAGATTTACCTTTATCCCTTCCCTTGTAAGAACATAGGGTCATGTCAAAAGAGGGAGAAGATATCTTATATTTTTTTTACTTTCACTATAGTCCAACCCTCTTCCACCTTAGAAACAACAAGTTTCCAAGCCAATGAATCTAGTGCTAGATTCCCAACACCCAAAGAGGGAAGACTAACAACACCCATAGAATAACAAGAGATGGGTCCAACAACATCCTGAGAGACATGGTTAGAAACAAAAAGAGAAATAGCTCCAGAAACACTCTCAATAGTTAAAGCATAATCTCCAGCAAGAGCCCTATCATGGGAAACAAAATTCTAAGACACCACAGGTGCAAAACCAACAACACCAACCATCCCAATACCAACCTAAGATACAATAGGAGGGGGAAAAGGATGAGGACCAACCTCTACCATCACACCAATAGAATTAGGAGAGACAATAGGAGGAGAACCCTCCACAACAACCCCCAAACCAAAACTAGAGTAGCCAACAAAGAATCCACAAAACAATGAGAATCCATCACAACCACCTCTGAGAAACTCCTTTGAGTTTCAGATTAATTCACAACCATGTAATGTTGTAAAAAAGTACCTTTCCACCATGAGGCAGACAATTTCTTTTTCTCCAGACCACATTGCGTAGAAACATGACTAGTCTTGAAACATCTTCTACACCTAAAAGGAATCCCTTCATAGTCCAAAGGTTGAACCCAACGACCCTTCAAAGATTTGATTAATATTTTAGCTAGTAAACCCTTAAACACATCCATATCAACCAGGATAAGGGAAAAAGTACAATGATTAATACCTGATGATTCAACATCAACCATCAAAAAATCCCCAAGAGCATCTCCCTTTTATCTCCAAAAGGGAGTCCACCTAAAAATGGAGGGGGAGATAAGGAAGAAAGACCTACATAAGAATCTTATTGCATGTTTCAAAGGATAGATTAAAATCAACATGTCAAGGTTTCATCATAAGAAAAAATCTATCCTCCCAACTAAAGAATTTATGTCCTTAGCATTGTCAAATTTAGCAATAAAAAAACCCCTCACCATGGGGAAAATATGTATCATACCATAGATGAGAGGCTCCCAATGTTGAAAGATCCAAGCATGCAATTGAGGGAGACTAAGCCAAAATCCCCTGAACTAACATATCACACCATGAGTGTTAGGAATGAATGCTAAAGTATTTGGCACCCATTTTGTAGCAGTTGTTCTTGCATTCATGACTGTGATTGTCATTGATGTCAGCACAGTGTTTTATTGAAGACTTGCAGAGAAGCAGATAATGTTTTGATTAGCGCACGTGGTATATTGCAGTTGGATCTATGCAATGTTGAGGATATACTCTTTGATATATTATATGTCTATGGTTAAGAGCACAAATAGTAATTCTTTTATTCATGAAAGTTTTGAGCATTTTGGTGGAAGCAATATTCAAGCAGTGTTCCTGAGTAGCGGTTTTTGGAAATCAGATGATATCTCCTAATCGGGATGGAATCTGGCTTTGCGCAGTTAAAGGGAAGTTAGAGACACATTGATAGTGATGTGGATGATAGCGCAAAATTTGAAGTCACATGAGTGAAGATTTATTGTATTTGGAAGCCGACAGTTTTATGTAATTTTGGTGTAGCATGTGGAATCTTTTATTTTGTAATTGTATGCTGACTCATTTGTAATTATTTGAGTGTGGTATAAAGGAATGAATGTTTTTCCTTGTTTTATGTAGAAGAGGATAGTAGTGTATGAATATGAAGTGAAGAAAAGAGCTAAGTATGAGAGTGAAATTGTGAAGGAAGACATGAAAAGTTTAGAGATCTGAAACTGAGATCTGATGTAGAAGTGAGTGCGGTTTGGCATAGTTAAAGAAGAGGTAACATATTATTCTATTGAATAATGCAAAGATTATTTGGATAGTGAGTTCAGTGATCTTACCCTGAAGCTATTTGGGTAGTGGGTCCTTCTGTCTTCCATAACTCTTAACAGGGTTAGAATCTTTTAACAGGGATTCAAAATCTCCTAACAAGGATTTATATGTACTGAATGTATTTCATAAGACTCCTAACAGATTCCATCCTTTCACAAGGAATATTCATATTAGTGCATCTTTTGTGGGCATCCTTCCCACTGGGGTTTACTCTTTGATCAAGAGGTTCCCTAGTCAACATATCTTGTGTTATTATGTAATTGTGTATGAATATCTTTCTATGGTTCGTAATTATATTGCTTACATGGTTTAATGTTGTTGAAGATGATAAAAGTTATAATTATCTGATAACTAATTCACCCCCCCCCCCTCTTAGTTATCTTGGTGGACTTTACTTTCTAACAATTGGTATCAGAGAGACTGATCCTTGAAAGAGAAGTTTAATAGCTTAAGGAGATCCATGGTGAATTTCAGGAAAGAAAGCCCTAAGTTTGATGGAGTAAATTTTGACAGCTGGAAAGAAAAGATGAAGACACACCTACTATGTTTAGGACCAGGTTATTGGTTGACTACAAAGAATGATAAGACTATCATTGAGGAAGATGATCTTGAGACATGCTCTAATGATGAGAGAGATCTATTCATGTGTAACATACTTGCAAGATAAGCACTTTTGACAACACTTCCGGAGAATGAATATAGTCAGGTAAAATGTTTGAAAAAGTCATGAAATTTGGAAAGCTTTGCACTCTACTTTTGAAGGTGATGAACATGCAAAAAGAGTTAGATTACATAATTGGATATGTGCATTTGAAGATATAAGAATGTTGGAAGATGAATCTGTTAGATGCTATATTGGTAAAATGTCAAAAATTATTGCAGGTATAAAATCTTGTGGAGGAACAAAGATAGGGAATGAAGTGATATGGAAAATTTTGAGGACATTGAATCATGTATTTAAGCAGATAACACAGATGATTGAACAAGTTATACCTTGTACTACGAACTTTACAATAGAGACTCTTCTTGGAAGATTGGAAGCAACAAAGATGAACTTGAGGTTATCAGGAGACTTACCTAGAATGGAGACAACATTTAGTGCTCTTAGTGTTCACCCTACATTGTCAAGAAGCATCAGTATGAGTGGAGATTATGCTGGCAGCAACAGATCTAAAAATGAAGAAGACAAGAAGATTGAAGAAGGTATTGCCTTGCTTGTGAAAAGAGAACCAGACGGTAAGAAATTTTTTAAATGTTGGACTTGTCAAGAATATGGTCATTTTGCATTAAATGTCCTAAGAGAGTTAAGAAGTACAAAAATAATTTCAAGCCTAGAAGATCTAAGGAATGTTATTATGCTAATGATGAAGACCTTGAAGCTAGTATTGAAAGAACTCTAAGTGAAAGTGATATTGAGAATAATGATGAAATAGGATTTGTAGCAATTAAAGAAGAAAATTTTGAAACTAATGTTAAGGAAGAAAAAGCCTTAGTTTCCCAAGTTGAAAAGAAAGCTGATTGGATTATAGACAGTGGTTGTTCACATCATATGACTAGAGATATGAAAAAGTTCATAAAGTTTAACAATTATGATGGAGGAGTTGTTAGAGTTGGTAACAATGCACCTTGTTTGATTAAAGGTATAGGATCTATTACTCTTGATGGAAAGACTAATACTGATGATGTTTAATTTTTGGATGGATTGAAACATAATATTTTGAGTGTTGGATAGTTAGTTGATAAGGGATATCAAGTTTGGTTTACTGAGAAAACTTGTGTGATAAAGGATAAAGATGGAAATCTGATTGGAACTGGATCTAGAACCAGAGGTAATGTATTTCAGTTGAATCCTACTTAGATGACATGTTTGATTACTAAGATTGATGACATTTGGTTATGGCATAGAAGATTTTGTCATATAAACTTTGATAATATTGTGAAAGTGAGTACTACACTTGCAGTAAGGGATTTGCCTAAAATTATGAAGCCTACTAACATGATTTGCAAAGAATGTGTGATGGCCAAGCAGAAGAGAAGTTCATTTTCTAGTAAGAAGTTCACATTGGTAGAGAAGTTGGAGATTGGTCATACAGACTTGAGCGGTCCTACTAGGACTAGAGGATTCTATGGAGAAAGGTATTTTATGATTCTTGTTGATGATTTTACAAGAATGATGTAGATTGCATTTCTGAAAGAAAAATCTGCAGCATTTGATAAGTTTAAGATCATTAAGAACAAAGTTGAGAATGAATCTGGAATGAAGATTAAATGTTTGAGATCTGATAGAGGTGTTGAATTTACTTCTAGAGAGTTTAACACTTTTTGTGAAGTGAATGGTATTAAGAGATAGTTTTCAGCCCCTAGAACACCTGAACGAAATGGTATTGCAGAAAGGAGAAACATATCGGTGACTGAAGCAGCAAGAGCTATGTTATTTGAGAATGATTTAGCGAAGACATTTTGGAGAGAGGTAGTGAATACAACAATATATACAATGAACAAAGTACAAATCAGAGCAGACACAGACAAGACATCTTATGAATTATGGTTTGGACATGCACCCTCAGTTAAGTATTTTAGAATTTTTGGAAGCAAATGTTATATAAAGAGAGATGATGATATTGGAAAGTTTGATCCTAGAAGTGATGAAGGTATTTTTCTTGGATATTCTTTGAAGAGCAAAGCATATAGATGTTATAATAAGAGAACTAAAACTATTGTTGAGAGCGCAAATGTTAAAGTTGATGAAAAATTCAAAATTTAGGAAAGAATGCTTGATTGTGAATCTGATGAAGAAGCTCATCCTAAGCCTAACACTGAAACTACTGAATTATTCTATGAAATTGACAATGAATTGTTGAATGAGAGTCATGCTGAAAAAACTAGAGAGGAATCTAGAGAAGAATCTACAATTGAAGCAAGATCTGAAACTATGACACCAAACATGTATTTATCAAGACATCATCTTGTTGAACAAGTTATTGGAAGTTTGGACAGAGAAGTTCTGACTCAAAATAAGGCACATTTATGTTTGATTTCTCAAATTGAACCTAAATCTACTAGTGAAGCTTGTGAAGATGAACATTGGATTAATGCTATGAGAGAAGAACTAGATCAGATAGAAAAGAACAAGACATGAGAATTGGTCCCTAGACCTAAAGACAAGAATGCGATTGGAACTAAATGGGTATTCAGAAACAAGATGAATGAACAGGGAGAAGTTGTAAGAAACAAAGCAAGATTGGTATGTAAGGGATACTCACAGTAAGAAGGAATTGAGTATGAAGAAAATTTTGCACCAGTAGCAAGAATTGAAGCAGTAAGAATGTTTTTGGCCTATGAAACTTTTAAGAAATTCAAAGTGTATCAAATGGATGTGAAGTCAGCATTTCTGAATGGATAATTGGAAGAAGAAGTCTACATTGAGCAGCCTAAAGGTTTTCCTTTGACTCAAGAAGGAGACATGGTATGTAAACTGAAGAAAGCATTATATGGACTAAAGCAAGAACCTAGAACTTGGTATGCAAGACTGGATAAGTATTTGTTAAAGTTAGGATTTTCTAAAGGAACAACTGATAGCAATCTGTACACAAAAGAATTGAAAATGGTTTGTTGATTATAGTTATTTTTGTTGATGACATTATTTTTGGAGGAGAAGATGAAGCTAGTGACAAATTTGCTAATGAAATGAAGACTGAATTTGAAATGAGTATGATTGGTGAGATGAAATACTTTTTGGGATTACAGATAACACAAAATAATGATGGTATCTTTGTAAGTCAGACAAAGTACTTGAATGATTTGCTGAAAAGATTTGGAATGGAGGATTGAAAACCAGTTGGAACATCTATGGTAACCAAACATAAGTTATCTAGCATAGATTAAACACTGTCAATTGAGCAGAAGAAATACAGATCCATGATTAGAGGATTGTAGTATTTGACACACACAAGACTAGATATAGCACATTCAGTTGGAATTGTAGCAAGATTTCAAGCTGAACCTAGAGAATCACATTATGCAGCAGTAAAGAGGATACTGAGATATTTAAGAGGCACAATGGACTATGGATTGTGGTATGAAAAATCTGATGATTTTACCCTATGTGCATATACAGATGCTGATTGGGGAGGCAGTGTTGATGATAATAAAAGCACCAGTGGAGGAGCATTTTTCCTTGGAGGAAGATTAGTTTCTTGGCTAAGCAAGAAGCAGAATTGTATTTCACAGAACACAACAGAAGCAGAGTATGTAGCAATAGCAAACAATTGTAACCAGATAATTTGGATGAAGCAGATGCTGAAGGATATTGGAATTAAATTTGTTGAACCTATTGTTATACATTATGACAACACCAGTACAATCAGTATGTCTAAGAATCCTATACTACATTCTAAGACAAAACATATAGAGATCAAGTATCATGTTGTAAGAGAGAAAGTTGCTGAGAAAGAAGTCAGACTGGAGTACATAAGCATAGAGGAACAAATAGTAAACATATTTACAAAGCCTTTTCCTAAGGATACATTTGAGTATCTAAGAGGTATGCTTGGGGTTATGCCCCAGCCTAATTTTGAGTAGTGATGTAGTTGGTTGCATCCGTCCAGTAATATATGAGCCCTATCTTTCTTCTGGGCTAGATGTTGGTACTTCCTCTATGGGGGAGTATGTGTATCTGAGCTGAGTCATGAGGACTCTAGTAAATGTATTTTTTGTTCTGAATAGTGTCTTTTGACATTGAGTTGTTGTTGACATAGTGATGAAATTTCTATCATTGATGTCAATGGGGGAGAAGTATGCATGAAAAAGAATATGAGAGAACTGAACAAGATAACGAAGCAAGATTTGATTGATGAAGAGGATTTGAAGTAGTAGTGTTGCAGTATTGGATTTTTGGAACATTGGATGTTTTTCATCTATGTTTCCATCAATGCCAATGGGGGAGATTGTTAGGAATGAATGCTAAAGTATTTGGAACTCATTCTGTAGCAGTTGTTGTTGCATTCATGACTATGATTGTCATTGATGTCAACACAGTGTTTTACCGAAGACTTGCAAAGAAGCAGATAGTGTTTTGATTAGCACACATGGTATATTATAGTTGGAGCTATGCAACATTGAGGATATACTCTTTGATATATTATATGTCTATGGTTAAGATCACATATAGTAATTCTTTTATTTATGAAAGTTATGAGCTTTTTGGTGGAAGCAGTATTCAGGTAGTGTTCCTGAGTAGCGGTTTTTGGAAATCAGATGATATCTCCTAATCGAGATGGAATATAGCTTTGTATAGTTAAAGGGAAGTTAGAGACACATTGATAGTGATGTGGATGATAGCACAAACTTCAAAGTCACATGAGTGAAGATTTATTGTATTTGGAAGCTGACTATTTTATGTAATTTTGGTGTAGCATGTGGAATCTTTTATTTTGTAATTGTATGTTGACTCATTTGTAATTATTTGAGTGTGGTATAAAGGAAGGAATGTTTTTCCTTATTGTATGTAGAAGAGGATAGTAGTGTATGAATATGAAGTGAAGAAAAGAGCTAAATATGAGAGCGAAATTGTGAAGGAAGACATGCGAAGTTCAGAGATTTGAAACTGAGATCTGATGTAGCAGTGAGTGTGGTTTGGCACAGTCAAAGAAGAGGTAACATATTATTCTATTGAATAATGCAAAGATTATTTGGACAGTGAGTTTAGTGATCTTACCCTGAAGCTGTTTGGGCGGTGGGTCCTTATGTTTTCCATAACTCTTAACAGGGTTAGAATCTTTTAACAGGGATTCAAAATCTCCTAACAGGGATTTATATGTATTGAATGTATTTCATAAGACTCCTAATAGATTCCATCCTTTCACAAGGAATATTCATATTAGTGCATCTTTTGTGGGCATCATTCCCATCAGGGTTTACTCTTTGATAAAGAGGGTCCCTAGTCAACATATATTATGTTATTGTGTAATTATGTATGAATATCTTTCTATGGTTGGTAATTATATTTCTTACATGGTTTAATGTTGTTGAAGATGATAAAAGTTATAATTATCTGATAACTGATTCATCCCCCCCCCACCCCCTCTCAGTTATCTTGGTGGACTTTACTTTCTAACAATGAGAGGAGAAAACAAAAACATTATGGTCTATTTCCTCCTCCATCTTCGCATCCAAATCAATGGCCCAATACCCTTAGAAACAAGTAAAATTATAGCATCAACTGAACAATTGATCCCTTCATGAACTTTCTTAGTGCCTAGAGCAGCACCAGGAGAAACCTTTGCTACAACACACCCATCCACAAGCCTAAAAAATAGGGGAAGATGCCCCAGATTGGGTATTCTTCACACTCACAGCCAAAGATGGCACAATAGAAGCCATAGAATAGATTGTGTATTCTAACATAGGAGATCAAAAGCCTTACACAGAAGGAGGCACATAAGCACTGAGTCCCACACCATGAGAACCATTACTACCACTAAAATCTATGCACAAAAATCCACCACCAACAGGTAGAGAACCAGAAGCCCTAGCCACGCCGGAAGCAAAAGTCTTGGTAGCAAAAGAATCCCTAGCCACATCAAAAGTAGGAGACTTGGAAGTAGACAAATCCTTAGCTACGTCAAAAGCAGGAGGTTTAGAAGCAACAACCATAGAGATTGGAGGATCCTTTGAGTTTGAATTCATGATTCGATCAGGAGAGGGAGCCATTGGGAGAATATTATTACTGTTATTCTCTACTTTAATGTTATATACAAGGTATAATATATATTATAACTTACTTCTTAGAATTTATTGAATTTATTCACCCGTACACATGCAAAACTAGCAAAAAATGTACTTGGGATCAAGTGGTTGACTTAACAACCTTGTTAATTTGAATGCCATGATGTTGGTTGTATATCTCTTATGGTGCCTTCTAGTAATGTTGTATGAAGATCACCTACATAGACACTACCCCCTTTGACTTAAATTCATTCAAATTAAGAATCTTAAAGAATTTTTATCAATATTATAATTAATCCAAGATTAGTGATTTCAACATACACTAAGTATAAGAACTACACATTTTCAATTGGAAATAAACCTTATACATTTGTTAGTTAAATAACTTCTAGAACATCAAAGATGAATAAGTTTAAATGTCAATTAGTTCACAAGTAAAAAATAGCCAACACAATATTTAAGATGATAGCAAATCTAAAAAATGCAACATGATAAATTAGAGCTAGTTTATTCTCCTTACCCATTCAGAGATATGAGTATCCATAATTGCCTTCTCAATTAGAAACACACAAAATGGGAAGAGTAGAAGTGTAAGCCTTAAAAAATCAATATGTGGCATTATATTATTGATGTATGATACCTAGACTCTAATACATTCACTACATTATACCACCCCTTGTGTAGGATAAAGAATAATATGTTAAAAATGATTACGTGCACATTAAAAGTGACTAGTCTCTAAGATTTTTGGAACCAAATCAGAACCCAATTTGAATCAAAAGACCATACTACAACATTGAATATAAGACTTGTATAAGTAATGCTTTTAAAGTTTAAACTCATGTTTTCCTACTCTAGTAAACCATAAAACATGAAAAAAACAATATCCTTTCATTCCCTACAAACACAAAGAGAAACATTTCTAGTAATATATGCAACAAACCATCAACCAAATCTATGCTTAAGAAAAAAAGTCAGAATAATACCTTCATCAAATTCTCAATAATCAGCATGTTGTTCACAACAATCAAGAGCACAAAACAAAGATTAAATAATCTTGCATGACTCTGCAATGTCAAGAAAATAACAACAATAAGGTGTAGGAAACATAAAATATGGAATTTCATAAATACAATTGCTAAACAACCATTATATTGGGGGCAAGAATGTTATATCAGATCATACATATAAGTCCACAAAATAGATTATAGAACATAGTAAATACTATATTATTAATTACAATACTATGTCATATACTGCTTAAGCCTTGAAACAACCATCTCTAACACAATTTATCATAACAATAATTGAAGGGAAAAGAACAAGATTGAGTCCAACGGAAGAAAATCAGTCTAATGTCATCACCAATGGTAGGCATGAAATAAAAGGACAATTGTAATGCCAATATTAATATAAAATTACAAATACAAATATAGAACTCAATGAAGTTAAATCAAGATAAAAATATTAGATCATATGCCACATTTGGATGAACTTGCATGCACCTTGTCATTAGACACTAATAGGAACACCATAAAACTAAATCTATGGTCCCAAAGTTATATTCTCATCATGCACCCACAACCTAATCCATAAGTTAGTATTTTAGACGTTAAATGAAATCATCTATCCAAAATATCAGTTTCAACATCGTAGCGATTAAAAAAATAAGTGTCTAATTAATGTAGAAGGAATATCACAACATGGAGTTGACATCATGGAAAACTACAAATTATATGTTCCTATAGTTCTAGTGTTATGATTTTAGGATCATAATGGCTAGAGATAGTCCAAAGTTTCACTGAGAATCTAAAATAAATGTTCAAGAGCACTCTAAATAGGGTGAATGAACAAATTCTCAAAATTCAAATCACTTCAAGTTTGGCAATATCCAAGCATCAAGAACTATAGGTGATTGACTATAAATGATGATTAATGGAGTAAAAAAAACATTTTGATAAACTTGTCATATTTAACTTTTTAAGAGGTGGAAATTGATCAGGGAATCAAATATTTGTAGCATTTATTGTACAAGACTATCAAAAGGGTAGGATCTATTTGGATATGCTAAACCATAATTCCATCAATCTCTTTTATTTAGGTACAGTATCACACATATGACATGTAGTTGAATGTTATATTCTTCATTATCTTTTACTTTGATCATCTGAAGGATGATTTTCTTCCCCAATAATTCACCCTCCATGCATCAAGCTAAAGGCATGTTTTCAAGAACCCTTTATAGAAGAATAAAGAATGACCTTGATAGAAGAAACATATGAATGATAAAGAACACCAAAATGACTAAATACTAGGAATATTAAATACAAAATTTCTAAGTTGTTGGTTCAGGTATAGGTCTAGGTATGAGAACCCAGTATGTGGGTACGTGCAAACTTTTTTTGGGATTTGAGTAGGTTCAGGTATGTGTGTGTGTGTACATGAAAAATAAAGAAATATACAGATCATACATCCATCTAGCATAGCTACCCATACCAGTGTTATCAAAATCTCTTTCCCTATTGTACGACTATCTAGCCTTTGCTACTTGTATCGATCTGAGAAAAGTCAACCTATCATATGACTATCAAGCCTTTTCTACTAATATCAACACAATCAAAGGTGCCTTATCATACAAATATCTAGCCTTTTCTACTCGTATCAGTGCAATCAACTGTAATGTCCCCACATTGGGAAACCCTAATTTGTACCCTATTCTCTTAGATTGCAAGAGACTTCTTTCTATGTAATCCTTTAATTTTCTACTATCCTTTGTACTAATGATTATTGAACTAGTTTCCAATCCAATTTAATTTATTGAGGGTCAACAAATGGTTATGCCAAATGTTTGTTAAATCAACCACTAAGTTTGATGATAAATTTAATTGATTAATTACTCCTTAAGATAGAGATGATGATGAGAGAGAGGGAGAGAGATGTCTTATAACATGAATAATTCAACTAATATATATATATATATTCTATAAATCTCCAAATTTATAATATTTTGGGAATGACACATTGGATTGTTGAGCTAATAACCTCTATATAAGTTTTATTATAGTTGTGGCTCTATATGAATCTTATTATAAATATAGTTTGCAAGATGTAATAATCTTCTTCCAATCAATGATGATTGTTATTACTAGTCTTATTTACTCTTGCTACTAATATCTCTACTAAATGCATGGTTTCTTTGTTGTGGTGCTCTAATGTTTTCTATCTTTCTCTTTCTTTTCTCCTATTTGATGATTGATGATTCTCCCTTCATCCCAGTCAATGCCTTTTTCAGACTACCCCCCTCTCAAGGAAAGTTATTTGTTTCTTATATGTGGTAGCTTGAAACAATGTCTTTACTTTCCAGTACTCACCCCTCCATTCTGGTCACATCTCTTAGGTTGCGTCCATATTCACATTTTCTTACCCTTAGTCGATGCTCTATAATAAACTTTAGTTTACTTAATCACTCCTCCTATGGAATGAGTGGTGTCAACAACTCATCTTGATTTTAGAGGCATCGTACATTATGCAAAATCAACATTTTAGTTTTAATCTTTCATTATTAATAATAATATTGATTGATATATAGATTAATAGAATTACTTATATTAATAATTGTTTAACACATTTTTTTATTTTTATTTTGATCGATAAAAGGCCGAAGCCCTGTAAAATTTTATTATTATATTAAAATTTTTAATACATGTGACCCCGCTCACTGCGGGCACTGGTAGGAAAGAGCGGGGTGGAGAAAACCTCTAGCCTAGCCCGAGACCCGAGGTCCTGTACTTATACAATTTTACGTGGGCATACCCATGACTCAACCATAGTCAAGATTTTATTATTACATATTCGTCATGGGCATCCCCACTTTTTATACAAGACGAGTCTTATATCTGTTCAAATTACCTCCTTTCAGTGGGCATACCCACTGCTCGATAATATCGAGTAAATACAAATACAACTCTTCCATTGCTGCTTTTAAATGATACATTTTATCATTACATCATTAAGTATGTGAATTTGTATACATCCATGCTAGAGATATATGATCTAGTGCTAAAGGTAGCTTCTTGAATGTGTCCTCTTGAAAAACAGCAAAACTCTACCACTCCAACTAATCAAGGGTTAATATAAAAAAAGCGATTATGTAAAGACAACAAAAATACTATAACCTTCTTTTATTTTGTCTTTGAGATATCTGTTGTACTGTAAGAATTAATGCATAAATAAGCTAGACTTTTCATAACTTAAACCTAACATTCCAATGTATCATATAAGTAAAAAGGAGAACCTCCAATTATATTTAACATATCCTATGAAGTTCACTTAGTATTTAAAGATTATGAATCTACTTTTAGTTGGATTAACATTAGCTTCTTGAACTAATATAATTTGATTCTCCCATCTCAGGATATATGCTCAAATGTTATTCAGCAATTCAAGTAAGGCCTGTGCTGTATACTACTTGAGCATATCTTTTACGCATTCTACACACACACAGATATATATATATATATATATATATATATATATATATATATATATATATATATATATATATATATATATATATATATATATATATATATATATATATATATATATATATATATGATGCTGACATGGGAAAAAGTTTAGATAATGATGCTATCTAAAGTGAACAGAAGTATCATCATATCCATTTTTATTTCTTTATTATTATCGGCATATAGAAGTGTTGCTGCTATTATGAGGATATGCCCTTATTTGTGCTCATTTAAGGTGCTTCTACTAATTCTGATAGCCAAACTGGTTAAAATCCTGGATAGAAATTTTCTAAGTCAACCAAGCTTCTCTTACTTGTTGAGAGAGGCAGCCATCTATCTCAGCAAGGAGATCTTACAGAAGAGTTACAACTTGTTGAATACTAAAGAGATAATCTATCATTCAACATTGTAATAATTGACTTATGCTAAAAAGATATATACATGCTTATCTAAAGAGATAAATACATGCTTATCTACATATATGTATATATCTTGATCTTCTTTATATACATATATGTAAATACAGTGATTATCTATATTTACTTATATGTATATAAATGATTATATATAAATATGTATATACATATTTATATATATACATGTTTATATATGCATATGCAGTGATCAAAACATATATACATATATACATACATACATATATATATATATATATATATATATATATATATATATATATATATATATATATATATATATATATATATATATATATATATATATAAGCATATACATATATATGCATATATCTTGATCAAACATATACCTTTATATGTATATATGCATATGCAGTGATCAAAACATATACATTTATATGTATATACATATATAAGAACACACACACACACACACAGATATATATATATGTGTGTGTGTGTGTGTGTGTGTTTGTATACAGGATGTATAATTAATTTCCATGTTTACTATTTCAGAGAAATGATTAACACATTTATTGATTTAGTAAGGTTTTTATTTTTATTTTATTTAATTATTTAATTATTATATCTATTATTTATGTATATTAAATTTTTTTATCTATTTCTATGTTATTATCTATTTATAATATAATATAATTACATTATTTATCTATTTTTATATGTTAATACTATTATTTATTAATTTTAAGTTCTCTTTCATTATTATTCTTTATTTAATAAAATTCAATTATTTAACTATTATTTATTATTAAATTCTATTTCAAAATGGGGACATCACAATTAGGGTCTTAAATGGGGGACATGACATCAATGTGGTTCCATCATATTACTATCTAGCCTTTTCTACTCATATCGTTGAAAAAATCATCATATCGTATGGCCTTCTAGCATAACACAATTTGCTACCCATAATGGCATACCATCAGTGATCACTATCTTATCATTATCTATTTCATCTAGAATGCTTGTCTACAACTTGCATGTTGGATGTGATCTTGCAAATATCATTTCTTTTCCCTAGGAACTATGCAATTTGGGAACAATGCAAAGTGTTGGGTGCATTAAGGCCTTATTACATGTTGACCCAAATTTTTATTTTTCTTCGTCTTCATGTGCTCTTTTTCAAACTCGAAGACCTCAATCCTAATGAAATACTGCTATGTAGTCATATATCAAAAGTCTTTCAACTCTTATGGGTTTTGACACTAAATGATTGGATCTCCTCATCTCTACTTGCTTGTCTTGATGTTGTGGATATCATGTGTCACCTATTGTGGGGTGACATTCCATGGAAACATTTAGCTATGTTGTCATGTCATAGTGCCTCTTTTCTCCTTAGACATCATGATCCCCTCTATGCAACACATTCCATTCTCAAGGGGGCTATTATATCTTGTCATCTATATCACAGTTTTTTTTGAAAATTTAAGAAATTTTAATGTATTGTATGTACCTTCATGGGGGCCAATTTGGATATTTATAATCTTTCACCCTATCATATGGTCATCTAGTTTTGCTACCCGTACATGTGCACCATCTAGCATTGCCGCCCATACTATCGCTATCAAAATCTCTCGCCCTATCATATGACTACTTAGCCTTTCCTACTCGTACCAACATAATAAAATTTTCCTTGTCATATGACCATCTAGCCTTGCTACTCATATTGGTGCAATCAAAGTTGTAGTATCATATGACTATCTAGCCTTTGTTACTCATATCTCCACAATCAAAGTCACCCTATCATAGGACTATCTATCCTTTGCTACTCATATCATCGAAATCATTATCACCCTATCGTATGGCTATCTAGCATAGCCCAATTTTCTATCCATACCAACGTACTATTAGTGATCACTATCTTATCATTATCTCTTTCATCTAGCACGATTGTCTACAAATTACATGCTAGATGATCTTGTGAATATCATGTATTTTCCCTAGGGGAAACTCCATGTGGAGAAAATCTAAAATACACTTGGTGTAATTCTCTATTGCATAAAACCTCTAACTTAACCAAAAATCTAAATTTTATGCAAGCCTTTGCATCATTCCATTTGTCTTGCCACCTTCCCTATTTGAATTCTTGACCACGTGGATTGTTTGGCTCATGTCCTATGTGCATTGCAAATACATCCACATAACGCACACTTGTCCCACAAATCTGCAAACAAGAAAGTGTTGTTTTTGTAGTGTAACACCTCTTTCCACAACCCACTGACATCATAAATCATTTGGCCTCCTTAAAACTTCAAGAATTGGCTTCATTAGTCTCTTCTTTTATTTTGGGCTCTCTTCTTGGTGATTCAAACTTCTTCTTGGCTCTTGGAAATCTTCTCCATCATTTTTGGATGCCTTTCATAGCTCTTGAGCACTCTCACATTGGAATTCCACCACCTTAATCACTCACTAGCTCAACCTTACCTTCATCCCATCAAGCATTGGATTTGTGGCTTCAAAGAGGAGTTCTCTCATGCTCATCTCATCTCATTTTGTTTAGCATATCATAGTATCTTGATCATTTCTTGTTTATCTATTGGCATTTATCATTTGTTGATTATCCATAATATATTTGTCTATCTTGGCTATCTGTGGATGTGGAAACACCAAAGCAGGGGTCTAACTATGGAAGACCTCTTATTAGGCACCGCTGACATTTTTAATTTTTCTCATATGTAGGTTTCAAAGGAGGAAGGAGTAAGAGATTTATGGATTCTTCTACCTCCAGGTTGTAAGCTTTCTCTCTCCCTCTTGTGTTTTTTTGTGTCTAGAACAATTTCTTATACTTCATTCATACTTTCTCTTTCTCACAGTTAGTCTAGATTTAATTTATGTTGGGTTATTTATTAGTCTTGCACCTTTCTATCTTTGTCTCTATGCCTTGTCTATGCAAGATGCATGCAGTTGAGTAGGTGTCCTACATCTACATTGTAGTCCTAGACTCCCACAGGCATCTAGGACAGTGAGCTCACGAAGCCAACCAGTTGGCCTTAACAATATGCTTTCTTGATTTCAATAGTCAGAATATTTATATCTATCAGTATCATAATGTTATTTCAGTTTCTTTAATTTACCTTGCGCTCATTTAAGTTTCAAGTTCTAGTAAATCAGTTGATCCTCTTGATCACCCTAGCTCACCAGAGCACTAGCTTAGTGAGGTGGTGCAAGGGCTGATTCATCCCTTGAGATTTTATCAATCTCAAGGGAGGAGAATTCCCTTGTCCACACTATTGTATGAGAAAGTAGGTGGATTGGCTTCTAGCCTAGTACTTGATTACCTTAATTTGAGGGATAATTTTTTTAGTTAATTGCTTAGTTACTACCAACATTTGAGGGATATATTGCCTCTAATTGAGGTGTGTTGGGAAAGGACTGCTTGAATTATATTGTGAGCTAGGAAGAGAAGGGATACACTTGAAATATGAGAAAAAGAAACCTTTCCTTTTCATGGACTAGACACCATGTTTTAATTTTTTTTAAATTAGTTGAATAGAATAATTTTAGGTTTGTTTATTGGTTGTAACTAGTAATTGTTTGTCTTAGAGTTATTTTTTTATATGTTATTGCTAGAGGTTTTTACATGCATCATCTCCATTATATCTATCATTTTCACAATGATTAAACATGGAGACCAATTATCCAAGCCTTAGCAAGTTGTAATAAATGATTGATACCATGCTTGACCAAATGAAGACCATTACCAAAAAATGAGCCCACCTTACAATTCTCTATTGAACATATTCAACATATCATTAAATGGAAGTAGGAGAAGTTCAACACTCTCTTGCACATTGTATCCTATGCATTGAGCCTAAAGTAGTATGTGCAAACATTGTTCACAGACTTGGACTTAGAGAGTACTAAGAAAGTTCAAAAATCTTCACTTGGCAAAAACTTGACAACTTAAAAAGTATTGAGATTTCTTTAAAAAACACTTATTTTTACAAAGTTCTACAAAATGGAACAAATGAGTCTAAAGAACCACATGGAAGTGTTTTCTATATAATTGACTATTGAATATACATGGATAACGAATTGGCCTCATCATGCAAAGCCGAATAGTGGATACAATAGCTAGTTGCTACCTAATAAATATTATGAATTTATAATGATTGTCTTTGAAAATCATCATCATAAATCTCAAATCTAGGCAAGTAAAACATTACATTTTTTTACAATTTCCTCTTCCCTGGAGCCTATTGAACAATTGACTTGAAGTGGGTATTTTTATATTTTTAAGTTAACTCATTTTAATGCATTTCTAGAAAAATTAACCCTACAATGATTTCTATTTTATATTATGATTCTTGACACACACTATGAATAATGCAACAAATTTAAATACTTCATACAAAGTAAAAAGATAGAATTGAAACTTAACTAAAAAAATCACTGAAAATTTTGTCGTGTTTAATAAGGGTGAAATGTAGGGTTTATAGAGAAATATCTACCTAAAATTCACATTTCACCTGCATTTTAAGCACATCACAACACATCATGGATTTCCATGCACGTTTCACACATTTTGAGCCATTGTTTTGTTTTTTTGAGTCTATGTCACATTTTCTTGCAAGTTTAGCAAATTTCCATGGGTAAAAAGGTATTTTTTTGTCTACAGGCTTTGGCGAGGTAACTCAATAGTTTCTCGCATGGTTTTGAAGCCTATAAGTATTTAGCAACTCAGTGAGCACTCGCCAGGTTTTCCTACTATGTGTGCAAAGACCTACTAGAGTTGTCTCTATAGTAGATACTAAGGTCCAAAGAGACTTCATAAATGCAATTCTAAAGATGTACAATATAGAGGTCACAATTGTCCATCATAAGTGGAACAAATTTTCCACACTTGACAACTATATAGAATAGAAAAGTTACATAGGGAGACTATGGCATAGAATGATGCACGACTATAGTTGTCTATGTATGGACTTCATTCATCATCAACACAATTAGACATTCACCTCTTCTCTGTGATGTCCTCGTATTAAAATAGACTTTAATAAGTAATAAAATGAATTAATAAAAAATAAATTAGAATGTAATTTACTATTAAATATATTATAAATATAATAAGAAAGAAAATTTATAATGTATAATACAATATTATATTTATGAATCAATATAATAATATCATCTATTATTAATATAATAATATTAAAAAAAATTAAATATGATACATTCTATTAAAAATAAATAATAATATTATTATAATATAAAATAAATAAATGATACTGAAAAATAAATATATAGAAAGTTCAATTTATAAAGTAATACAAAATATAAAAATATAAAATGTATGTATATGATTTAATTGAGCCAACAAGGCTATTCCCTGGGGTGATCCTCAATCGGCAAAACATCAGGTCAGATGCATCAAGCTGATCTGCTCCCAAAAACCTTTGACCGTCAATGTGTTTCACTGGGAGCAGCTTGTAGAGGAGCTGTCACAATGGCACCGCCTGTGGCTGATTGCTGTGGCTCCCAAGATAGCCAAGCATTAAATTATTGAGGCTGCAATAAATTCTCAACATGCCAAACTATCCAAATGAAGAATCAGTTGCTGTGGTTTCTGGATGACGCCATCTCCAAGTCCTTCCGCATTATGACTCCCAGTATACTCCCAACTTGTGCTTCAGAGCTCTAGAAGACGTATGGACATCCATTAAAGCATAAGAAAATGGGTGTTATCTATCAAATGTTGTGGTTGTATATGCCCTGGTATATTGAAGCTAAAGTAGAAGTGCTTTTAAGTGTTAGGGTTTCAAATGGGTTATTGACTATCACAAAGTGCCTTAGCAAAACAATCCTCTTCTAGCAAAGAAAGCCCTCAAGAATGATTATTCACCAAGTATTTTTGCATGCTTGGCTATCTGCCTAGAGATTAAGTCTGGCTTCTTTTGTGGAGTCAACTGTCAAGGATTCAGATCTCTTAAGTTCTACACCTTTGTACCAGGCTAAAGTTTGGGCTATTTTAAAAGTAACATGGCCTCATGGAATGCCATGATACTAGGATATGTGAAAAATAGATTTGCTGAAGTGACCTTGGAAATGATTAAGAAAATGAAATTGATAGGTGCAATACCAGACGACTCCAAATTTGCTAGCATCCTTCCAACTTGTGTTGAAATTGACATATTAAAATAAGGTATGGGTATCCATCACATTATAATTGAATGTGGATTAAAGTTAGATGTATTAGTTATAAATGCATTGATAGACATGCATATGAAATGTGCATGCATACACAAGGCACACACACTATTTGACAATATGCCTAAAATAGCTATTAACCCATGGAATGTAATGATTGCAAGATACACACAATACAACTGTGTTGAAAAGGCCTTAGAAACTTTTAAGCAAATGCAATTGGCAGGCATAAAGCCAGACTTCATAAACTTTACCAAAATCCTCCAAACCTATGCTAAAATGGGATCTTTAGAACAGGGCATGAACGTCCATCAAAGCATAATAGAAAATGGAATTCATGAGATGTTGTAGTTAATAAGTGTCCAAAAGGTTTGAAGAGGTGGGTACTTTGTAAACCATTTGAAAAGCCTAGAAATATAGCAGGGGGTTGTGAAGAGGTGGGTGTTTTTAGAACCATTTGAAAAGCCTGGAAATCTAGCAAAATGTATTCAAGAGATGAAGTATTTGGTCTTTGTTGTGTGATTATATCATACAAAGTGATGACAGTCATTTAAAGCCCCGTGGACACTTATCTTTTTGAGGGATTTGCACCTGTAGGTAGTTCTACATGCTTCAAATGCAGGTTGAGAAATTGTAGCCATTGTGTGGGTCCCTGGCCTCCATGGGTTCTAAATGGTGATATAATTGAATTGCTGGGCTAAATTTAAATAGAACTCCGTAATGAAAAACTGATTTGAATAATGGGCATACTAAATTTGATAAAAGATAAAAGCCCAATTGAGAAAAATCAAAACTTTAAAAAAATCTGATAAAATCTATGTTGATCAATTTTAGGATATTCATATTATAGGACATTGAGAGGTCTTACAATTTAGGTTTTGTGACATTAGTTAGAACAAGCCTTTCTATTTTGAGCTTCTCCCTTAAGAAAAATGAGGCTTCTTACTTCAAATGAGAAAGTGCAGACTACCCATTATAGATTTGATCCTAAACTACTCTCTGTTACTGCTCGTAGATATGGTTTAGCCTTTTAGGTATAGAAATGAGCAATATGTAGGGCAACAGACATACAAGCTCAAACAAATATCATTTTATTCACTTGTTCATGGCAGGTAACACAATGATCTTAAGACAACACAAACTCTTATATGCAGACAATTGAATTCTTTGATTGATTATATCTAGAAAATATCAAATCATGTTTGCCACAATATGTCATTTCTTCTCTCCAGCAAAACACAAGTAGTTGACAACTAGAGCATGTCTTCAAAAGGCATGTCTACAAAAATTAGGTGTTTTCATTTTTTAGATATGAAGTGTTTGAAAGTTTCGAAGCAAAGCAATCCACTTTTTATTTTTTTGACTTGTAGGCAAGAAGCCAAGATTTTCAATACATATCCATTTCAACTTTCTAAGATAGGATAAACATTAAGATGAGATGTGTTCTTGTCTACCCTTAAGACAAATGCAAGATCTAAAATTCAGGCCATATTGTTAGCTGTTGGTGCTGATAAGAGAACCAGAGACCACATAGTTTCTTGGGATGGATTATCTCCTTTATTACAGATTGACTTCATCAGCATTCCCAACATAATCTATACAAACAAAATAATTGATGAATGCATTCCATTTGCCTCTTTTAAAACTCTTTATTTGAATGAGATCTTTTAGTTTATAATCTTAAATATATTATTTATAAAGTTAATGTGATGATAGTCTTTCCAACAAATGGATGATGATACAGTGGACAATCTCAAAGACAAAAGAATGTAGGGCATAGAAAAAATGTTACAAAACTGTACCAAAGAAAAAACTTTCCCCCTACAGCTGCTACTTCAATCTATTCATACTGGAGGAAATGTGGAAGACATGCACTAAAAATATATGCTCATATATAATAGTCTTACACCTTAATTAAATTTCTTGTATGGGAATTGACTACTATGGCATGAGTCTATTTTCTTGTGATACCTAATGTGTAGTGCTTGTATCTTAAACTATTAAAAAATTAACATGGAATAGTGTTACTGTAACCACGTTCGGTGGTGTGGCGCAGTACTCATAGGCTCTTCCTATAAAGGAGCTGGGGCATCATCAATGTTTTAGTTTTCTTTGTTATACAGAGTGATCATGGGGAGAAATAGCATGCCTCATTTGTTTCATTGGAGAGTATTTTCATGTTTTGACAAAAAATTATTTTCAATTATGCTTTTATGGATATCCATGACCATTCTTAAAGCTCTCATTTTGGCACAGGCAGGGATGACACTGGTAATGGCTATCAACTCTAGCTTTAAATCTGCCAATTACATTTACTTTTTAAGTTTGTAAACAAATATGATCACATCTTTTTTAGGAATTTTATCAAACAATTCATGTGCATTGTCTATGTTTCCATATTTTGGATGCACGTATCAGGTGGTTGTAACTACAATATGTGATGAATTCTCTGTCATTAAATATCCAAATTCTATTCCAAAGCTCCCATTTTTCCAAGAAAGGAAGGAACATGGTGGCTAAGGTTATAGAATTTTTCTTTACACCTGCAATTTGCATTTGCTTGAATGTCTCTGAAGCCTTTTCGACAAATCCATTTTAAGAGGTAGCTTGTGCTAGATGAAGAGATTTATAACAACTGTTGTAGGAGGCTAAGGAGCAAGGGTACAATGCTCAAACATAGATTCTTGAAGAGGAAACACCCGTTTGGTGCTTATAAGGTCTCCTTAGAAATTAGTAATATTAGTGGCAGCAGCTCTACTATGTCCTACATGTTAAGGGGATAATTTTCTATAGTTTTTAATAGCGATTTGCATATAATTATTTTATCTACATTGTGTTGTATTGTTTGTATGGGCTTTGTATATAAAAAATGTGCCCATTCCTATTTCTATTATTTATGGTCAGCCTCTAACAACCTTTATAAATATTTTTTAATCACATCATAGTGTGGCATTTGCAAATACAACCATTCATTTGAAAATGTTGCTGCTGCAAATTATGCTTATCTTAATTGCACAGAAAAGGATTCACATTTTTTAGCAAAAGATTTTAGTTTGAGAAATGTAATGGGCATGTCAATGTTTGATTTTAAGAAGGTGCAACAAATAACATAATTGCATCTCTTGTGGTAGTAGTCATTGCTCTGTCTCTTATCATTTTCTGGTCTTATTTTCCCTCCTCTAATGATCATGATGGTGATGGGCAAAATTCTAGTGTTTTTTCTCTTATACAACAACAAGATTAAGTTATTAGTCATATTTATACCTAGGAATGGTTGTAGTACACTAGATGTCAAGGAAGGGAAACAACATGAACTATGCTATGATTATAGTCTTAAATTTTTAGAGTACATTTCCTTTTTCCTCTATAAAACTACAAATAAAATCATCCTTTCTTCTCTAGCTAATGACCAAATATTTGCTAACATACCAGAAAGGGTCATCACAAGCACAATCATGAATTATGCAACTAAGCCTTGGAGAACCTAAATTATCTCTAGAAACTCCATAATAAGTATCCTAAAATAGGCAACCATATCTCCAAGGTCCTACAAACCTAAAGGAATCAATCCTCAAAGTCCCATTAAAAGGATTATTCTATTTTATCATTTTTAACCAACAATATTTCTATCAATTATAGATCAAAGATCATAATAGTGCAATATGTAAATGATTGAGTAGGTACATGATATTGAGACAAATCCCAACATGTTGTTAAATAATGGTTAATAAATAATATGGATCGAATCAAATAGCATATGGGTGGATATTTACAAATTCACGCAAGAAATTTTGGAAGGGTGTAAAATAGATTTTGATCATCTCTCAACATGATAAAAACTAGCACTTGCACCAGCCGGGTGTAAGGGCTACGCCGACTGCAAATTATCCAACATCACTAAAATCAAAAGGTATGTTCCCCTCCCTCTCCCTCTCTCCCCTACTCCCCTACTCCCCTCACTCCCCTCACTCCCCCCTCTCTCTCTCCCTCTCCCCCTCCACTTCTCTCCCCTTCTCCCCCCTCCCTCTCTCCACCGAACTTCATATGGGCTTCCTTATTCATACCCTTGTTAGTGTTGAAAGGAAGAAAAACAAGACAAGTCAATTTAAAGTACCTATATTGAACAAAACAAAGCACATAAAAAAATAACATATATACAATTTTGCGCTATGTCTAATTCATTTACATTGCTAAAAAAACCAAATGGGGAATGAGGTCGATGCACTTCCATCCCCACAAAGAACACCATCTATGACTCTTATCAATATTTTCCTTTAAGGGTTTACCTTCTCAAGAATTTACACCGGACTTGAAGGAAAATATTTTTGCTTAATTTAGGTGCGCGCACAAACTTACACACACACATATATATATTGTTGGAATCATTTTCCATTGCACCAAAAGCTTGAACTGTCAATGCCCAATACAAATTCCAAATTTAACCCGACCCATAGAAGGCGGTTAAGCCATGTCATGAATCTCCAAGGAGATGTCAACCACAAAGTCAACAATCTCCCCCTCGGCATTGACTGAGCCTTTAGCACCCACTAAAGGGAGACTTGAACCTGTGACCCAAGACTTTGATACCAATTGTTGGAATCATTTGCCGTTGAACCAAAAGCTCAAACTATCAATGTATATATATATATATATATATATATATATATATATATATATATATATATATATATATATATATATAACTTTGTCAGTCAATGGATATGCCTATTGATGGTTTTGGCCTCCTCGTAATTAAAGTTGGCAATTGATATTCATTAATTTTAGTTTAAGTCAATTCTAGTTTTTTGTTGATTGTTTGGTCTGTATGGGCATACCTAACCCCATAAGTGATTTTTTTGTATAATATCATTGCAGAGATTTCATCTGTAAGCTTTTCTTTTAGTTAAAATCTATGTGATTATTGGATAGGTTGGGAAATTAGCAGTTTTCTCTAATTACATGTGAACAAAACAATGGTAAATAGTTATTATTTGAACTTTACTTGTTCACTAAACATTCTTCCTCAATTTTTTGGAAAATGAAGTTCATTTGTTCTTTTAGTGACATCCTCCTTTCTTTATGGAAGTGAACCAACCTAGTTTGATTGGAGTGACAAGAACCACATAAAGTTCATGCAACTATTAAAGCCTAAACGTTAGCTGCAAGAATAGTGTATCACATGTGAAGAAAAATAATGTAATATCTTATGTCACAAAACCTTGACTTATATTTTGAAGTCATCAATTTTTTATTGTGAATGAGTAAAGGTTGTGGTTCTTCGTATATGTCAAATGTTATTGTGATAAGGTTCTGTGAAAGGTCTATAGTGGGAATGTTCAATGCACTTGCACCAATTTTCTCAAGAAACCTTCTTCCAATGAAGACAATCATTCAGATTTAAGCTTTCAGTTTCAATTGTGCCCATAAGGTATAGGTAAAGTATGTTACCACATCAAAAAATGTCTTATGATTATGTATGGCATTTAGATTGACATGGTGTCTAGAAATCAAAAACTGAAAGTAATTTATATTTGATTACGAATTTCTATGATACCAAAAAATGTCTGGTAGATGGAACAATTGCAACAAGTAACCAAATGCAATCTTTAATCAGATTATTTTAGCATTTTTAATGATGTAAGAGAACATACCAAATCAAGAAGAGAACACAGGCCATAAACATTCTCAAGATTTTCCACTGCAATATATTCTCCTTGCGAAAGATTAAATATATTTTTCTTTCTATAAATGATTTTAAGTGCTCCATCTGGCTGCCACTCCCCAACATCACCTAGTACATCAAACCAACATTTTTACACTTTGAACAAAACTTTAGATTCATATATTATGCTATTCAACACTTTATCAAACAAAAAATTACATCAACTATATCCAAGCAATCTTTTGCAAATTGTATTGCAAATGTAATAACTAGAGAAAACTAAAGACCCCAAGAAAACACATTTACCGGTATGAAACCATCCATCACTTATAACTTCATTTGTAAGGTCATCACGCTTGTAATAACCAGAAAATAAGGTTTTTCCTCATATGCAGACCTCTCCACGTGGCACTTGTGAAAGTGCATCATATCCCATATCAGGAACAGACTCAAGATAGACCTCAACATGTGGTACAGGTGGACCAACTGTACCAATCATTGAGATAACATTTTGAATTGAAACAAAACTTCCTACACAAGTTTATGTCAAACCTGATAACAGTAAAACAAATCACAACTGAGAAATAAATAAACATTGCTAAAAATTACTATTCAAATTAGACAATCCAAAAATGAAAATATATTAACAAGCCAGCAATTAATAGAAGCATGCACTTTTAACACTATACATTGGACGAACATCAGCAAGTTATAATGCATATCATGAGGTTTTCAACCTGTTAATATACGAAACTAGCAATATCTCATACATATACAATATGTTGTATACAACGCTGACATATCCAATGAGGAGGTGATGTATCTGATGACATATTGTGTTTTTGTTTCATCCACTTATTAAAACATGTTCATTTATGTGACTAGAAATTAAATTAATTCTCCTAAATACAATAGCTGGTTCTTCCAAGGGCCACCAATGAAATCCCTTGAGTCATAAAAACATTCAAAAACTCATCCACTGCAGTATGGTGGGCTGTCTAATTTTAACTGTGGTGATCCTTACCAAATCTTCAGAGTAATAGTGCTCTATAAATAAATATGCTTCTTATATGTTGCAATCAAGATGCATCACCATCCTTGTTTGCTTATGAAATTTTACTTCTATAAACAAGATATTGTTGATTCAATTTCCCATTTCCATGATGGTATACAAATACTTAGATGTTTCTTTTATGCTTATCACATAACTTTTAATTATAAGCCCTATAATAACTTATGCTAGTCACATAATGCAATGTCACCTATCAAGACCACCTTAATTTTCTTTCAATATATTTCTAGATTAGGATTTTTGCAGACTAGTTCAATATAATTCCCTCCATATCCTATTTTTTGGTGTTAATATTTCTCTATATACCTTGTCATGAGAAAAGGCGTGTCTTTTCATTTAATTAAATTTCATACTTTAACATTATTTTTATAATGTAATATATTATGTGATATTATAATATGATTATAATATTATATCATTATTTATATATTGTTCTCTCTTCTTTTTTTATTAATTATTCATTTATATTTTATTTATATAAATCTTATTTTGACGGGGATATCACAGTCCACCCCTCTCAAATTTTGCTTGTCCTCAAGAAAAAATCATTTATACATAATTTCTCGGAGAGCCAATTTACAAAGCATATAATTGGATGCAAGAAGACATAAGGGATCCATGGACTATACATCTTAATGCATGAAAACACAAAGCATACATGAAGTAAACACACGAGTGCATTAAAACACGGAGTATACACAAGGTAGACACACGAGTGCATGAAGACACGAAGTAGACATGAGGTAGACACATGAATGCATGAAGACACAAAGTAGACACGATGTAGACACATAATAAATGCATTCTTGATTAATGCCTGAGCTAGGGTCAAGAAAATGATTTACAAAATTTACTTCTTCAATAGAATCCTGCAACCACAAGTGATCATTAGTAAATGTGTATATCTATAAGTTCCAAAGAAAATGCAAGTCTTGATAAATTACTCCAAGCCAATCCCATACTAAGCCCAAGAGTGGACTTTGGCCCCCTTGGCCTCGGTGGCAATTAATCATCTACACGAGGTGACCTACTTAGCGAGATACTTGTTTTGTTCAACTCTTATTATTATTCCTAGTCGAGAAGAACACTTAGGATGTAAAAAAATTGCTTAGGCACCAAACTCAATGGTTTCCCTCAAAGTTTACAGATCCAAGCCCTTAAGCCTTTCTTGGGACTTACCCGCAAGGTGCTTGGGGTCGTTGATCCCTACCCTATCTTGGGAATAACCGATTGGTTGGATTTACACTAGCCTCTCCTTGAATACACCTTTGTTCTCTCTTATTAGCTTTAATGCCAA
Organism: Chamaecyparis obtusa; assembly: GCA_027943335.1. Taxonomy (NCBI): domain Eukaryota; kingdom Viridiplantae; phylum Streptophyta; class Pinopsida; order Cupressales; family Cupressaceae; genus Chamaecyparis; species Chamaecyparis obtusa. The sequence continues at coordinate 789,393 of BSBK01002907.1, read as the reverse complement.
TCGTAATGTTCCCTAATAGGATTAGTTGTTCATCTTTAACACTCATATCCAAGCCTTATTACTAATTCAGCTCAAGACAAAAGGATTTGATGTTATCCAAGTTCCCTAGACACCATTATCAATGGATTCCCTCAAATTTTATAGATCCAAGCCCTTAAGCCTTTCTTGGGACTTCCCGCAAGGTGCTCGAGGTCACTGATCCCCACCCTATCTTAGGACAAAGAGCCATTGTTTGGAATTTACACAAGCCCCTCCTTGGTAACATCACATCCTTCCTTTCTTAGTCTAATAGCAATAGACTAAGTATAAATACATATATTTATATGATTCTGATTTAGTTATCAATACTATTGGTAATGTCCCTTGATTGGGTTTAGTCCAAATTAATATGAATTAAGGATCTTACTATCCATGATCATTACATTCATGCTAACCTTATTATTATTTTAGTAAATAAGAAGGATGTTTTGGATGTAATCAGATTGCTTGGACACCAATCATCAATAGGCTCTCCCTCAAAGTTTACAGATCACGCCCTTAAGCCTTTCTTGGAACGATGCCCTCAAGGTGCTCAGGGTCACTGATCCCCACCCTATTTTGATAATAACCTATTGGATGGAATTTACTCTAGCCTCTCCCTGAAAACATCCTTGACATTTCCCCTTAAATAAAATGATAATAAGTCTTAAGCATTCAATTTCTAATGTATTCATTGATTGGTTTTAACCATTAAATAATAGTCTCCAGTCTGTGTACCTACATGGATCAGCAATATGATGGTTATAGATATAATTTGCTTGTGAACGGTACTTATATCTGAATGATACTTGTTGAATATATATATTTATCAGTAGACTGATCAATTTCTCTGAGTCTCAATGTCTCATATATTGTGAGTGCCTTGACAACTCTGAATCTCGATGATTTATTTATTTATTTATTTTTATTATTTTCTTGTTGTTTGGTGTTGCTTATGTAATCCGCTAACTCTGCTTTTAATAATAATAAATTTTTTATTATTTTATTGTTCTAACCCCTTATTATCACCTGTTTCTCCTTGTTATCGTATTTGTCTACTTCTTGTATATCAGTCACTGTGCATCTATATCTACCGTTGATCCCTTCATTATAATATATGTCTGCGAGTATAGTGAATTTGTATATTACAATGTCTGTCCTTTTTTATCCCTTATATTCCATCATCTTCAAATCAAGGATGATAATGCCATAGTAATTCAGGCATATGTGTTTTCCCATGTGGATCGTCAGTTCTATATTTCCTGTGACCGCCGGTTGTATCCTATTTTTTATTTGGGTGTTGATATTCCTTGCTTTGACTTCCGATATTGAATATGTATGATCATAAATGAACAACACTATACATACTGGTGCATAATGTTCTGGTCTTATAATATGAATGCCTTGATTACTCTAATGGTATTTCCTGATTGTGTCAAAGATATAAGTATATTAAATATATATTGTCAACGTAGGACCGATATACATACTGCTTTCTTTCCTTCTTTTTCTTCTCTATTGTTTATTATTATTATTATTATTATTATTTTTATTTATTTATAGTTTTTATTTTTTATAAAGGATGAAGGTATTAATATAGGTTGCCCAAAATTGTCTTCAGTAAACTTCAAATGATATAATTTTTTCCTTGAAACATTTAGTGGCCTTGTCCTTTATGCAATGATATTGACCATGTGGTGGAAATGGTCTTGTAATATCCCCTTCCTATTGCTTTTTGTGATGATTCATTTCCTTTTCTCATCTCTTCTTTATAAAGTATGAATTATGTTTATAATCTCTTTCTTCATATCAGTATCCATACTTCTCCCCCACTCATAACATCTTTATAATCTCCTGATTCGATGATGCCATAACATTATTTATTTACCATCTATCACGCCCTTTCAGATTCCTCATGCAATTAGTCTTGGAAACGCATATATAATGATTATATAATGTTACACTTGGCCACATGATGAGTTTTCTAATTATTAATAATATTTGCTGAATGTTTCCATGTATTATATCTTGGCTCATTTTATACTTAATTCCTAACTCCATGACACCATGGTCTTACAACTCCTCAATCTCATCTCGCATAGGGACATTGATTATTTATATAGTCTTATGCGGCCTCCTAAATACTCTCTGTGATAATTGTCGTCTCCTCTTCATGGCAAATTTAATGGTTGGAAATGCCAGTCTAATCCCCAATAGAGAACATATCGAATAGTTCAAAATATTCAATGGTCATCAATCATTGGAAAGTGCTCACTATAAACGATATATCTTGATTAGGATTCGGTGTTAAAAAAATTGATATTGTTTTCTTGCAATATTTAAAATATCGCCTTAAACTCTTCCTTTCATCCTCCACTATCTGCATAGTGATTGTATGTATCTATATGTTGTATATATTATCTATCCTCCATATGTATTGCCAAATTTGGAATACAATATATTTTCCCTCTAATTGTGTGCGGATAAGCCCCCATATCTCCCATTTTCAAGTGTGATTCATTCGAGCATCTCGTCTGTGTTTGAATCCAATTCCATAGTGATCCCTAATTTAGGTCCAACTATGGTCGACTCTAGATATGTATTTTGATTTCATTTGAAATGTTGACTGTATTGGCATTTACATATTAGGATTTCATTTTTTTCCACATGAGCTTTAATGGTGACATTGATTTGTTATCCATGCATATTTGTGTTGTATTCTATGATCCCCTATGTTTGTTTGTAGCGACAATGTACATGGGTGTCTACTCTGCATGCTGGTTTGTTTTCTTCCCTAGTCACGGCTGAGTTTTAATAATTATTATCACCATTGAGGTGGATATATGGTTCCTTTTCTTTCTTCCATATCTCCCATTCCCATTATTGTCCATATACAATCGATTGCTGATGTGGTGACTCCCAAATATGATCAGTACTATCCCTGTAGGATGGCAGGATCATAGCTCTGGTACCAATTGTAATGTCCCTTGTCAGGACCACCTTAATTTTGTTTCAATATATTTCTAGATTAGGATTTTTGCAAACTAGTTCAATATAATTCCCTCCAGATCCTATTTTTTGGTGTTAATATTTCTCTATATACCTTGTCATGAGAAAAGGTGTCTTTTCATTTAATTAAATATCATACTTTAACATTATTTTTATAATGTAATCTATTATGTGATATTATAATATGATTATAATATTATACCATTATTTATATATTGTTCTCTCTTCTTTTTTATTAATTATTCATTTATATTTTATTTATATAAATCTTATTTTGACGGGGATATCACACATAACCATGGCATATCTTTGGATATGCACAGATTTGGAATGCATCAAGTGTCAATGTGGTTCTACATTCATATTTGCAATGTTAAATATAGGATTGAAGGAATGAGCCCTTGCCAATTACAAGAAATCCCATGATCTCCTAAAAGGAATTTTGTTATTCTTGCTACAGTAAAAAGAGTGTAGCTCAAAAGCACTGAGGCCTAACCTCACACACTTGTAGGGTTAATAGTGAAACTATATAAGAGATATTGTTGATCCTACATGCAAGACCTTGTTTGGAACAATGTTTTGATGCTTAAAGGTCACAAGAAGAGTGCAATAAGAAGTCATCAAGGCCCTGTCATCTATGATCCTTCAAGGTCCAAGGTTTCACAAAAGAAAGTATGAAAGGTATGTATCATTTAGATCATATTCTTCATTGGGCTTTGAGAGGTTAAAAACCTTAAGGTTATGTTCCTTAATGTATCATGTTCTTTCTTTCTATAAAATAATTTTGGTATTGTGAGTTTAACAATGACCTTTTATACCTTTAACCACCTATGCACTTGAGCTATCTTCAACCTTTTTTGAATGTGATGATGGTAAAAATCTATGGTTAAATTTTTCAGGTTTTAATGCCGAATGAGAATTTTAGACTTTCCTTTTGGAGATAATCTTGAAGATGTTGAATTTGATTGGTTGCCAAAAGTGCCTGTGGATGCTCAAAATCTGCAAGCATTGACTACTGCCCTTGAATTTGGAGTTTGATCCTGTTAGGAATAAGGTGTCTCAACCTTGGATAATTCCTATTCTTATTATTTGTTTTGTAAATGTATTTTTTGAAAATAATGTAATTAAGTGTGAGTGTACATGTCTATTTGGCATGTTGATGTGTCACTCCACTTGATGTGTCGGCATCTTGTGCGTAAGGAGATCATGACTGAAATGGTCATGACAAATTCCTATGACGCGTAAGAACTATTTAAGGAATGTGCTATGACAGGTGTAAGAGCATCTTATGACTTGGGCCTATTTGGGCACTCAAGAAGAAGTGGTTGGTGTGTGTGTGAAAATTGTACCTAATCTGTAAACACAACACTTCAGTAAAACATTAGAGGTTAGCTATAATCGAAATCGTGCAAAATTGAAAACTATCTAACCAAGTGATTTACTGCCTTCTAGTAGGTGCGAGATTAATGTTCTCAGATTGTTATCAAGATCAGTGACCTAGACGACACCTAAATGAAGGATTTGAATGCAAAAGATGGATATGGAATGAATGCAATTAATCTATTTTTTTGATATTTTCTATGCAATAAGAATGATAAAAACTTGATATGAAATCTAATCTATATGGAATTGATCTGCTAAAATGATCTAATAATGATATGAAAAAGAATCTAAATGAATGTAAAAAAACAAATTGATCTCACAATAGTCTTGATTCGCAATAAGCTTTGATTCTCCAAATTCCAATTCTCCAACGTGATTGTGCAATTCGTAGATGACTTTGGCAAAGTAAGCTTGCAAAATTATGAGATTCTGTGGATGCAAATTTGAGAGATGAATTATGAAGAGCTGAGCCTTGTTTTTATAGAAATCCAGGGCTTTGGAGGTGCATGAAAAAAAGTCATAAATCACTCAAATAACTCAGGTTGATTTTTGCGTTATTTTTAAATAAAGATAATTAAGTCACAAAAATCATGCAAAAGCACAATTCAACTCGAATTAGAAGTTTAGATCAACTTTAAAACTCAAAAAGATGTTGAGTTTCAAAAAGCTAACAACTTGCATTGATTTTCCAATTTGAGTTTAACTGGTCCTTGAATGTGCACATGGATAATTATGATTTAATAAATAAATAAAGTGATTTATTCTCAACTTAACTGATTTTTGAAATAAAATAATTAATTTATGGGTTAATTAACTATTTTATCAAACTTTTATTAAAAACTATATTATTAAATAATGACAACTTACTTTAATTAATTAAATAAGAATTTAATCAATTATTCATAGGATATTAGATTTATTGTCAAAATTAAATAATACAATTAATAATAGATAGAATTAAATTTAATTACACAATTAAGTGGCAAGATATTAAATCTAATTAATTAAATATGAAAATTTTCAATTAATCAAACTTAGGATAAATGTGATTTATCGCCAAATAATTATTAAATTAAAGATAATTAAGATAATTAGGAATATTACTAGGAATATTCTCCGATGCAGAATTTAAGATAATCAATTATGATTCGATGATGTTTAGATGTGCCTTAGGTTAGGACTTTGATGTCGATTTCATTCGAATTGTTGATATAGAATATTAATGAACTTATAGCCCATTTTTGGGGTATTACATTTTGCCCCTCTTTGAATTACTGTGTGAAGCGCAGTGGTTCAAAGATAGTCTGTGTTTGATACAAATATGAAACTGATGTTTGATATTGATATTGATATGAGACAGAAGCTGATTGATATTGATTTGATATGGAGATAATAGGTCCTGAATGACCAAAGATAATGTTTACTATAACAGCAAATGAACCTATGATTGTGAAAAAGTGTCAAAATGTCTGATTCCAAACCTTAGGATTGCAAAAAAGTGAGTGACCCGTTCTAGACTCGATTGTCTTAGCAGAACTAGTAGGTATCACATGCAAACCCTTCAGTCGTCAAAGAACCAAGGAAAGAAGACTATGATCTAATGGTTGCAAAAACTGATACAGTTTACAAGATTAGGAGAATACCAAATTGATATGGATCTTGATGAATCTGATATGCCCCAAGTGATGATAGATTTGCCCCGAGCCATGAGGACTTTTGATGAATCAGTAACTAGACGTGATTGTTTTTCTTGATCACTGATGAAAGATATTGATAGACTTGATCGATAGAATTTTGATTTACAGACTTTAAATTGATGTGCAATACCATGCCCCCTTCGGGATTAAAATTGAAATCTGACAAGAAAAGTCAACATTGAGAGCTTAGAAGCATGTTGATTGATGGGAAAAGTGGTTATACATGTTCAAGAGCACATTCTGCATCGTTTAGAGGTCCTGGAGACCAAGGTTGACTAGGTTTGACCATGAGTTGACCATGGTTGACCAAGTTGAAATTTTGATAGTTTGATGTTAGATAATTAGTTAAGTTGAATACTAGATTTATGTGATGATTGAAGGTTGAATATGCAAGCAGTTAATAATATGAATGATCTCAGATTTGAATTTTGATCCTGAAAAAGGATTCTACTTGCTGTTTCGTTGGAGGAACCTTCATGTGAGATTCAACTCTTGTTAGATTTGAAGAATTGATATGAAGAATTGTTTAAGCTTTGAAGTTCATTTAGTCATTGTGAGATCATGCAAAGATGAAAAATGCAAAGAAGCATGCAATATGAAATGCAACCTAAGACCTAGGACCTAGTCACTGATCATATGTCGATTTGTTATCATCATTGAACTTTTAGGTAACCGGATAAATCAATACAATGTCCACTAGCTATGAAACCATAGACATATGAATATCAATTTGTATGTGCAAGAATCAATACAACACCCACTGGTCAAAAACCATGGATATATGAATATTGATTTTATTTTCAAAATGTTGGATTAGATATAAGCACCAAGGCATAAGCGCCAGGATGACCTGAATATCATGTCCATTTTGATATAGAAATTTGTATAAGCATCAAAACATGAACGTCGTGATGACCTGAATACGCCTTGCATTGCAAACACATCAAAGAGTCAAGAGATCATTCTAAATCCAATGTGAATTACTCATAGTGACCCTTTATCATTCACATCCTTAGGCAAGATCGCATTCCACAGTAGGAGAAAGAACTTACTCAAAAAGACAATAGTTAGATCAAACTTCCTTGAATTGTCTGGGTATCAATGGTCGAGGTACGCATGGCCATCCAATTCGAGATAGAGGCTCTTATAGTCGGACACCATTTCAATCTGAAATTTCCAAAGTTGTTAGATTTTTACATATAAGCAGAAGACAAAGAAAAGATTATGCCCCTAGTCATCACTCTCTAAATCCTATAAAGGACATCATCGAAGAGCTCGAAGGGACACAATATGCAAAAATCTCAATGCGAATCAGTAAGCATACAACGAGATAAAAGCATGTAAAAAGCATAGATTGTTTTTAGTTTGTTGTTTGATTGCGTTGTTGTAGATGCAAAATCCTTTCTGGAGACAAGACTGACTGACTGACTCACATGAAGCTTCAAAGGACTTTGACTAGATATGATCCATCTAAGATACATGGGAGACCATAGGATATGACATTGATTGCCCCCAAGTGTTAAACATTGATAGGATATAGACGCTTGAGCTGGTTGGTGTACATGACTTATTGAAAACTAGAAATGCAGAAACAAATCGGGAGATATGTACAAACTAAAGCAAGACTGAAAGCTAGGAAAGACCAAGATTGCACTGATAGATGGAGAATTTGGAACAAGTGGTGCCTGTTTGCTGGATTTTCACCATCTTGGCAGAGATTCTATTTTTGCTATCAAGGCGCCTGTTTCCAGGTTTTCACCAAGGCACTTTTTCTTTTCTTTTTTTTTTTTGTATTTTTCATTTTTTTAATTTTTTGATATTTTCTAATTTTTTTGTGAATCATCAAGGTACCTATTGCTAGGTTTTCACCAAGATGTTCATTTTTTCAGGACTTTTTCTGATTTTTATAATTTTTTTAGGACATTTTGCCATAGACTGAATGCTTTAAGCATAGAATTTCTTCAGATGGAGAACATTGATTGGTTCTCGAAGCTGTTCTCCTTTAGTTGTTGAGAGTTGATAGGCACCAGAGCCAAAAGTAGTAGTGATGACAAAGGGACCCATCCAGTTGGGTTCAAACTTCCCCTTGCATTCTCAATGGGATTGATTTTTAGGATTTTCTCTCAAGACTAGATCACCAACCTGAAATTCTCTATGTCTGACTTTCTTGTTGTAGCCTCTAGACATTCTCTTCTGATATACTCTGAGATGATCATACGCTGCTTGTCTGCGCTCATCTAGTAGTTCAAGTCCTTGCAACCTAGACACTCTGTAGTCATCATCAGTTACTGGACCATGCATTCTAATTCTTAGTGATGGGATTTCAACCTCAATAGGCAGTACCGCTTCAAACCCATAAACTAAAGTGAAAGGTGTAGCCCTAGTAGGTGTTTTGATACTTGATTTGATACTTATTCTAATACTGGTTCTGATACTTGTTCTGATACTTGTTCTGATACTGATTCTAATACTGGTTCTGATACTAATTCTTATACTGATTATGATAATTGTTCTGATACTAGTTCTGATACTGATTCTAATATTGATTCTGATAATGATTCTGATAATTGTTCTGATACTAGTTTTGATACTTGGTATACTTGATAGCATCTTTTTCCATTGTAAACTCCCAAGCAAGATTATATCATGTTGTTCCAATGTCTAGCAAGGTGGAGAACAAGAGGGATTGGAAAGCTGGTGGAAGAGATAGAAGACAAGAGAATGAAAGCCAATGAAGGAAAGAAATCCTCAAGGGAAAACTCCTCAAAAATATCCAAGCTAGGGAAAAATTGTCATGTAAAGCGCATTTGGACAAGCAATGAAAGGCCAATATAAGATAAGTCACAAAATCGGAATACAAGAAAAGGAAAGGATGTAGTCCAAAGGAGTAGACATGTCAAGAGGCTTCATAGCACTGTGTTTTACTCTATCTTTCATTTTTTTAGATCAAGACCAAAGGGGAAAAGGATAGCGATAGGCAAAAAATGAATGGAGGAAGATGGATATGAAGGCTAAACATGAAAGAAATGAAAAAAGGATCATCGTAAGATAGCTCACAAAATAGCCAAATGTTTGTGTATAAATCAACATTGTCAAGATCAAAGAGAGAAGATGAAATATGTAGAAGAACTACGCATGATGCTGGATTGCCAAGTTTTCATCACGGTACTTATCCAAGGTGCCACAAGGGAGTGGTTTTCACCATAGGATGAATTTATTTCTCTTTACTTTTGCTACCAAGGTGCCTGTTTCCAAGTTTTCACCAAGGCACTTTTCAATTTTTATTTTTATTTTTATTTCTTTTTAAATTTTTGGAAGAAGGCAAACTTTTTAGATAGTGCTCCTTGAAAGGATAAACCATGATATGCCAAGGATTCAAAATGATATGCCCAAAGATGCTGATAGGGAAAAGGAGATGGAAGAGAAAAATGGAGGATAAGGTTTTATGTAAAGCGAGTGAGGTTGGAAGATAGGAGGAATAGGAAAATGAAAAAAAAGGATAGAAGGTAGAAGGATAATGAATGAAAGGATTGTGAAAGGGTAGATGGAAAGGAAGGCAAGATCAACATCAACACACACCTTGAAGGGTAGCGAGAGGATGAAAGAATCATGAATGAAGGAATACGTGAAGGAATATGGTGAATGGATAGCAGAGGTTGTGGTTTAGGTGCATGGAATGGAGGAATGCTTTTGGAAGAAGATGAAGTGGAAGTCTTTGGAAGCTTGAATGTCAACTTCACTTTTTGTTCAACATTGGACTCTTTCAAGAGAGACTTTGGAATCCATATAGTCGCAGGCTTTTTATTTCTTTTTGATGATCTAGAGAGAATATCTTTAATGATGGATTTTGGAACCCATACTTGTCTTGTAGTTTTTTTTTTAGATATCTCTTTTGACTTTATGCTTCCATGTCTATGAGAGGAGACATGGTGATCTTCTTTTTTTGATGGATTCTTGTATTGCTTCTTTTTCTTGTATTGAACATTCAAGTTACTTCCAAAAGACTTGGGACTTGTGGAAGAAGGAGGAGGATATGACTGGTTTAGATAGGTGGGTGGATGAAAAGGATTCAAGGGTATGAATCTATGTTGATCTTGAGGAAAGATAGGAGATGGAGGGATGTAAGGACCCAAGATGGATGGCGAATTAGGAGAGTTAGGGGCATAAGGACCCAAGATGGAAGGAAGATGTGAATCCCTTTGTAGTGGTGGAAGAGGTCCCAGGATGGAAGTGGAAGATACAAAAGGATAATCAATAAGTTCATCAGCATCTATATGACAACCAAGGACATCAGCATCTTTAGAGTGAGCATTAGAATTTTCAATAGAATCATGGACATCTTGAATATGAGCACGTTCTTTGATAGGATTGTTCAAAGCTTGCAAAGACTTAGGAAGAGTAGAAAGTGAAAATGAACATGGAGTGGTAGAACAAGAAGATGGAAGACTTTGATCTTGACAAGGATCTTTGGATAGCACAAGCGCATACTTTTTTTTCTTGATTTTCAATAGGCTTAACATTAGAATCAACAACACCATTATTACCAACCTTAATGGAAGTATCATCTTTGAAAAGCGAAAGTGTAGTAAGGTTATTTTGATTGTCTATAAGCTCAACGGTGTAAGTAGTAGCTTGATCTTGCTTAGGAGAAGACTTAAGACATGGTTGAATGCATGAAAAAGGGTCTATAGGATCAAAAGAACCATGAAGTGGATAAGAGACATCGGAGAAAGGAGTGGACGATATGGAGGGTTCTTGATCTTGATCTTTTTTTATGTTCTTTTCTTCATCATTTTTAGAGTCCTCTTGACATGGAGCCACTTCTAAGGACAAGGAAGCATGTTGGGATTGTATGGAAGACTGTTGTAGAGATGGTGAAGAACCAGTTGCAGTAGGAATTGTAGCATATGAAGGCTTAGGCTCTTTAGGTTTAGCATTATTGAAAGTATTTGCAGCCAAGTGAAGGTTAGCTTGAGTTTCTTTAAGAGGTAGCCCTGGAGGATAACTATAGGGAACCGCATGAAAAGTATCAGGGCTTGTGTCAAATGAAGGTTCTGTGAAAGATTTGAAAGACTCAGAAGCTTTAGGAAATGTATGGGTATTGGAGGAAGTAGGGGATGGAAGGGAACCATCACTAGACAAAGGTTCAACATTAACATGATCTTGCTTGAAAAGATAATCTTTATTTTCAGCAGGAGAGTCCTTAGGAGAAGGATTCTTATAATATTGATGCTTCAAGCTAGCATGATGCATTTTATAGTCCTCAGCAGTACTAGATGGATCATCATCAAGGTATTGTCCACAAAAGCCATCAAAATCTCTTTCAAAATTAGAATCATATGGATCACCATCATGATCTATCCAATGTGACGGCCCATTTTTAGTAAGTAGGACCACACGATGAGGAGGACTCTTAGGAACAGAGGTGTCATAGGTATCATTATATTGTATGTCATCATTGTCATCATAGTCATCATAGTCTCCAAAGTTGGATGTGTCACTCTCTGTGGAAGAGGTATCATAAGGGTTGTCATGTTGCTCACATTTTGTCTGAGGGCATGGTGACATGTACAAGTCTTTATCAAATGGAAAAGAGTATAGAGATTCCATGGAGAACTCTTTAGGTTCTTTTTCTTTCTTAAGATTGTTAAGTTCAACTTGCATAGCTTGCAGTTGCTTCATCATAGTGGTGATTAGAGCTTCTTCCTCTTGTGTACTGATTCTTTGAGACATGTGTACCCGATTCTCAATGGCTACTGCTCTATTCCTGACATAGTGATTTGTATGACAAATTTTGGAACTAGGCTGAAAAAGCTGGGTATCTGGCAATTCTAACAACTTTCTGACACTTTTTCTAAATTTTCCCAAACAACACTTTGCAAACTTGTACGACAGTTGGTAGGCAATGAAATGACAGTTGAAAAACTCGTACGACAGTTGGGTAGCAATGAAAATAGTTGAAAATCTCATACGATAGTGGCAAGATTTTGACTTTAAGAATTTGCTTGCATGGAAACTCGTACGACACTGGGTACTCAATCATACGACAGATGGGTTGCAATGAAATGACACTTGATGGAAACTCGTATGACTTTTTGACCTCCTGAGATGACTTTTGACTCCAGAAAGGATTTTACGTCAAATTTTGCAAATTTTAGGGTTTTCAGATTTAGATTGTTTGCAAATTTCAATGTCGAGATTTGAGGATTGTAACAGATTTGTTCATTTTTAGTAACTAGATAGATAAACAAGCACGCAAAACAATAAGCAAGTGATTTCAAACATGTCTAAAAATAATGAACAAGGGTAAAAGCAACCTTGCGCATGAAAAAAATCAAGTGACTTATTTGTTCTAATCTTCAGAAGCACCAATTGTGTATGTTCCAAAATATTTTGCAATAACGCACATATACCTTATAAAATAAAAATTTGGCCTCGCTAGGATTTTTAGTAATGATTTGACTCTGCAACTTTTATGATCCAAAGGGGTGAACTCCAATCCCAGCGCACCAAGGTTTTGACACAGTCCGAGAACTTAATCTTTAGGAGCTGCTAGGGAGATCTGACAACCCAACAATGAACCATACCCGTGGAGATTTCTTCCATAAGGACATTTATATAGCGGCTGTCACTACCACGGTGAAAATGGTTATGACCGCTTGAGGTTCTGTTAACACAGTTTTCCCTGTGAAGGGATTGTCTGCTATGGTTAACCCTCTCTAAAGATGACTCACAATAGTATACCACAAGGGGACTTGGCTCCAAATCCAAGGTTTTTGACACCTTTTCACTTTTAACCCAAACAAAGCAAGTAGATTAATCTGACACGCTGAGACAAATTTTTGCTTCACCAAGGTCTATGATGCCAACTCCACGTGATCTATCAACCTCTCCTGGGAGAGAATGTATCAATCAATAAGAGAAGGTGCACTAACCAATTTTGATTCACCAAAGCTCATGATGTCAACCTCACGTGATCTATCAACCTCTCCTGGGAGAGAATGTATCGATTAATAAGAGAAGACGCACTAACCAAGTTGAATGTGAAATGCACTAAGTATCCTCCCTACCTACAAGGATTCTGTCGTCAAGAAAGATTTCTCTAGGAATCCAATCTCTCAAGAATCATGAATAGTGTTCATAGGGCCTAATTATTATGTGAGCACAGATATATTCCCGAAAGCAAATCTACCAAAAGTACCCAAAAAGCAGAAAGAGAAACACTTAATGCTTAAAGTGAATACGAGATGAGTCCACAAGGTGGAACACTTAACACCTCACACAAGCTGAAAATGAGTCCCCAACTTAGAAAACAAGTGAGTTCCTAAAAGCACAAAAGGGTTGCCAAGTGGAACACTTAACGCTTCTGTCTTGTTGACCCCTCCCCTTTATGGCGCTGAGATTGCAACCACGGGGCAGAAATGAGGGGCCAGTGGATTAGCGAGTCCAATAACCCAAGATAGCAATCAAGATCAATCACAAGTATTCTAAGACTACTTAATGAATCCTTAAGGGGTCACAACCTTGTATCAATTATGCAAGTGTGTAAAAATAGATCAAAAGCATGAAAAGATGCACACAAACTTGACACATAAGAGATTTATTTTAAGTCCAAATTGAAATTTCATTAGATAAAGGAGAATATCTAGGATCCTTGTAACGCGCTTAGTAGATTTTACTTAATTTTTAGCAATTTTTGTTGAGCTTTAGTATGCAAGCAAGCTACGAACTTTCCAACAAGCCAACAAGCAAACAAGATATGCAAGGTATATTCAACTTATGAAAACCCTAGGGTTAGATCTAAAAATCAATTGTTAGGAGCAATAATAACCAAAAATTAATCCAAATGAAAACTCATATCATGCATTGAATCATATAAAAAATAAGTGTATACCCATCACAAAATTTTAAAATTTTTTGCACTGCATTTGACTTAGTCAACAAGATCTAATTTTTTTGATATGATTTTGGCCACAAAAATAGAAATTCAAAATAGAGACCCCTATTAAAAAATAGAGATCTTTCCAAAAATACAAAAATTTTAGAAAAATCTCTTCATTTGTACCCTAGAGACCCATTTTATCAAAACATACCAGTTTTTATAAATTGACTATTTGAGCTATTATATCATGTTCAAATTTAAAATACAGAGAATGGACCCCCTGTAGAATTTAAAGAGATTTCTAAAAATATAAAAATTTCTGAAAAATATGATGATTTACGTCAGATGTTAATTTTTTTTGGAATTTCAAGAAAAAATTATTAAAAATTTAAAACATTTCAGAAAATTCTAAATTTTTTATTGTAGCTTTCTTGATATATCACCAACTTGTCAAAAAAAATTTAGATGAAAAAACTAAGTCGTTTGGGAGATAAAATTAAATCTTTGAAACTTTAGAGTTTTAGCTCCCCCAAAAAATCAAAACCAGCATGCAAAGGTGGGTTGCCCCACGGTGGGTGCTAGAAATGTGTGTGTGAAAATTGTACTTGATCTGTAAACACAACACTTCAATAAAATATTAGAAGTTAGCTATAATCGAAATTGTGCAAAATTGAAAACTATCTAACCAAGCAATTTACTGCCTTCTAGTAGGTGCGAGATTAATGTTCTCAGATTGTTATCGAGATCAGTGACCTAGACGACACCTAAATGAAGGATTTGAATGCAAAAGATGGATATGGAATGAATGCAATTAATCTATTTTTTTGATATTTTCTATGCAATAAGAATGATAAAAACTTGATATGAAATCTAATCTATATGGAATTGATCTGCTAAAATGATCTAACAATGATATGAAAAAGAATCTAAATGAATGTAAAAAAACAAATTGATCTCACAATAGCCTTGATTCGCAATAAGCTTTGATTCTCCAAATTTCAATTCTCCAACGTGATTGTATAATTCGTAGATGACTTTGGCAAAGTAAGCTTGCAAAATTATGAGATTCTGTGGATGCAAATTTGAGAGATGAATTATGAAGAGCTGAGCCTTGTTTTTATAGAAATCCAGGGCTTTGGAGGTGCATGGAAAAAAGCTATAAATCACTCAAATAACTCAGGTTGATTTTTGAGTTATTTTTAAATAAAGATAATTAAGTCACAAAAATCATGCAAAAGCACAGTTCAACTCGAATTAGAAGTTTAGATCAACTTTAAAACTCAAAAAGATGTTGAGTTTCAAAAAGCTAACAACTTGCATTGATTTTTCAATTTGAGTTTAACTAATCCTTGAATGTGCACATGGATAATTATGATTTAATAAATAAATAAAGTGATTTATTCTCAATTTAACTGATTTTTGAAATAAAATAATTAATTTATGGGTTAATTAACTATTTTATCAAAATTTTATTAAAAACTATATTATTAAATAATGACAACTTACTTTAATTAATTAAATAAGAATTTAATCAATTATTCATAGGATATTAGATTTATTGTCAAAATTAAATAATACAATTAATAATAGATAGAATTAAATTTAATTACACAATTAAGTGGCAAGATATTAAATCTAATTAATTAAATATGAAAATTTTCAATTAATCAAACTTAGGATAAATGTGATTTATCGCCAAATAATTATTAAATTAAAGATAATTAAGATAATTAGGAATATTACTAGGAATATTCCCCGATGTAGAATTTAAGATAATCAATTATGATTCGATGATGTTTAGATGTGCTTTAGGTTAGGACTTTGATGTCGATTTCATTCGAATTGTTGATATAGAAGATTAATGAACTTATAGCCCATTTTTGGAGTATTATAGTTGGTGTGTGTAAGAGAATATGCCAAAAATAGGTTGGTATGACAGATTCTCTTACACTTCTCTTGTGACCGTTATTTTTGGCGAATTCT
Source organism: Chamaecyparis obtusa (assembly GCA_027943335.1). Taxonomy (NCBI): domain Eukaryota; kingdom Viridiplantae; phylum Streptophyta; class Pinopsida; order Cupressales; family Cupressaceae; genus Chamaecyparis; species Chamaecyparis obtusa. The sequence continues at coordinate 773,421 of BSBK01002907.1, read as the reverse complement.
ATGACAAGCTGTCATAGTCTATTCTAGGGATGGACGCCTATTCTTGGGATTGCATGTAACAACTGTGTACATGTGGCTTTGTGCATGGGTCTTGGTGGTTGTGCCTATTTTTGGGTCCAGAGGAGTCTATATATATGATGTTGCTCCTATGGGAGAGATATAACAAAATTTAAGTCTTGTTGGCTTTGTCTCTCATTTCCTGAAAGAACTTGCATTGCAAGTGTATTGTAATCTTTGTGTTGAAGATAATACATTGTGCAAGTTTTGGAGTGCTGGGGTTTTTTACTGAAAAGTTTTCCCTAGGGTATATCATTGTGTCATTCTCTATTTTTTTGTATGCATGGTATGTGGTTGCAATATCTTTGTTAAAGTAGTTAACGAATCTGAAATTGTAAGGATTTATAAGAATTTGTACAATACTCTCCTATAGAGATTAGCGTAAGAAGCTATTTCCACACCTGAGTTTCCTTACAAGTGGTATCAGAGCTTGATCAACTTTTGATCCTCGTTGTTGGGTAGGGTTTTTTGAGCTAATCTCAAGTTTGAGTGGGAGTTTTTTGCAGAGCATTCTGAATCTTATTTGCAGATTGAGATGGCAAGTTCATCATATGGAAGAATAGAGGTGGAGAAATTTAATGGCACTAATTTCGAGTTGTGGAAACTCAAGATGGAAGACATGTTGGAAGATCGTGACCTATGGGAAGCAAATTAAAGTGCTACAAGACCAGCAACTATAGCTCAAGCAGATTGGGATATCAAAGACCGTAAAGCTAAGGGTCTCATAAGACTCTGTTTAACCGATGCAGTCCTTCTGAATGTTCTAGATGAGAAAATCGCAAATAGTTTATGGGAAAGACTTGCGGCCGTGTATCAGGCCAAATCTCTGGTGAACAAGTTGTTCCTGAGGAAGAAGTTGTACTCTCTATGAATGGAGGAAGGTGGATCCTTAACGGATCATTTAAATGCATTTAATCTGCTGGCTGCACAATTGACATCAGTTGGTGTCAAGTTAGAGGAGGAGGATCGTTGCTACACACTTTTGTGTTCTTTACCGGATTCATGGGACCATCTTGTGATGGCTCTCGGAAGCACTTTAGTCACCTTCAAAATGGATGATGTGGTGTCTTCGCTGCTATCAGAGGAGATGCGGAGAAAGGCTTTCGTTTCAGAAAAAGAAGCCCTTGCTGTTCGTGGGAGATCCACTGAAAGAGGGAACAAAAATGACAATAAATCTAATAATAAGGGTAGATCCAAATCCCGTGGGAAGTCAAAGACTTCCAATAAGTCCAAGGCAAAATGTTGGAACTGTGATAAATCTGGGCACTTCCGTAAAGACTGCAAAGAGCCGAAGAAGAAGAAGAAAGGTTCAGATTCAGCTTCAGAAAGATCTCAAGAAGATGGCGATGCATTCATCGCAGATTTGGCAGCCCATGCATCTGATGATGTGTGGTTGGTTGACTTGGGTGCATCTTTTCACATGACCTCTCATCGAAACTAGTTCTCAAAATATGAAGAGTTTGATGGTGGAAAGGTGTACTTGGGTGATGATTCTCACCTAAAGATAGTTCGACGCGGAAGGGTCACTATCAAATTTCCTGATGGATGAGTAAAGGGAATCAACAGAGTTATGCACATTCTGAGTTTGGCACAAAACCTATTATCTATAAGTATGCTGAATGATGTAGGTGTGCAAGTTATTTTTTTGAAAGAAGGATGCAAGATGATAAGAGGATCGATAGTGCTTGCAAGGGGTACTAGGAGAGGTACCTTATTTCAGCTAGATGCATGTATTCCTCTATGTAATAGTTCTTCATCCTCACCATCTGAACAAGCAGTGAAGAAGTCTATGGCTATTGGTTCTGATGGTAGTGCAAATACTTTGGAAGGTAAGCTTCCTACAGAAAAGACAATGTTGTGGCATATGAGATTTGGCCACATTGGTGAAAAGGGTCTCAGAACCCTGAAAAATAAAAATTTCATTGAGGGGTTAAATGATTGCAATCTTGAGTTTGACTTATGTGAACACTATGTCTATGGTAAACAAAATCATGTTTAGTTTTACTCTAGCTCTCACAAATCTTCTGATGTTTTGGATCTTATTCATTCTGATGTATTTGGTCCTGTAAAAGTTCCTTCAATCTCCAAGTCTGTATTTTTTGTATCTTTCATAGATGATTACAATAGAAGGATGTGGATTTATTTCTTTAAAAGTAAGACACAAGTCTTTAGTTGGTTCAAGGAATTTAAAGCTCTTGTAGAGAATCAGACTAGTAAGAAGATTAAGTGTGTGAGAACTGACAATGGTGGTGAGTTTTGCTCAGCAGAGTTTAAACAGTTCTGTAAAGAACAAGGTATCGAGAGGCATAAGACAACTCCTTATACCCCATAGAAAAATGGAGTTGCAGAGAGAATGAACAGGACACTGATGGAGAAGGCTAGGAGTATGCTTAGCAAAGCTGGTTTAGAACAAAGGTTTTGGGCCAAAGCTGTGGCCACTACTTGCTATCTAGTTAACAGATCTCCTACATCAGCCCTTGTTGGTAAGACACCCATGGAGATGTGGTCTGGTAAGCAGCCTTCAATTAGACATCTTCATGTTTTTGGTTGTGAAGCTTATGCACATGTTCCAAAGGAGAAAAGATCTAAGTTGGAAAACAAAGCTGTTAAATGTATTTTCATCGGATACAGTGCTGGTGTGAAAGGATACAAGCTTTGGGATCCCGTGACTAGTAAGGTGTTGTATAGTAGAAATGTTATTTTTAGAGAGCTAACATCTTCTCCTATTGTGCTACAACCAGATGAAAAAGAAAAGGAAAAAGATGTTGTTCAGTTGCCTCCTACCCCTGAGAAGACTGAACAGAGAGACCATGTTGGGCCTAATGATGAGGAGAGCTCTAGCAGCTCTGATAGTTCAGAAGAAGAGGAAGAACAACCTCAACCGCAGCCCTTGAGGAGATCCACGAGAGAAAGAAAGCAACCAGAAAGGTTTGGTTATTCTATGTTAGATTCCAGTTGTGCTTTTTTTTTATTACTAACACTGATGAGCCTAGATCTGTGAAAGAGGCTTTGGGCATATAAGATGCAGGTTCTTGGATTAAGGCTATGGATGATGAGATGGCTTCATTGGAGAAAAAAAAAACTTGGGACCTTGTACCTTTGCCTAAAGGGAGAAAATCTGTTGGCTGTAAATGGGTGTTCAAGAAGAAATTCTGTGCAGATGGCAGTGTAGAAAGGTATAAAGCTAGATTGGTTGCAAAGGGGTATTCACAAGTAGAGGGAATAGATTATGGTGAAATATTCTCTCTTATTGCAAAGTTGACATCCATTAGATTTCTGTTATCTCTTGCTGCATCATATGATTTAGAGATAGAATAGATGGATGTGAAGACAGCTTTCCTTCATGGTGATTTGGAGGAAGAGATTTATATGTCACAGCCTGAGCACTACATTGTTAAAGGTAAAGAATCCTTAGTTTGCAGATTAAAGAAATCTCTATATGGTTTGAAGCAATCTCCTAGGATGTGGTACCTTAAGTTTGATGCCTTTGTGTTGTCAATTAGATTTGTAAGATCAAAATCAGATCATTGTGTTTATTTCAGAGTTGAAAATGATCGCCTTCTTATTGTTGCATTATATGTTGATGATATGTTGTTGTTTGGGAAGGGTAAGGGTATGATTTCTGATTTTAAATCTCAGTTGTCAGCATAGTTTGAGATGAAAGATCTTGGGGCAGCTAGGTACATCTTGGGTATGGAAATCAGTAGAGATAGGTCTAACAGAAAACTTTGGTTGAGTCAAAGTAAGTATGTGAAGTCTGTGTTGGACAGGTTCAGCATGGCAGATTGTAGACCACTATGTGTTCCCATTTCTATGGGAACAAAGTTATCTGTAAATGATTGTCCAAAATCTCCTAGTGAGGTGGAGGACATGAGTAGAGTACCTTATGCTAGTGCAGTTGGCAGTCTTATGTACGCTATGGTCTGTACTAGACTAGACATTGCCCAAGCAGTGGGAGTCCTGAGTCGGTTTATGGCTAACCCTGGACGGGTACATTGGGATGCAGTTAAGCGAGTATTCAAATATTTGAGGGGTACATCAGATTACTCCATATGTTATCATGGTAACTCTTTTGGATCTTTGCATTTAGTTTGTATTCGTGGGTTTGTGGATTCAGATTGGGTAGGTGATATTGACAGTAGGAGATCCACCAGTGCTTATGTGTTCACTATGTTTGGTGGTGCCATCAGTTGGATGAGTAAGAAACAACCTGTGGTTTCTTTGTCCACTACAGAAGCTGAGTACATGGCTACTACTCATGCTTGTAAAGAAGTCATTTGGCTTAGAAGATTGTGTTCTGATGTTGGTGTTGATGCAGAATAGATTACTATTTGGTGTGACAGTCAGAGTGCTATTTGCCTTGCAAAGAATCCAACTTTCCATGCCAGAACGAAGCACATTGATGTGCAGTTTCACTTTGTGAGAGATATGGTGGAAGATGGAAAGGTAAATTTGGAGAAGGTAGATACTGTGAAGAATGTTACAGATGCATTAACGAAACCAGTGGGCACTGAGAAGTTCAGATGGTGTTCGGAGTCTATGGGCCTTTTGGCCTATAGCAGTTAAAGTTCTTGTTATGTTCCTATTGCTCTTACAAGGTGTTCGACAAGTGGGAGAATGTTAGGAATAAGGTGTCTCAACCTTGGATAATTCCTATTCTTATTATTTGTTTTGTAAATATATTTTTTGCAAATAATGTAATTAAGTGTGAGTGTACATGTCTAGTTGGCATGTTGATGTGTCACTCCACTTGATGTGTCGGCATCTTGTGTGTAAGGAGATCATGACTGAAACAGTCATGACAGATTCCTATGAGACGTAAGAACTATTTAAGGAATGTGCTATGACAGGTGTAAGAGCATCTTATGACTTGGGCCTATTTGGGCACCCAAGAAGAAGTGGTTGGTGTGTGTAAGAGAATATGCCAAAAATAGGTTGGTATGACAGATTCTCTTACACTTCTCTTGTGACCGTTATTTTTGGCGAATTCTATGACAAGCTGTCATAGTCTATTCTAGGGATGGATGCCTATTCTTGGGATTGCATGTAACAACTATGTACATGTGGCTTTGTGCATGGGTCTTGGTGGTTGTGCCTATTTTTGGGTCCAGAGGAGTCTATATATATGATGTTGCTCCTATGGGAGAGATATAACAAAATTTAAGTCTTGTTGGCTTTGTCTCTCATTTCCTGAAAGAACTTGCATTGCAAGTGTATTGTAATCTTTGTGTTGAAGATAATACATTGTGCAGGTTTTGGAGTGCTGGGGTTTTTTACCGAAAAGTTTTCCCCAGGGTATATCATTGTGTCATTCTCTATTTTTCTGTATGTATGGTATGTGGTTGCAATATCTTTGTTAAAGTAGTTAACAAATCTGAAATTGTAAGGATTTATAAGAATTTACACAATACTCTCCTATAGAGATTAGCGTAGGAAGCTGTTTCCGCACCTGAGTTTCCTTACAGATCCCACTCAGTGGCTTCACAAATACTTGTTATTGTAGAAATCAAATTCTCACCAGCCTAGTTACAACCACTGGAATAATGCCCCATTAGATGGTCACTGTATGTGCTTTAATATTTGAAAACTTGAGTGATGAGTTTAGCTGTTATTTATCATACATATTATCAACAATAATTCATTGATCATGGTGATTGTGTACCATAAACAAAGTGATTGACTAACCCAAAAATTATCAATCAGGTAAATCATTGAATCAATATTCAACAATCACATAATATAACAAATGAGATTTGTTTGAGGTCAACAGAAGGAATGTGAAAAAGACCCGAGTAACAAATAGATTGAAACATCCAAGAGTTCTCAAAAACTTCTTGTTTGCAAGAAATAGTGGATTAAATTGATGAATCAGAACACCCATATCTGATCATACAAAAGCAAAACAAACAAAACCTGATGCATGGCTCTAGAAAAGTGGTGATTTTCAAATTGTATTTAGTACTCACATTGATGAAACAAAAAAAGGCAAATTGAGGAACAGTTGGCACATGAATTTATGAATAAATGGCAATAAGATGAAATAGTTACCGCCTCTACAAATATTGTTGTACTAGGGGGATGAACTTCAATGGAAGTATAATGATTTGTTTACTTGTCATAAAAAACTATTTAAAGGTCATATTCATCTTGGTGATTTTGACTTCAACTTAACAAGTGCATCTTATAATATGATGATTTTTGTTTCTAGCTAAGTGTGACCAAAGTGATCAAGAAATACTGAAAAGTAAAGAATGGGGCCAATGTATCAATTCAAGACAAATGTTTTGGGCCTCCCTATTTGACCTTGCAGAACATGACTTTTTTTAGACTACGGGAATTGGGTATAGCACCCCCTATAAACTGCCACATGGGCTGGGGGGAACTAGACCTCACGACCTTGTGCTTTACCACAAGAAGCTCTCGCAATCGAGCTATACCCCCAACCCCCTTGTAGAACTTGATTAATTGATTAATTATTATGATAATAAATTATTGTTTATCTGATAGATACTAAAACTAAAAGTACTTGCAACTATTATGTATGATCTAACGATTGATTGGTTTTCCTTGGTCGTAAGGTCATATTCTTCTATTTGAAACAATATTCATCTGTAGCTGCACTAAGAATTACCCAAAAGAGTATTGGCATCTGGCACTCTTGTCCTTAGTTTTATTTTCCGGTTTTCTTCACCTTAAACCTTGATCTCAGTTTTTCAACCTAAGTTTTTCTGCATTTGATTTGTTTATGTGATTGATATGAGCCAGGGGGTTATTATGTGAGCATTCTTTATGGCCAGCTGGGTTGAACTTTATAGTATTAGTCATGCTTTGTAAATAGAAATAAATAAATATATATGTATTAATATATATAGAAATGTATTGATACTTGTTATATGTGTGTGTTCGCATGCACACGCATGCACACACACACATAGATCAGATTATCTTAATTGATATATAACTGTGATATTTTTAATCAAAATTTTAGATCACTATGATCCATCATTGAGATGAGGAAACACAGAAATGATTATGATTGCAGAACCAAGTCTGCAAAAGGGATGGGAGGACAAAAGTGGGGCACACATAATGAGAGGAGTCAGAGGACATAAAGTTGCTGTGAAATAAAATCATGTAGGTAATATTAATAGTGATGCCTGATCCAATCTGCCACTTGGTTTATCCAATTGGAGGTAATAATAGTTTTAAACAACAACAATATATATATATATATATATATATATATATATATATATATATATATATATATATAATAAACAATTAGTATTTTATCTATAAAAAATAAAATACCAAAACAAAATAGCATAGTTGCACTAATAGAAGACCTAGAAAAATTGATCGCCGAAATAGAAAAAAGAAAATTGCGGATATCTTTCTTATAAAAATAGAATTTTGGTGGTTCTTTGGCATTGATCAAAAAATAACAAAAATGGCAGTGTATCTTTGTTGAGACATCATGTGCTTTGCAAGGTTTAGGAACTTTCTTTAGTCTGACAATTACGTCTCTTCCCCTTCATTATTGTGAAAAATGATCACATGCCAAGTAGCACAAGGATGACCAATAGACTCCTTTAAATATAATTCACTGAGTTTACTATACAAGTAAGCTAAAGAGTTTGAGAAGTTGAAATTCAGTGCTTGGCTAGCTTTGAAGTATTCAATTATATCCACGTTCCTAAAGTTTCCCACTTTTCAGCTTGATAGAAATATCTATCAGTAGTTATATATATTTGCAAATGAGAGTATGCTACATTGTAAGGTCAAGCAAACATGTTAAAAGATGTTCTAGAGTTATGAGAAGAACACATACCATAACCCTGAACCACATGGCAACAAGCAACGACACATAAAAATTCTTCAACATATCTTGCAAGTGGTGTTGCTCCTGATAGGATTACATGGACACATCCTCCAAGAGCTTGTTTTACCTAGAATAGCGAAAAGTGAGATCATTCAATTCTTTATAATACTACAAAGCCCAAAAAAAAATGAACCTCCTTCTGTATATCATGAAAGCAATTATAATAATATCACTGAAAGTTAAAGACCCTTTCACCAACTAACCTTGCTAAATACAAGTTTATCAACAATTGGAGCAGCTTTCTCATGTTTCCACCCCTTTCGTATGTTATTGAGCTTGTTGTCAATTGTATTTCAAAAAATAATTGATTAAAAATTTGGAAACCTAGCAATCTAAAAATTAGTGGATATTATTGTCAACTGCCAAGAAACTAGAGTCTTCATCATAATCAGAGAATGCCTTGTTATGTGATATAATCAAATTAGTCATTTCACATTATAATCCACAGGGATTGGAATAGTTTCAAATCTTACTATTTATATGCAAGCTCAAACACCTTTCTACTTTAAAACCCTCCAACAAATATCTTATGGTTTAACCTTGGCAACCAAGTGACATCAAGATGATAAAGAAAAATTATGTAGATGGTTCAAATGCACCATAAAAAGTAAGAATGAATGCATCTGGATGCAAATTTTCTCTAATTATTATGCATATGGGACCTGAATATATGTGATCAAAGACACATGGAACACCACAGAAAACTGTCGGCTTCAACTCTGCAATATCTCTCATATCAAGTCTTAAATAACTGGGAGAATTGCTTGTCAGCTAAGCTCTGAGATTTGGTGTTTGCCTTATTTGCTACTTAAGTTGTATCCTTCTTATTCTATCACTAGTGTAGAATTTTAGGATTTGAAGGATAATCCCATTTAGAATATTCTCTCCTAAAGTTGCTTTGTTTCATTGATCAAATGCACCCGTATACTAGGGACTGGATTATTATGTCGATGTCATGCTTTGAGTATAAATTACATGACATCATTTTAAGCTTGACTTAAGACCGCCATGCATATTTTCTTTGACTATTTTTTTTGCCAGAGAGGTTTGGGGGTCACTGGGCCTACCTATTCATTCCACTGTCAGTATTTGTGATGTTCTGTTTGGCTGCATTCTTGGGCTTAAAAAAGCTTGCAATATATTTTGGTCTATTTTATCTTTACAAGTTTTATGAATTATTTGGAAGTATAGAAATGACAATATTTTTAATGGAAGGAGTTGAACACTTATTGTAGGTAACAGTTGCTTTCAGGTTGACAAGAAAGAAACTAGATAGACTTCTACAGGATGGTACATCACAGGTATTCATCTAGGAGATCTCCCATGGCTTTACTTGGACCAGGCAAGATGAAGAAAGGACTCATTTCAAGATTGCACTTGAAAATTTTGTTAGAGAACTTAAGGAGTGTCAGGAGATAGAGCCCCCACAGTAGATTCATGCCCTTCCTGTGGCACCACTCTTCACTCACCCATATCTAGAACACATGCAAAAAGGAGAAATTTTGATGTGGCAAGATGGCTCAATGGGCTGGACTACCTGGATGGACACTAAAGATGAAACATAAAATTAGATACAGCATAGAGATGATGACAGGGTCTTATTTTTTGTGTTTAGAAGCTGAGCTCTTAATGTATTCAATATTATTATTGTATATGAACAATCATTGTACATAAATCCTTTTGTATGCAGTGATAGTGTTGTACATATCAGGAGTATAAACTATTCTAGATCTGAACTGTGGCATCATGCCATTTTGTACTGAGACTAAATGATCATTAATAGAAAAAAAAATTTGTAAAAATTAAATAAAAACAACGATCAATCAATAATTAAAACTATTGTAAGGCACAAAACAAGGAATCATGATTCAAACTTCTGAGCTTAGGCATAAATTTAAGTGAGGAACTTTCTGACGACCAAATGGAAAAACCAATATAATCCCTAGAAAATGCCTCAGCAATTGCATGAAAAGTCTTGTTGCAATCAGACTTGCAAAGCGTATAGAGCACAAAATTGATTGCTATTTGTATATATGCCACACAGTTGTAGATGCCAAAATTGTAATACTCGAGAGATTTTTGGACACGTATACAGAAAACCCAAGAGCTAGACTACAAATTGCTTTCCCAAAGAGCCAAAACAACCTAGTGATGATCAAAAATAGATTATGGCACAACTGTATACCTAATTCAATCTTCTAAACAACATTGTTCAAATAATTTAGCCATTAAAATCATACCCCACACATTACAAATAATGCAGTTATTTTAAACAACATTGTACAAAGACTCTAGCAAATAGAAAACACCAATTGCTATCTTAAAACCTTGATTATGTTATTTTGTACCACAAATTTTAAAGAAAACCCCAAAAATCTGTAAATTAAGTCCAAAAAGTTAAAACAATAATAAAGATCATGTACAACTCTGTTTGATTTGAGACACCAAAAACCTAATGTCATCTTCATCCCGCACTACAAGTTCTATAATAACCCTAGAAAAGTTGTATCCTTTAAAAAGATCAAAAATCCTAAAACTTAGGTTTCGTTTATAATATAAAAGCTATGTTATCATCATTACAAAATTTGCACGACAAGTCAATGAAAGACTATTAAAAATTAGTAACCCAATTATACCAATAAAGATAACTTTATGTGAAAATTAATTGCAGAATCATCTGTCGTTGCATGTAATGTGAAAAAACAAAATCAATAGTAGATTTAAAACAAAAATAACAACAAATGATTATAAACAACCAATGAGGAAGAAATTCAATATTGGCCAACACTTTGTTTTTATTATTGAGATTTTGAATTTGTCTCAAATCTTGGTGATCTTTCCGTTAATGGCTAATATATTGAGGTGTTGAGTCTTTATTTCACTGCATTTGAACCGGCGCCATAGCGATTCAAATTCTAACTTGTATTTGAAGGCTAAAGAAAAAAAGTTACTGTTAAGACAGTTGGAATGGACAATGATGAGAATGGCTACTAGCCTTTCCAAGCCTATATTAATAGTTTGTGTGAAAGCTAAAAGTATGGCTAACCACTACAATTGTTACATGGAGCGCAATGGTGTAAGAAATAATTGCAGAATTAGCTGCCCCTCCATTGAGGGTGAAACATGGTTCAATAGCATTTAAACACTTGGAAACAAAAAGAACATTTGGGTTAAATTGTCTGTATAATAAATGAATCTAAATGTAGAAAAAAAATCATGATATCAAGATTTTTATACATGCTCTGATACAATTGCTTAGTAGTAGTCTTTGAAAACAAAGTCCCATCTATCCATTTACTCTTATTAAGAAATGTTGTCGTGTTGATTATGTCTCCTTTAATATTCTCATTAACTGCTTTCTTAATGAGAGTATATGTTTTCTTTTGAGAATCAGGGATATTAAATTTAGACCTAATAAAATCCCACGACCCTAATTTCCCATCCTCCGAGATGTCCTATATCACAGAAATCCCTTTCCAGTTCCATAATTTTGTAGAGCAACTCTAAGTGAGTGCCAGAGGTTTGTCATTATAGCACAATCCCCACCAAATAGATCTATCTCCCACAACAAAATATGGAGGGCCGCCTACAGCTCCCCTTTCTGGAATCAGCTGCCTCACCTCGATTCAAGCTTTCCAAAAAGTTTGAAAATTTTTAGAACCAAATATTTTCATTTTGAAATCCCCCAAAACTATATCACAATTTGGAACATTTTTCCACTATTTCCCTTTCCTTATGATTGACCTTTCTATATTATTTCCAATCAAAATCTTCCAAGGCTCATTACCCCATAATGCTTTAAGGACCCACTTAGCTGCAAGAACAGAGCCATGGAATTTAATGTCTTTTAACCCCTGACCTCCTTGGCTTTTTTCTTGACAACACTATTCCCACTTTACACAGTGCCTTTTCTTAATACCTTTCCCATCATACCATAGGAAATCCCTAAAGATTCTTTCAAGCATGTTAACCTGGGAGTTTGCAAACAACCAAGTCAAGGCATAATAAATATGATGTGCTGAGAGGACTTTCTGAACAACTTGCAACCTACCGGCAATGGACAATGGCTGAGTCTGCCACTTAAAGTGTTTTATGTTAATCTTCTCATAAATCCAATCCCACATATTGCCAAGATTGGGTTCTACACAAAAGGGAATACCAAGGTATCTGACAATGTTATTGGGGCCAGCCCATTGCCATCCTTTATTAATTAATCAGTCAGGTGGATCATTAGACCATCCCAAAACAATAGATTTTCTTGGTGAAATTCTTGATCCCGAGGCCTTGCAAAAGAGATTAATTCTATCCATGGCATTATTAAAATTGTCTTCAGAAAGTCCTAGAAACAAAGATGTGTCATTTGCAAACTGCACATTTATTAATTCCTCACTGTTAGGGAGAGAAATGTCTTTTACAGGGGGTCCCAAAGACTGAGCCCTTAGAATATAAAACATAGCATCTACAACAATAACAAATAGAGAGGGGGCTATTGGGCATCCTTGTCTGATAGACCTCTGAAGTCTAATAGGTTTGAATAGGGATCCATTGACATCAACAAATGTGGAGGCATCTTTGAATAGCAGTTCTATCCATTTACAATACATTACTAGAAATCCAAACGCTTTTAGCATTCCAAGTACAAAGTTCCATTCAATCCTGTCATATGTTTTTTCAAAATCTAGTAACACCATTGCCACCTCATGTCCATCTTCTTTAGCCTAGTGCATAGCTTCCCAGCTAGTTACAAGGTTCTCCAATATAAATCTCCCTTGAATAAAACCTGTTTGGGTAGGAGATATAAATCCATTCAGAAAGGGGGCAATCCTTTTGGCAAGGACTTTAGCCAAAATTTTATATAAGAGATTCAACAAAGTAATAGGTCTCCAATTTTTCACTAGGATTTTATCCCTTGCTTTGGGAAGAAGTTTAATAACTCCTCTGTTGATGGAAATACCTAGAGATCCTTTAGAAAAAGCCTCCTCATAAACCTTCAGAAGTTCAAGCCCTACCCAACCTTTATTTCTCTTATAAAATTCTACAGGGAGTCCATCTAGCCCTGGAGATTTCCCATTGGCAAAGGAATCGATAGCAGCCAGGATCTCATCAAGGGAGATTGGTTTGTTGAGATTGAATTGATCACTGTCTAAAATTTTACTAGGAACAAGCTTGATATAGGATTCCAGAGCTTCATTGTTGTCACTAGACACTTCTGATGAAAACAAGTCACTGTAGAACCGATTGAAGGCATATTTTAGATCTTCTAGATTGTTAGTCGGCCTACCCTCAAGTTGGATTTCATTAATCAACTCCCTTCTCTGCTTGGCTCTGATAATGTTGAAAAAGTATCCAGAACCTTTATCACCCTCACTAATCCAGTTTATTCTAGCTCTAATTCTCTTCCCTTGAATCTTATATCTCTGAATGATTCTTAGATTGTGTTTGGTGTTAGCTAGTTGTGCTTCCAATATAGGGTTATTGCCTTTGTTCTGAAGATCTTTCTCTACGTTATTCAACCTATTTTGCCTGAAAGATTCTTCTCTATTCCTATCCATAGCCAATTTCTTGCCAATCATTTGGAAAATACTCTTCCAAGCATCCACCATTAAATCCCATAACATAATAGCATCTACAAGGGGGTTGAAAAGCTTTGTCAGCTCGGTGACCATTTCAATAGCATCTATAATGTCTGGATCATCAAGGAGAGATATATTGAGTTTAAAGGTATTGGCTCTAGTTCTATCTCCATCAAGGTTAACATTGTTAACTATCTTGAAGCAGGTTTGGATAGGTGAATGATATCAAATGGAGGTAGGGTAGACCATGATAGGAGCATGATTAATCTCTGGAATGAAAGAGAAGGTAGAGGCATCTCCATAGAATTTGTCCAGTCTACAATATACCCTTTGTTTACCTTTTTGGTTACTACACCATGTAAACCAAATATCTGGGAACTTACCATGCATGTGTTCCATTGGATCGAGGAGGTTAAATTTTCTTTTGAATTTTTGCCAAAAGAATAACTCATTTCCTTTCCAAGAATGTGCCAACCCTCCTATTTTGTCTGTTCTATGTTCCACCATATTAAAGTCTCCTACAAAAAGCCAGGGATTTTTTTGTAGGTTTAAGCAACACCATTCCCAAAGTCATGCTCTCTCTCTATAACTATTAGCTGCATATATATTGCAAATTCCAAATGTCTTATCACCAAATTTAAGTGTTATCCAAATAACTCTTTGGCATGTTGAACAACCATGATTTTCAATATGACTTTCCCATTTAGGGTGTATGAGGATGGCAACTCCTCCTTTACCTCTTTCATGATTAGAATGGAAGCCAATAGCTCTATCCCACAGGAATTTCAGGGTAGTATGAGCTTGAAAACCCACAACTTTAATCTCTTGTAAGCAAATAACATCCTTATCCTTCAACTGATTACACCATCTCCTAACTAAATACTTCCTATCAGACATCTCCAAACCATGAACATTCCAACTATGGATGTGCATCATCATGAAGTACTTTGGGGGGGGGAGTTTGTGCTTTTGCACAATCTGTTAAAACAATCAGGGAGGTTTTTCCTTCCTCTACTCACTCCCATTAGATAGGGAGCTTCTATCTGCAATCTTCCTTTTCTTCCTAACCACCTCTGTGAACTAACCTTCATTACCAGAGACTACAATCTGTAAGGATCCAGGGAGCAGTTGATTCAGCAGAGAGGGGTTGTAGTCCTTTGCTATCCTGCTGGAGTTTAGAGGCCCTCTCGTTGATGGAGATGACCACTAATTACTGAGCATTCAACAAGACGGGGGTTGAACTATCAAGAGGGGTATCCAGGGATAACAAACTTGGAGGATGGGTACTTAGGGGAGGGGGATTAGTCTCCTCTGCAGGATTCTGAACATGCACAACTTCAAATTCATCATCGAAGAGGGGGTTCGAGAGAGTGATAAAACTGTTATTAGTAAGAAGGTCTGGCGGTTTATTAAACTTGCTCACAGCAGCTTGGGCCTTCTTTGTGGGCATAGGGTCAACTGAAATAGGATCTTTATTAGGATTACTAGGCAATTTATTAGAGTTTTTACCATTAACAGGATTGTTATCTTTATTGTTGTTTGCTTCCTTTTTATTTGAATTATTAATCACATTAAACTTTTCTTTCTGCAAATACTTAAGGGCTGAGCATTCTTTTTTTGTATGACCATTGCATCTGCAATGGAAGTAGGCATTAAGATTGCCTAACAGGGAAACTTCCCAACAAAATAGTTCACCTTCAAACTCAAGAGAGATGTAGTCTGGAAAGTCAACTTCGGGTGTTAGGGCAACTAAAACCCTCGCATTCAAATGAGGAAGGGTGACTCGAGATTGTTCAATTTGTAGCACAGTACCCAAGGTTTTTAGGATTTGAGAGATGAAAGGCCAAAATTCTACATGCAAATTTTTAATTTCGACCCAGTTAGGGGCTGACCTGGCCACGACTTTTTCAAAATTCTCTTTTGGAGAACACAAATAAACTCTAAACATGGAGCGACCAATGTTCCAAAATCTTTTTTCCAACACTCTCTCCTGCATGCTATGGTTTTTAAGAAAGACAAAAAAGAGCCCTTTCTGTATCATTCTACAATAAGTCACATAAATCCCAAGTTTTTTACCCCAAACTGCCGCTAACCAATCATCAAAAAATTTACGAGCAGGCATTGCTTCTTTATCTAGGCACACAAAAAAAAAAGCAATACTTTTCAATCTACTTTGTTCAGATTTAATAGCACTCACCATATCTTCGTTAGGAGAGAGAGAGAGAGGGTTTTCAAACCCAAAGAAGGAGGCCTACCATTTTCTCCTCTATTTCCACCATCCTCAGCATCTCCTCCAGCAGACTGTCCACCTCCATTGGTTGAGGCCCATCCTCCTCCCAATTCTCCCTGAACTGGTTCCACATTCTGTCTGAGGAAAACTCCATTAAACTCTGCACTGGCTGAGAAAATTGGAGAACTTTCAGCCACCACTTGTTTGTAAGAAAGCTTCTCTTTTGAATTATCACCACTGCCTCCTTCTGCATTATTAATATTACCCTCGGCACCACTTGCATTAGCATCAGCCATAATAATTTCCCCTTCCTCGCCATTATGATTTGGCTCTCCCATCACACGCGTGACCCAAACCGGAGGCAAAAACCAAACCCCAAACACACAAAGGGAACGTAGGGCACAAAACCAACATACCAAAACTAATGCGAAATAAAAAACAAGTGTTATCAAACGAAACAAAGAGAGACATAAAAGGACACGGAGAACATGAGAAGACACATGAACATCACGTAGCATGAAAAACAAGGCAAACGTCAGCCATTAATGGATTAGTTGTTCCTAAGAGACTAAGAAAAATATAAATAAAAGAGGAATTGAAAACCCTATTGGAAGGGAGAAGCTTAACTTTGATGTGCAAGGGCAGACCAATATGTGTTCCAAGACTCTATCTTAGTAATGCTCATCATTTGAGACACAAAACAAATACTGAAGGTGAACGGGTAGCTCTATTGGCAGGATTGATAGCAATGCACTCTAAACAATATAGAAATTTAACATTAGAAGAAGATTTATCCAAATAAAAATATATATGATTAAACACTTGCTAATTGATAAAAATAAAACAAACATTGCCATTAAAAAATAGCATGAAGCCTAAACTAAATAACAACTACATGTTTAATGTTGGGTAGAAGTGTGGCATTAAATTAACCAAGCAAGGAAAATACACGAGTTCTTTTCATAGCGAAAACAGAAGCAAACTCACATAGCATAAATAACCATCAAAAGACTAATAGATATCTCCTAGAAGACTTGTTCAAGCAAGATAAAATTACCCATTTATGCTGCTAAAAATGTAAATCAAAACACAACAATTTGTTAGACAAGAGGATGTACATCATCTGCAGAATATATAAATGTGAAGATAAAAGAAAAAGGAAAAGTTTCAATGCTGAAGCGTACATTTTCTAGAGTACTAAGAGTAATGGTGTCATGTTACAAATACAAAAACCAAATATAAAAATCTATAGCATATCCATGACAACCCAGCAGCTAAAGATTATTGAGTAAACTTGAGATATAGTAGCCAAGAAAAACAGATTCTTTGTAAAGGTTAATAGTTTTTCAAAATGCATAGTTGCTAAAGTTGTAATCCTTTGATAATCTATCAACTTTAATTTGTTTTCGAATGGTATATTGAATATCAAATCTCTTCTAGCACCCATTGCTAATCTATATTATTGATGCTTAGGACAAAAACACACAATGTAGAAGAGCCTTGGTTGTCAGTTGTGTACCTGTATTGGATCTTTCATGATACATCGCCAAAGCCATGATATGCATACAGTGAATCACTAAATTGTCATAATTTGAATGCTTCTACTTCATCACAATTAAAAGCCTTATAGGTACACAGTTTTGTGCCAAAAGCATGCATTAAGAGAAAGCTGAAATATGAAATTATTAAGTGAGGTGAGCTATTCATAAATGCTACCAAGTGCTAAGTACTGGCACCACCCTTTTGCTGCATGAGCATGGGAGAAAACACCATAGACACGTGTTGGAGGATTATACATCAGCGTGTGATAGCATTATCAAATTCATCAATGTCATCACCTTGAACCATTCACATGGTAAGGCAGTATGCCTCTATATCAGAGGCAAAAGGTGGCAAGGTGTTTGTTTTATTTCAATTCATCTTGAACAATTAACCCCTGCAATAAGATGTCTATCCTTTCTATTACACAAAAATCTATAAGACAAGATTGTAATAGGAACTTTCGGATCCTTTTGACTTAGGGCCTGGGCAATTAAAATTCAATGTATCATGAGACATTCATACCATGCTACAATAGAAGTGGTATAACAATGATGATTGCCAAGAAAATTCGTAACAAAGTATTTTCCATGAGCAAAACCTGTAGAAAAAAGGTTCTTTGCTAATTATATTCAGAAGCTTGTCAGAGAATTCCTCTAGTCAGATGGAAAAGGAAACAAGAAGTGTCATCCAGTGAGGTGGCAGTGGTGTGCCATCAGCAAAGAAAGAGGAGGGCTTGGCCTGAAAGATTTGAGACTGCAAGGTATATCACTTGCTGCTAAATGGATTTTTAAATCCCTAAGCGGAGAAGAACCATGGAAAGCTCTTGTAAGACAGCATTTCTAGGTCAGTTCCAAAGGGATACCCTGCCTGGAAAGGCCTTCCTTTCAGTGACTTAGCATGTGGCAAATTCAGTATTAAGCCTTCTGGCTCTGTGGTCTTCAGATCATTATGGAAAGCATGGGAACTGCTTAGGCAATGGATTACAGCCAATGACTTGGTGAAGAATGGAAATAAAATTGATGGATCAAGATCCATCTGGTGGAACCTTGTCTATAAAAACAAAACATTGGCACAAATTCATGGGTGCTCTGCCAGGAAATGGGCAGCTAAAGGTATTCAGTGTATGGAGCACATATTGAAAGATGGACACCTAATCTCTTGGCAGGAGTTAAAACAGAAGTTTGATTTACCACTGTTCCATCTGCATACCTTCTCTATCCTTAGAGAGGCTTGTTCATCCCTTCCCTTCCCTTCCCCCCCGGCTGTTTGCATCAATTCTGACTCCTTCCTTCACTTCAAATTTTATGATAGCTCACCTCTTGACTTTGTTAAAGCCAAAACTTTGTATAAGCTGCTGGTTGACTCTAATGCTATCCTAGATCATTGCAACCTTGAGTGGAACCTTGAGCCATCCCTGCTGATTGGACCTCCTGTTGTAGTAGACTTTCAAACAAACCCTCCAAATCTAAAAAGAAGCTTTTTTTGTGGAGATTGTGGCTCAACAGGCTCTCACTTCATCCACCTCACCTGGTGATGAACCTAACCTTTATTCTTCTTGCAGACATCCTGAGACTGCCATGCATATTTTCTTTGACTATTTTTTTTGCCAGAAAGGTTTGGGGGTCACTGGGCCTACCTATTCATTCCACTGTCAGTATTTGTGATGTTCTGTTTGGCTGCATTCCTGGGCTTAAAAACGCTTGCAATATATTTTGGTCTATTTTATCTTGAGAAGTTTTATGGATTATTTGGAAGTATAGAAATGACAATATTTTTAATGGAAGGAGTTGAACACTTATTGCAGGTAACAGTTGCTTTCAGGTTGACAAGAAGGAAACTAGATAGACTTCTACAGGATGGTACAGCACAGGTATTCACCTAGGAGATTTCCCATAGCTTTACTTGGACCAGGCAAGATGAAGAAATGACTCGTTTGAAGATTGCACTTGAGAATTTTGTTAGAGAACTTAAGGAGCGTCAGGAGATAGAGCCCCCACAGCAGATGCATGCCCTTCCTGTGGCACCACTCTTCACTCACCCATATCTAGAACACATGCAAAAAGGAGAAATTCTGATGTGGCAAGATGGCCCAATGGGCTGGACTGCCTGGATGGACACTAAAGATGAAACATAAAATTAGATACAGCATAGAGATGATGACAGGGTCTTATGTTTTGTAATTAGAAGCTGAGCTCTTAATGTATTCAATATTATTATTGTATATGAACAATCATTGTACATAAATCCTTTTGTATGCAGTGATAGTGCTGTACATATCAGAAGTATAAACTGTTCTAGATCTGAACTGTGGCATCACGCCATTTTGTCCTGAGACTAAATGATCATTAATAGAAAAAAGAATTTGTAAAAAGTAAATAAAAACCATGATCAATCAATAATTAAAACTATTGTAAGGCACAAAACAAGGAGTCATGATTCGAACTTCTGAGCTTAGGCATAAATTTAAGTGAGGAACTTTCTGACGACCAAATGGCAAAACCAATATAATCCATAGAAAATGCCTCAGCAATTGCATGAAAAGTCTTGTTGCAATCAGACTTGCAAAGCGTATAGAGCACAAAATTGATTGCTATTTGTATAAATGTCACACAGTTGTAGATGCTCGAGAGATTTTTGGACACGTATACAGAAAACCCAAGAGCTAGACTACAAATAGCTTTCCCAAAGAACCAAAACAACCCAGTAATGATCGAAAACAGATTATGGCACAACGACAGTATACCTAACTCAATCCTCTAACAAGCAAATGTTACAGTTATTTTAAACAGCATTGTTCAAATAATTTAGCCATTAAAATCATACCCCACTCATTACAAATACTGCAGTTATTTTAAACAGCATTGTACAAAGACTCTAGCAAATAGAAAACACCAATTGCTATCTTAAAACCTTGATTATGTTATTTTGTACCACAAATTTTAAAGAAAACCCCAAAATCCGTAAATTAAGTCTAAAAAGTTAAAACAATAATAAAGATCATGTACAACTCTGTTTGATTTTAGACACCAAAAGCCTAATGTCATCTTCATCCCGCACTGCAAATTCTATAATAACCCTAGAAAAACTGTATCCTTTAAAAAGATCAAAAATCCTACAAACTTAGGTTCCTTTATAATATAAAAGCTATGTAATCATCATTACAAAATTTGCACGACAAATCAATGAAAGATTATTAAAAATTAGTAACTCAATTATACCATTAAAGATAACTTTATGTGAAAATTAATTGCAGAATCATCTGCCGTTGCATGTAATGTGAAAAAACAAAATCAATAGTAGATTTAAAACAAAAATAACAACAAATGATTATAAATAACCAATGAGGAAGAAATTCAATATTTGCCAACACTTTGTTTTTATTATTGAGATTTTGAATTTGTCTCAAATCTTGGTGATCTTTCCGTTAATGGCTAATATATTGAGTCTTTATTTCACTGCATTTGAACCGGCACAGTAGCGATTCAAATTCTAACCTGTATTTGAAGGCTAAAGAAAAAAGTTACAGTAAAGAATGGCTCAGGACAGTTGGAATGGACAACAATGAGAATGGCTAACCACTACAATTGTTAATAGTTTGTGTCGAAGCTAAAAGTATGGCTAACCACTACAATTGTTAATAATTGCAGAATTAGCTGCCTCTCCATTGAGGGCGAAACATGAATCAATAACATTTAAACACTTGGAAACGAAAAGAACAGCATATAACTAGAAACAATTGGGTTAAAATGTCTGTATAATAAATGACTCTAAATGTAGGAAAAAAATTCATGATATCAAGATTTTTATTTGTATTCGAGGTTATTCTCTGTAGTTTCTGCATCGCTTTTATGGTGAAGTTGACTGGAAAATTTGTAAGTACTTTCTTAGCTTCTGTTAATTTCAGGATAGTGTTCAAATGTCGAAGAAATGTTGAACTCAGATATTTATATAAATTGAAATTCAATTTCAATTTTGAAATACATAGGTAGTTAACGGTCATGGCCAAACTCGCCAGGTTTTAAATGGTGGCTAGCAAAAATTTTCATGGCTATTTATAACTTTAAAAAGTAACTTCATTTATTCTATTTATAACTAGGTCAAGGTTCAAATTTTAGAGCTAGGCTATGTTTACACACATGTTATTTTATAATATATATTTCTATTTTGTTTATCATATAATCATAGTTTTATATTATTTATTTAAAAAATATGAAATTAAAAATTTGATTAATTAATTTGATATTTTTAAGTATATTAATAATTTATTTATTTATTTATTTATTTATCTTTTTTTTTTTAATCGCTAAAAGGTCAAAGCCCTAAA
Source organism: Chamaecyparis obtusa (assembly GCA_027943335.1). Taxonomy (NCBI): domain Eukaryota; kingdom Viridiplantae; phylum Streptophyta; class Pinopsida; order Cupressales; family Cupressaceae; genus Chamaecyparis; species Chamaecyparis obtusa. Next base: position 751,813 of record BSBK01002907.1, on the reverse strand, counting down.
TTTTATTTATATTTAAATTAAAAGTTTTTACAAAAAAACTCCGCTCAGTGCAGGTGCTGGTAGGAAATAGTGGAGTTGAGAAAACCTTCAGTCATGCCCGGGACTTTAAGTCCTGATACTATTACATAATTTCCGTGGGCATTCCCACGATTCGATGTTTATCGAAATTTGTTACAAGCATACATATTTTCGTGGGCATACCCACTCCTTGATACTTATCAAGGTTTATAAAGTTACATTGATTACATTACAGATTTATATATACATCTCTTTGTTTCATACAATTTGATTATCAACCTTGTAAACAACTGATCATATTCCTTCGAAGGGAGTTGGATTTGGTGCCGAATATAGATTATCTTCCTGAAATGAGAGACAAAATTCTTCCAAACCATATTGTTAACGATCTGAAAAATATTTAAAATGAATAAGAAATAAAGATATTGAACTATAACATTATTACCTTCCACCATGTGATAAGCATTTTGACATCCTTTCTCATTGTAAAGATAATGCACTTTACCAACTCTATTTCTTGCTTCACGCGCCTAGTTAGTGAGTTATAAAGAATACATATAATCCATGCTTGATGTTTCTATGATAGAGATGTTGGATCTTAAAAAACACAGAGCTAACAAAACTACTACTTAATATGACTGAAGATCGGTCAATAATCTGAAAAATTAACAATATGCTACTGATTCCTACTCTAAGAGATTCTTCCACATTTTTATTCTCATTATCTAACAACATAAAAGGAGTTGCTTGAGCATCAATAACTTCTACAATAATATACTCATAAACTTATGTATCATATCCGAAATTTTAAAATCTTGTATCCACAGCTCATTTAAAAAGTCTTGCATTTCACAGTGGGTACCCCTTGATGCTCTGTTCTCAGGTTTTTGTACCTGACAGAAAAGGAAATTAATCTTATATGTTTTAAGTATAGTAAAGGAAGCCAATCAATTCCTTTAAAACAACAAGTACAAGTGCTACCATAACATTTACAATCATATAAAAGTCAGTGTAGAGTGCCAAAGTATTACCTAGCCTGGATATTACTCAAGAGAATGCGGACTAGATATGGCCAAATATCTCAAGTAATAATACCCAGGCAAAATGATCCATTGTTACTAAAAATAATAGGCAAAGCTAATGATTTATAACACTATCTACTATTAGTATCTTATTCCCCCAATAACAGCAAAGAGCACTGACTATCAGGACTTCATCAGAATAGATTTTGTTTTAACCTTTATAGATAGCCCGTGGTTATACATTCTGAGGAAAGGGAAAAAAAGGGGGTGCTTTAGCTGATGCTTTCTCTATCAATAGGAAGCTAAGATCCAGAAATATCTTTACTGAATCTACTATGTTTTAACATCCTTTATTTCTATGATATCCATTCAAAAAGTAACACAGTGTTAAATTATTTTATCAATTGATACCATGCAATTTCTATAAGCCATCTCTAAATAACCCAGTATCAGCAGATATTAAAGGGAGAGAGCATATACCGAATACGATAGTAATATGAATCATATATATATATATATATATATATATATATATATATATATATATATATATATATATATATATATATATATATATATATATATATATATATATATATATATATATATATTAATATATATATTAATATAGATAGATCTTATATTAATCATCCATATTTTAAAAGATAAAATATTGAATGATCATGGGCTATGTTGTCGATACAAAGTATATTGAGAAATCATATAACCCACCTACTTGAACTAACATCTTATAGGCGTCAAATATCTTGAGAGCTTCAATATCTATCTGCATCTAAGCAACATTCCATAGTAAATAGAAATCCCATAAGACTACTTCTTAACCTGTATAAAAATTAGATTGATGACCAAAACTAAGCCCTAATATTTATAGGTATATTTCTACAGTCATGGCATAAATGCTACAATTTTAAAGCAAGAGATTCTAAATTGGTCAATGAATGAGATAAACCCAGAATAATGACAAAACTATATTTACCTTTTCATAGCCATATTTATAAAATTTAACATATATTAAACAAAGTTCAGTATTTACTATAAAACTGAAAGTTAAATGTCAATCATCTCAAACCCTGAAGGTATCAAGTTGCTATTAACAGGAAAGACTATTAAATATACATTTTAGTGTTACTAACAGAGATACCCTATTATATGATAAGATTATCTTCCAAAATGAGGTCTTAGTTCTAGACTAACACCCAAAAAAAGATCTACAAAACCAATACCTAATTTTTCCTGATAATAGTGCAGGCCCAGTCCTGGCCTTCTTTATGAACTATAACTATTTCTTCTCTTTTGGCCTGGGATCTCTAGAGGATCTTTTAACAAGGGGAGCCACAACTCGGATGTCGCTTGGGGAGGCTCTATCCAATAGCCACAGCAAATTTTGCTTTGACCAAACCCTTGTCATCATGAACAATTCCGCCTACGCCTGCTATACCAGGATTGCCTCTAGAGGCCCCATCGAAATTCAACTTAGCCCAACCAGCTTTGGGGGGGTTCCATTTACATGACTTTCTTTCTTCTTGTGTTTTCTTCCCCCCCTTGCCGTATAAAGGAGGAATAGCTAGGCTAGGCCATACTTTCCTCAGGTTATTATCACTTTGTTTAAAAGTACTTTCGAAGCTATGCATGTTCCTTAGTCTATTGTTAATAATTTTGATAATCGAGACTTCTATTTTGTTGGTAACAGTTCTAACATCAGATTTTTTATTAGTGAAAATCCTACTATTGCGCTCTTTCCAGATTTCCCAAACCACTATAGATGGGGCTATGGTCCAAATGTCCTTGTACAAACTGCCTTTGTAAAAAACTGCCCTTGTTAGGTGAAGGCCATGCCTTAAGAAAATCCAAGAGATCATTAGGTTTGGCTGAGGACCAATTCAAACATTTACTTAACCAGTTCCAACATTCTTGGGCCAAAGCACATTCAATAAATAAGTGGTTGACATTTTCTTCCTGACATTCACATAGGGGGCATCTTGATGGTCCTTTGAAGCCTAGTTTTTTAATTCTATCACATGTAAGAATTTTGTTTTGAAGCGCTGCCCAAAGAAAGTGCCCTACTTTAGGAAGACACATCTTATTCCAACAGAGGTTTAGGGGAATATCTATCGCATCCATTTTCTATTTTTCTAGGATTGATTTGTATCCATCTTTTACTTTATAGCTGCCATCATTTGACCCAACCCAGATAAGGCAGTCTTCCCTATTTTTAATAGTTATAGCTCTAATACTAAGAATATCATGAAATTTTCTAAGCTCCTCTTGATCTACTGATGAGGAATTAGGGAATTTCTAGCAAGAGTTCAAACCTAATTGAATGTAATCCTTAAGGAGGGGACCTAAGCTATCTTTACAAACATTAATAAATCCTTGTGAGAAGCCTTCTTTAATTAAAGGGGGAAACCCTCCCCATGAGTCTTCCCAGAAAAAAACCTTGTTACCTAACCCCACATCCCACGTTAGGAGACTATTAATAATATCCCTCGCATTATTAATAAAATTCCATATTCGGGATCCATTCGTATGAGATCTTGCTCTGAAGATATTAATAGGAGCAGGGTTAGGAACATATTTATTACGAAGGACCTTGGCCCATTTGCTGTCTGGATTACTATACATATTCCAGACTAGTTTGGCACCTAATGTCAAGTTCTGCCAGAGAAGATTTTTTATGCCTAGGCCTCCTTGTGAAACAGCTTTGCATAGATTGTCCCATTTGATTAAAGCTACTTTCTTATCTTCAGCAGTACCTTGCCAATAAAAATCTTGAAGTAATTTATCTAATTTGGACTTGACATTAAGGGGTAGAGGAACAAGGGACATTTGATAAATAGGGATGGCTGAAAGAACTGATTTAATCATGGTAGCACGTCCTGCTTTGGTAAGCCATTTTCCTTTCCAACTACCCTTTTTATTATGTATTTTTGAGATCACTGAATCCCAAAGCCGAGAGCAATTTGTTCCTAAATCTAAGGGAATCCCTAAATATTTACAGGGAAACGTCCCTATCTTATATCCTAAGGAATCACAAATCTTCTTGGTCAAATGATCTGGTGTGTTGATGAAAAAAACCTCAGATTTATTTGGATTGACCTTTTGGCCTAATGCCTTAGAATATATTTTTAGAGCATCCTTGAAAGCATTAGCTTCTTTTAAAGTACTGGCTCTAGGGAGAATGGTGTCATCAGCAAATTGCTGATGAGTAATATTGGGAATGTCTTTAGTAATTCTTACTCCTGTTATTTTCTTTTCTATTCTGGCCTGAGAAAGAGATCTTCCTAGGGGTTGAGCCATAATTACATACAGAAAGGGGGATAGAGGGTCTCCTTGCCTAATACCCCTAGAAATTTCAAAAAAACCTTCCGGGGTTCCATTAATTAAAAGAGAGATCTTCAGAGTTGAAATGCAGCTGAAAATAAGATTTGTCCATTGATTAGAGAACCCAAAAGCTTCTAGGCATTTGCATAAGAATCTCCAATCTACTTGATCATAAGCCTTCTGTATATCAATTTTAATAAGCATACATGATTCTTTATTATATTGCATTGTATGAATAATTTCTTGAGCTGTAATGATACCATCAAGGATTGAACGATTAGGAACAAAACCTGTTTGTTCCTCCGAAATGATTTTAGGGAGAAAAACTTTAAGCCTATTGGCTAGACATTTGGATAGGATTTTATATATTGTATTACATAGGGATATTGGTCGGTAATCTCTTGATTCTAGGCTGTCATGTTCCTTCGGGATTAGTGAAAAGAAAGTATTGTTAATTTCCGTTAAGAGGGACCCTGAGTTCCTAGTTGCTTCTACAGCTTTCCATATATCCTCACCCAAAAAATGCCAGCATCTTTGGAAAAATCCTGCTTGAAACGCATCTGGCCCAGGGGCTTTTTCCAAATGTAGTTGAAATAATGTTGCCTTGACTTCTTCTAAGGAGAATTTACTATTTAACCATTTATTATTTTCTTCCGATATAAGTTTAGGAATTGAGGATAAGATCTGGTTCTATGCTTTTAAATCTGAATAGTCATAATTATTTAGGAGTGTTTTAAAATACTTGACTAAATGCTCTACTATATGTTTTGGGTCCTCCATTATTTCCCCGCTAGTGTTTTTAAGTTTTGAAATTCTATTGATGTTTCGGTTATTATTAGTACAATTATGAAAGAATTTTGTATTATTGTCCCCTTCTTTGAGCCACGTTTCTCTAGATTTTTGTTTCCAGAAAATTTCTTCCTTATGTAAAATTTCAGCATATTTACCCATTAATTTTTTTTCTTTATTGTATGAAACTTCATTCATCCCATGTTGTATGACTGTCTCATTTAATTCACCAATATCTGCCTCAACCTTAAGTTTTTCTTCAAATATATTGTTAAATTTTTCTTTATTCCAGTCCAATATCTTACGTTTTAGGATTTTTAATTTAGTTTTTAGACAGTACATTTTAGAGCCGTCTACCTTAATTTGACTCCACCAATTTTCCAGAAGCTGCATGAAATCCTTATCTTGAAACCACATGAATTCAAATTTAAATGGATTTCTGGGTGGTTTAATGTTTTCATAGATATTTAATCTTACTGGGAAATGGTCAAAGCTTGAGATGGTTAGAATTTTTGAATTAAAATTATAATTAAATTTACTCAAGTCTCGTTTAATTAGAAATCTATCTAGCCTTTCTGAGATATGACTAAAACCTGATCTATGATTATTCCAAGTAAAATTCCCGTTGTCTGCAGGAATATCTTTTAGGTTGTTCTCATGCACCCATAGACTGAAGTCCTTTTGGGATTGTGATATATATTTTGTTCCTCCAGCCTTTTCAGTGATGTCTAAAATTGCATTAAAGTCTCCTCCTAATATATAAGTGTTATGGTCATTGTTGTTGATATGATTTTTGAGGTCCTGCCAAAGAGCTTTTTTATCTGGATAAGAGATTGGACCATAAACGTTAATGAGTTTAAATTTTAAGTTAGTTCTCAAGCTAATTACTAATGCTTCTATCCAGTTATTGAATTTAATTATATTTTCTAAGCTGATTTTCCTAGGATCCCAAAGAATTGCTAACCCACCAGAGGCTCCTTCAGAAAATGAAAACTCTGCCTTCCAAATACCTATTATCCGGCTAAACTTAAGACTCTCCTCTTGGTTTAGTTTGGTTTCTTGTATTAATATAGTATCAGATTCAAATACTTTTAAATATCTTTTGATTAAAGTTTGTTTGTTAGGGGCATTAAGGCCCCTAACATTCCAAGTTGTCACCTTCATTGTTCCTTGGGAAGGAACTTCCCCTTCCCTGCATTAATGATATCAAAAAGGTTTGGTTGATTTGCTGCTAACCCATCCATATTTCTTAATTCATTCATAGACTTTCTGCCTTTTTTTTCTTGGTTTTTAGAGTTACAGGAGTTGTGAGTCCATCAATGGTTTCTGCTATGCCTAATTGTCTATCATCATTGTTGATTCCTTCTAGGAAAATTCTGACATCTTCCTCATTTTGGTTCCCTGTATTCTTTATATTTTCTTTCCTAGCATACAGGGGATCTTCAATATCATTATGATTCATTTCCATAAATCCTATATCATCTAGTTGTGGTAAACATTCTGTTTCCATGATTTCTTCTTCATTTATCTGATTATGATTTGATGCTTTCATCTCATTAATGCTTTGGATTAACAACCTTTTTTGGTGATCAAGCTCCTCCTTATCACATATTTCATCTAAAAAGGTATCCATTAATTCATCCATAATCTCATCTATTTCTTCCTCTATTTTTTGCTTATCATTTAACAGTAATATTTCCTGATCTTCTTGACTGTTGATGACTCTAATTGGACTGCTAGTAATCATTTCTGGGTTGATTCCTTGTTTGATACTCTGATTGCTAAAAATGTTCTTAAGATTTGGGGATAAAGATAGGGGAGATTTGACATCAGCATCAATGGTCTCATTTACTGTAAGAGGACTAACATTTTTTAGAACCAAAGGGGATTGACACATAGAGACTGAAGGGTGAGGGGACATGCTGACAGGGTTACTTTTAATAGGAGTAGTCAAAGTAAACCCTCCTTTGTCTGTATTAAAGATCACCTCCAAATCTGGTAACTTTTGAATTTGTGGGTCAATATGGTCTAGATTTTTGGGTTCTGGAGCCTTCATTTGTCTTACTACAAAGTCTTTCAGAATAATGGGGTTAATGATAATAGAGTTTGAATTAAAACATAATCTAATGGTGTGTATCCATTTTTTATGATAATTCATCTTTACTATGATGGTTTTTTCAGATTGGTTGTAATCGTATCAACATTACTTAAAAAACCACCAATTTGTTTTCCTATCAATTTGATAGTTTCTTCATCAAACATTTCTATTGGCAGATTTCTAAGAACAATAGCTTTTTCTACAAGAAAATCCTTAAGATTTATTGGATTGAAAAGGGGAACCCAGTCAAAAATATAAAAATTAGAGTTTTTATACTTAGGACACCCTTCTTTTCTAATTTTACTTTTAATAGTTACATTTTTACAATAAATAAAAATGAAGTTCTCTATCAAGATTGATATACTTACCTCATTCGGAAGCTGAGATTTCAGCCATGTTACCAAATCTGTGATTGAAGATCCTACTCCAGTCCATCGACAAATCAGCCCTGTATCTGCATAAGAAGTTTGTTTCTGTTCTATGCATTTTCCATCTAGATCTATTCTAATCATATTAGGATTCTGAAAAAAATTTCCTATTATTTTACCATTATCACTCTTGAAATTGCTATTACGCCTATAAGGGGGCATGTATACCTACAAATTTATATATAATTTATTGTATATTATTATTAATTTAGAAAAAATTTCAAATAAAATATATGGATTTAGAAAGTTACAAAGTAAATTTAAAATAGTAGCACTGGTTTATTAAGAATAAAATATTTATTATATTTAACATATGTATTATTAATTATATTGATAAAATATTTAAATTTAAAAAATTATTAAATTAATTGTAAATAAAAAAATTGACAATCAATATTTTTCTTAAAATGTATAATAGTGGAGTGACAACTCCACAATGCCCTTAAAAGATTGTAGCATATTTTTAATTAACTATAATAGTGGAATAAGGTGTTATTTGCTCTCTTTTGCTAAAATTTTCACTTATTAAGAGTTTCTCTAAGATCAGACATTGTTGCAAATATCTTATATGTTTCATTTGTATGTAGATATCTTTGTTATGAATGTTTTGTTTTTTCTTCATGTGTTAAATGAACTTGTTTGACTATAAACAAATTCATTGAGATGAGATAATAGCATTTGAAGGTATAGGAAGATTTGTCAACCAAAGAAATTCATAGATGATTATATCAAGGAGAACATTTATAGGATTTTATGGATCATACATAAAGAGAGTTATTTATTTTGAGCATAATTTTGTGTAAATAGATGCTGAATATAATTGTTTTTTAAAGATTCAATTCACTTTTCTACTTGCTTGTATTGTTCTCTCACAATTCCAACAAATCTTATATTTACATCTATTTCATATTGTATTTAATAGTTAAGGTGAAAATGTTGTTGGCATGTATCATCTTGATAGTTGAATAGAATAAAATTAATATGCTAAATAGTAAATACAAATCTATCTAAAAAACATGGAGGTTTTGTTGAAAATGTACTACAATTATAGTGTAAAAGAAAATTTTGAAAGCATTGTTGAATATCCAATAAGAATTATGTTTGGAAAATATATCATTTATATTTCTCTTATATTTAGATTAAAACACATTTCATGGTATGTTCAACCTATGTAAGATTTGGCTATATATAGGTAGCCACCCAAGATCTAGAGGCCTAATGGAAATCACAATAACAAGAGAGAAATAATATGACAAGATTAAGATGTATTCTCACTAGGAATGCATTAGAATCAACTAGATTGACTGAATTGAATTAACTAAATTCATGTCATTCAATCAATTGGAATGATATTACAAAGGAGACCAATAGATCAAGGTGAAAACATAGGAGTACATAAGATTGTGACAATTCCATAATCTTATGACATGATACATAAATTGATAAATTATCACCCACCAAAGGTGGAAAAGTGAATGTGTCTAATTCCCACTAAAGGTGGGTCACCTTCCAAAGTAAAAAGTTGTTTGTGCAACATGTCAACTAAAGTTGGATCACCTTCCAAGGTGGAAAGGTGTTTGTGCAATGCATCTACAAAAGCTAGAAATGTGATAAAGTTACAAGTCCACCAAAGGTGGAAGTCCCACCTAAGGTGGAAAAGTGATAATGTGATAACATTACCTAAAGTGTAATATTCCTATGTGGCCCCTAAGTAAATTAATGTGTTTTTTTAGAACCTAAGAGAATGACTTACTAAGTGCAACAATTAAACTCACCAACACGTCCCCCCCCCCCCCAAAGTACAACTTAGGGATAATGTATGCACACCGTGCAAGATGGGTTCCAGCTACTATGCCATATTAAGTAACCATGTATGTAAATGTAATGAAATCTCTCACATGCAGATAAAATAAGCAAATATATGTTATCTCTATTTGAGCATTAGATGTTGTCATTAGTATCAAATTAGATCAGTCGGTTATCTAAGCTAATCAGTCGATAAAGGATGAAATAAGAAACTATAGAGTGCTAGTCGGTTGAACTTACAAGCCTTCATACCAAGTATTTACAAGGAAGAACCAAGAGCTAAAAGGAAACATGTTTAACTGAGTACCAGAGTATGTTTACCAAATATTAGAGTATACCGAGCACCGAGTTAGTAAACACTGAGCAATCTACACAATGAGCACCAATGTATTCACTGAACAAAGAAGGTTGTGTTTACCGAGTTATTTAAGAAATGACATAGTAATCAGTAAGGGCACATTTATCTATGCAAATGGTTTACACGGATCCATAAAACATTTTACCAAGATCAAGGCTTATTTATTATGGATAAAATCATTAAATGTTGTGATGATTCCTATGTAATAGTTAGATCTAGGTTAATTTGGTACACCATAGATCTTAGGTTTTCTAAGATATTGTAAACCTAATTAGTTCATAGTAGTCATAACAATTTCACTAGTACATTTGAGACCTTTTTCCAATGATTGAACGTCCCAATTTTGATAGTATACTATCGATTGAGCGACACTACCTGGTGTCACAGTTTTGCAGTTGGAAAAATTGACAGTTTGTTAGGTGTTGTAATTACGACACCCTTAGCCGTCACAAAAAGTAGGTGCCAACAAAGAGAACCTATCATCACACCTATTTGTAGCCGTCCATATTGTGATGCCTAACCATCACAAAAAATACAAATGATAGCGACCCGTCATAATATTCTGACGAGAAGCCATTGTTATTAACCTTTTCACGGACGGAAATGCTATTAGTGCAACGGATTTCCTTCGCAAGATTATGACAAATGTGCGTCGTTTATGGTTTGTAACGATGACTATGTTGTACATACGATGGACATGCATTGGAAATTTACGACAGACATTTATCGTTTATGATTTGTTTCGACAATGATGTTGTTAATGTGACAGTTGTATGTCAGATGTTTGTGACGGATACCCATCGCTATTGTAATTCCGTCATAGTTACAATGACATTCAATTTTTTAAAAAATATATATATATATTTGTCGATTCAGAACAGTGTTCTTGCAGATTTGGTTCATGCTCATGATTTGGTTATGGATCATTCGGAGATAACTTTGTAGTAGATTTGGTAGTGGGTTGTGGATTATTGAGTCGAGTCTAGAGACTTGGATTTCGAATGGATCCTACCGAATCAAGAAGAAGCTAGTGCGATGATCAGAGATGCATTCTTCCTGATGTGTTCATGGGATATATGCGGACCTGATTACATTCAGATCTGATTCAAGTGACTTCTTGACTTCTTTGGTCTGAATTTGATGTGCTTTGTTCCTATGGAGTGTAGCAGTGACTTGACTTGGAGTTTGAGTAGACTATGCATTGATCAGCTTGAAGATGGAATCAAGCTACTCTTTGCATTATTGTTGAGATCGGGTTGTGATGGATCGTTGGGATCATCTACCATTTTTTCCATAGTTTTGAATGAGTTAGGTGTGATGTCGAGAGAGCAATGTGTAGAACTTGCACATTAGAGATTCGTAGATCACTATGGTGTCCGTGATGACTTGGGAGAAGTCTTCTTCTTGGTGAACCAAGCTGAGAGACTTAGATTATAGAAAGTGGATCGTTTGATGCACCTTATGAGACAATGAAATGTGGTAGATGTAAATGTGGTTTGATCGACCCATCAAAAGTATTGACATCCAGTATTTCCCTGACAATACCAAATGTACATCAGTTCTTCATAAAATGAGTAGTTATCACATTATTTTAAAACATAAAATATAATTATGAAATATCTAGACCTTTTTCCTATTTGGGCAAACCCAAAATTTACACCTAGGATTACTTGTTGTGCATGACGTCTTCAACATGCATGGGCCAACACCACATTGACACATAGGCACATTGACCAAAGTTATCAACGCTATTTCGACAAATATTGCATTGTCATTATTTTGTTCATTCATACTAATTATAATTACAATAAAAAGAAACATACTAATGTAGACTTGCACATTTTTTGGCTAAGTCGAAGTCTTTGGTTTAAATCAATAGACACTCAAAACAAAATGGCAAACCAAAGACAACCATGCAATTGTAAAGAAAGGTAATTTGCTTAATAACATCACTAATTTGTGCATGTCTAAATACTGGTGTCTTTCAAGTGATTTGATTCTTGTCATGCCCACTACAAATGAGAACACTCTTAACTAGTGAGGTTATTTAAGCATATAGAGATTGAATACACTCTTTTAGAATGAAATTTCTCTTAACAAAAGATCAAAGATAGATATATAAGTAGGACATATAAAATAAGGTGAATAAGAGTAGTACATATAAAACAATCATTAGAACATGCCAAACATCTGGCATTATTGTACATTTCATTAATGTCATTGATATTCTTCTTCATCCATCTCATCCATCTCATCCATCTCATTGATATTAGGAACATCTCGCATCCATGACTGTCGACAATAATATATAGGGACATCAATAATAAAATAGTATAGTTATTGTTTTGAATTTGAGCTCATAAAGATTAACTTTCAAAAGAATATGAATGAATGAAAATATACATAAGTGGATGAACATAAATAATGGAGTTACCAAACATTGCCTGAAGTAATGAAGTGTTGACCCAGGCTTCAATCTAGTATGCTCTTGTATGATCCAAAACCTGTAAAGAAGGAAAAGATGGGGTTAGATCCAAAGGATCTAAGCAATGTCTGGCACCCTATTACTGATCTTCATCTACAATTATGCATGTGCATAGACAATCCATACACTTCTAAAACTAACTATGCTATAGAACATGGATGTGTGTTAATGTGATTCAAAAGCTATTATGCAAGATTATTTTATTATGCCTATATAACAGGAGGAGTGATATATTTTAATGGCAATGGACATAGAAATTGCAGTGAAACTCTGTAAATTATTATTGTAAGTGGACATAGAAATTGTAGTGTAAGTAGTAGGATGATTGTTCATGAGCTCACTGTTTAATATCTGGCCAAGCCATGTAAATGGTACCAGGCCAACCCAATCAGCCCAACAAAATGTGTCATGTTTATCTTTGTCAAATACACTCGTTCACCATTTTGTTCTTGTTCTTCACACAAATATTGCATCAAAAGTAATTGTAAACAATGATTCAAAGAAAAAAGAAACAACTACAATAGATCAGACCCCAAAAGAATACAGTCAACTACAATAGCTCACAGTCTCAATGAAATAAATAGTGTATAAAATAATATATGGTGCACAACAGTAGCAAGCTTGCAATGACAGCAATAACATTACATGATAAAATTCAATACTCTTAGTTTTTATTCAAATCTATTCGAAACTCCTATCAACTCATTGTCCAATAGTTAAACTAACCTATGACTTCAAAGGAGGAATTATGAAATATAGTTGTAGGTAGTTATATCTTCTATAATGATGGAGGAGTCAAAGGTAATGATCAATGAGGTTGCTGCTATTAGATCATACATTAATACACATACTATTTTGACAGCAATAACATTGCATGATGCCAGAGCTCAAATTCAAATTAGTAAGTGTATTATTTTATTACTGATGTCCCTATTTTATTAATAGCACCAATATAACAAAGCACTGGCCAATCAAATAAGGGGTCTTGGGACACAACAGATGAGAAACATACATGTAGGCATCATGGTCACAATTTTTTGGATATCTACATTTATGTTTCTTAGATGTTGTGATATCTACATTTATGACTGAGCATCCCTCTGCTTATCTCTTTAGTTTTTGTTTCCGTAGATTTCACCATCTAACATTCCTTTTCGGTAAGAGATGGATGGAAATGTTCATGACTCTCAGAAAAATGGCCTACATACAAATAAAAACTTGTGGCTATTCAAATGGTAAGTTCAAAGTTTCCCATAATTTGGGAGAAATGAGTTTGGAAAGACTTCAATCTTTCATTGAGGGAAAGGATTTTACTTACGTTGAGAAGAAGCCTTAGGTTTTTTCACTTCATTTTTAGCGTCTTTTGCTGATTTTATTTTCAACTCAATAGATAATTTTATGTTCGTCAAGTGATCAGAACTCGTCGAAATAGCACTTGTGGAAGGATCAGGGCATTTCCTCTGTGACTCAAAATCACTCTGGATCTTCTTAGAATGAAAAATAAAAATATCTTTTTCACAACCATCTCTTATTGAAAAGAAATGTCAGATGGTGAAATCTACGAAAAAAACTAAAGAGATGAGTAAAGGGATGCGCAATCATAATGTTTCTAGCAGACATCCTGTTAATGCAACAGAAAAGAAAATGAACCTGGAAGCTGTTAATTCTTTCGAATCAGAAAACCCCTTTGGCTTAGTAATTAATGAGATTGTTGCTATTAGATCATACATTAATACACTTACAATTTTGAATTTGAGCTCCGGCATCATGCAATGTTATTGTTGTCATTGCATGATTGATGTTGTTGTGCACCATATATTGTTTTATACACATAGAACAATAGATTTGGGGACTTAGACTTATGTTCAATCCTTAGTAATGGTTTGGGGAACTAATTACTAGATGAGTGACTATAGTACCCTAGTTTGCATTATTAGATGATCTTATTTAATTTATGTTCATTTCATGCAAAGATACATGTAAAGGAAAAGAAATTTTTGCATCTAAAGATTACATGTATATATATGAAAAATAACTTGTATATACTATACAAAGAAAATAACTTTGAGAAGAAAATGAAAGAGTACAGGCATACATAAGAGGATGAACATAAATAATAAGGGTGCCAGACATTGCCTGAAGTGAATAATTTTTTACCCATGTATGAATCTGGTGTGCCCCTGTGTGATCTAGAACCTGCAAAGAAAAAAGAGATGGGGGTTAGATAAAAAATATCTAAGCAATGAATGACATCCTATTACTAATCTTCACCTACAATTATGCATGTTCATAGTCAAGCCATACACTTCTGAAAGAAAAACCAAGTTCACAGTCTCAATGAAATAAACAGTGTATAAAACAATATATGGTGCACAACAGCAGTAAGCATGCAATGACAACAATTCATATTTTATTAATGATGTCCCTATTTACATTTTTTCATCAAATGACCCAAAAACATCAAGAATGGTCCTATATGGTCGCTAATAGCCAACTTTTAGAAGAATATAAATGAATACAAACATACATAAGTGGATGAACATAAATAGTGAAGGTCCTATATGGACGGTTCTAATGCTTTGCCTTTACAACAATTGAGCATTCATCATTTGGTATATGAACAGGTGAAAAACATGCAAACATCCAGACATGTGTACTGTGAGCTTTCCTGCAGTAAATGGACTTGTGATGATTTTCAAAATAGTACATGTGTTACAAGGAAAGCTCACAGTACTACTTAGGAAAATATGAATGTTCATCACCTGTGCATATCAGAGTTGATCAAAGAAAGTATATGCACAACAAAACAAATTTTATTACCGATGTCCCTATTTACATCTTTTCATCAAATGGCCCAAAAACATCAAGAATGGTCCTATATGGTCACTAATAGCCAACTTTCAAAAGAATATGAATGATTGCAAACATACATAAGTGGATGAACATAAATAATGAAGGTACCAAACATTGCCTGAAGTAATGAAGTGTTGACCTAGGGTTCAATCTAGTATTCTCTTGTATGATCCAAAACCTACAAGGAAGGAAAAGATGGGGTTAGATCCAAAGGATCTAAGCAATTCCTGACACCCTATTACTAATCCTCATCTACAATTATGCATGTGCATAGTCAAGCCATACACTTCTAAAATGAAGTATGCTACAGAACATGGGTGTGTGTTAATGTGATTCAAAAGCTATTATGCAAGATTATTTTATTTATTGAGATAAGGATATCTTAATTCTACAAGAATAAATGTTTTGAGAAATATTTGAATTTAATTTTGACAATAACATGAGGAGTGATATATTTCCATCATTATAGAAGAGATAACCACCTACAACTATATTTCATAATTCCTCCTTTGAAGTCATAGGTTAGTTTAAAATGGAGAAAGTATACAAACTCACCAATTTAATCCCAAAATTTCATGACATTGCATTTTTTTTGTTGTTATGGTGCACAACAGTAGCAACATGCAATGACAACAATAACATTGCATGATGCCTGAGCTCAAATTCAAAATAGTAAGTGTATTATTTTATTACTAATGTCCCTATTTTATTACTGCTAAATTTTGGGGTAAAACCTTGCAAGTCTTACATAGACTCAACAACATGGTAGCATTGATCCAATAACAGAAAATACATTACAAATGCCAAGCTCGCAGTCTCAATGAAATAAACAGTGTATAAAATAATATATGGTGCACAACAGCAACAAGCATGCAATGACAACAATAAAATTGCATGATGCTCGAGCTCAAATTCAAAATAGTAAGTGCATTAATGTATGTTTGCATGATGTCACATATTAAACAGTGAGCTCATGAATAATGTATGATGCCCTAGTTTGCAGCCCACGAGCCATCAAGACATTTCCTCATGAAATGATCATAAACAAGGAGTACCACATAGTGAATATCAACAGCAAAACAAATAAAGAGAGATCAAACACTTCACACAATGCCTTGAAGGTAATAGAAACGATGCCCTAGCTCTCAAAGCTCATGGGTCATGAAGCATTCCAAATGCTAAGATGTAAACAATGCCACTATTAATAATGCTAAGATGTAAACAATGCCACTGGAATTGATTTAATGAGAAGACAAAGCTCGAATGCCTACCTTCCAAATGAAAAGATGTAAATAATGCTAGTATTAAATAGTGAGTTCATGAACAATGTATGATGCCCTAACTTGCAACCCGCGAGCCATCAAGACATTTCCTCATGAAATGGTCATAAACGAGGAGTACCACATAGTGAATATCAATAGAAAAACAAATAAAGAGAAATCAAACACTTCACACAATGCCTTGAAGGTAATAGCAATGATTCCCTAGCTCTCAAAGATCGCGGGTCATCAAGCATTTCAAATAAAAAGATGTAAACAATGCCAGTATTAAATAGTGAGCTCATAAACAATGTATGATGCCCTAGCTTGTAGCCCGTGAGCCATCAAGACATTTCCTCATAAAATGATCTTAAACAAGGAGTACCACATAGTGAATATGATGCAGGAGCATCCTGGGTGTAAGAGCAATCTTGCATCACCCAAAAATATTTCTATTTTTGTATTCAATAAGAGTTATCTTGTGCAGAGCTACTATTTATGGAAACTTGCTATTTTTAGTAAGTTGGTCATATGATCTTGAAATGTTTTGATTTTACATGTGGAGGTTCATCTCAATCATATCAGCCTGCCAGTAAAGTTTCATGGCTAGATCAGGTCTAGTTTTGAAGATATTGAAGATTTTCAGTATTGGTAGCAGGGTACAAAAACTTTGAACTCAATTTTGAAGGCTTTAGAGGCCCCGAATGAGGTCAAAAATTTGGGTGACAAGTGCTTGCACAAGTCAAGCCTGTAGAGCGCTTCGTGGCCTTTTCGAAATGGGGTTATAATAGTCAATCAGGTCAATTGGTGATGACTTATGGTCTCTAGAAGTCGGGTCACCTGAAATGGCAGAAAATAATTTTCCTTCAAAATTTCTATTCGGATTTCAAAAGTTATTTTGAGCTGACTTTGATGTAATAAATTGAAAAATAAAATAATTCTAATTTTGGTCAGCCCTAAGGGCTAAATTTTTGGAACCTTCTCGGGCAGTGGAAAATGTCTATATAAAGAAGGCCCGTAGTGTTGTCTAGGGCAGTTCTGGGTAGTAGATTGGGGTATTGATTCGAGGCTTTGTCCTATAGAATATTGTAAGGGAATGCCCATGTGGCTTTGCATATTGTAATTTTGAATGTTTGTAATTCCACATTTGTGGAGATAATACGAAACCAATTTTATGTTCTTGCATATTGTTGTTGTTTCTCTATTTCTGTTATGTGTTTGTGGTATTAAGGGGAGCACCTTTCATCAGAATATCAACAGAAAAACAAATAAAGAGAGATCAAACACTTCACACAATGCCTTGAAGGTAAGAGGAATGATGCCCTAGCTCTCAAAGCTCGTGGGTCATCGAGCATTCCAAATGAAAAGATGTAAACAATGTCAATATTAAACAGTGAGCTCATGAACAATGTATGATGCCCTAGCTTGCATCCCACGAGCCATCAAGAAATTTCCTCATGAAATGATCATAAACAAGGAGTACCACATAGTGAATATCAACATCAAAACAAATAAAGAGAGATCAAACACTTCACACAATGCTTTGAAGGTAATAGAAATGATGCCCTAGCTCTCAAAGCTCATGGGTCATCGAGCATTCCAAATGAAAAGATGTAAACAATGCCAGTATTAAACAATGAGCTCATGAAAAATGTATGATGCCCTAGCTTGCAGCCCATGAGCCATCAAGATATTTCCTCATGAAATGATCATAAACAAGGAGTACCACATAGTGAATATCAATAGCAAAACAAATAGAGAGAGATCAAACACTTCACACAATGCCTTGAAGGTAATAGCAACGATGCCCTAGCTCTCAAAGCTCATGGGTCAACAAGCATTCCAAATACAAAGATGTAAACAATGCTAGTATTAAACATTGAGCTCATAAACAATGTATGATGCCCTAGCTTGCAACCCGCGAGCCATCAAGACATTTCCTCATGAAATGATCATAAACAGGGAGTACCACATAGTGAATATCAACATCAAAACAAATAGAGAGAGATCAAACACTTCACACAATGCCTTGAAGGTAATAGCAATGATGCCCTAGCTCTCAAAGCTCGCGGGTCATCAAGCATTCCAAATGAAAAGATGTAAACAATGCCAGTATTAAACAGTGAGCTCATAAGCAATGTATGATGCCCTAGCTTGCAGCACATGAGCCATTAAGACATTTCCTCATGAAATGATCATAAACAAGGAGTACCACATAGTGAATATCAACAGAAAAACAAATAGAGAGAGATCAAACACTTCACACAATACCTTGAAGGTAATAGCAATGATGCCCTAGCTCTCAAAGCTCGCGGGTCATCAAGAATTCCAAATGAAAAGATGTAAACAATACCAGTATTAAACAGTCAGCTCATAAACAATGTATGATGCCCTAGCTTGCAGCCCGTGAGCCATCAAGACATTTTCTCATGAAATGATCATAAACAAGGAATACCACCTAGTGAATATCAACAACAAAACAAATAAAGAGAGATCAAACACTTCACACAATGCCTTGAAGGTAATAGAAACAATGACCTAGCTCTCAAAGCTTACGGGTCATCGAGCATTCCAAATGAAAAGATGTAAACAATGCTAGTATTAAACAGTGAGCTCATGAACAATGTATGATGCCCTAGCTTGCAGCCCACGATCCATCAAGATATTTTCTCATGAAATGATCATAAACAAGGAGTACCACATAGTGAATATCAACAACAAAACAAATAAAAAGAGATCAAACACTTCACACAATGCCTTGAAGGTAATAGCAACGATGACCTAGCTCTCAAAGTTCGTGGGTCATCGAGCATTCCAAATACAAAGATGTAAACAATGCCAGTATTAACATTCATATTTTGCCATTAAATCAACAAATGCCATCAAAATGAAATTGAGTTAATGAGAAGACAAAGCTCAAATGCCTACCTTTAAGAAACTTTTACATCTTTTCATCAAATGACCCAAAAACATCAAGAATCATCATATATGGTCGCTAATAGCCAACTTTCAGAAGAATATGAATGAATGCAAACATACATAAGTGGATGAACATAAATAATGAAGGTACCATACATTGCCTGATATAATGAAGTGTTGACCAAGGTTCAATCCAATATGCTCTAGTATGATCCAAAACCTACAAGGAAGGAAAAGATGGGGTTAGATCCAAAGGATCTAAGCAATGTCTAGCACTCTATTATTGATCCTCATCTATAATTATGCATGTGCATAGTCAAGCCATACACTTCTAAAATGAACTATGCTATAGAACATGGGCATGTGTTAATGTGATTCAAAAGCTATTATGCAAGATTGTTTTATTATTGAGATAAGGATATCTTAATTCTACAAGAATAAATGTTTTGAGAAATATTTGAATTTAATTTTGACAATAACATGAGGAGTGATATATTTCAAGCTTCAGCAAGATTTCATACCACACAATGTTCATAGATTACATTCAATGTGTTATTTACGCTTGTATTGGTGGGAAAACTCTCAAAAATGTGCAAAAGAGATTGAATTCAACCATGTTGTTTACATAACACATGTAGTTTACCTCCAACCTAAATCAATGTTTCATACAAATCTGTAGACGTTGCATGGTATGAAGCCTCTCTAAAGCTTGAAAATGATAAGCATTATGATGTTGAGGTATGATATTGTTTAGGTATAATACTGACATTGTTTACATCTTTTCATTTGGAATGCTTGATGACCCATGAGCTTTGAGAGCTAGGGTATCATTTTTATTACCTTCAAGGCATTGCGTGAAGTGTTTGGTCTCTCTTTATTTGTTTTTTTGTTGATATTCACTATGTGGTACTCCCCGTTTATGATCATTTCATGAGGAAATATCTTGATGACTTGCGGGCTGCAAGCTAGGGCATCATGCATTATTTATGAGCTCATTGTTTGAGCACCAACCAATCAAATAGGGACATGAGGTGCTCAAATAGTGAGCTCATAAATAATGCATGATGCCCTAGTTGTAGGTAGTTATCTCTTCTATAATGATGAAGGAGTGAAAGGTAATGATCAATGAGGTTGCTGCTATTAAATCATACATTAATAAATTTACTATTTTGAATTTGAGCTCAGGCATCATGCAATGTTATTGTTGTCATTGCATGCTTGCTGCTGTCATTGTAGTTGACTATGAGCTATAAGCAACATATATTGTGTGAAGTGTTTGATCTCTCTATTTATTTATTTTGTTGTTGATATTCACTATGTGGTACTCCCCGTTTATGATCAAATAGACAAATCTTGAATGCCTACCTCAAGTGCCAGTGCCATCTTCCCACACGGTGCCGGCCTCTTCGGGCACACCAAACTCAAATGCCCTCTTCGTGCCATGAAAAAGTGCAGTGCTATCTTCACAGCAGCTCTTCGAATTCACAAATTAAAAATGACACTTTCTTTTTCTTTATTTTTGTTTATAACCAAATGGGTGTCGCAATTTATGAGCTCACTGTTTGAGCATTGGCCAATCAAATAGGGACATGAGGTGCTCAAACAATGAGCTCATAAACAATGCATGATGCCCTAGTTATAGGTAGTTATCTCTTCTATAATGATGGAAGAGTGAAAGGTAATGATCAATGAGGTTGTTGCTATTAGATCATACATTAATACACTTACTTCTTTGAATTTGAGCTCGGGCATCATGCAATGTTATTGCTACCATTGCATGCTTACTGTTGTTGTGCACCATATATTGTTTTATACACATAGAACAATAGATTTGGGGACTTAGACTTATGTTCAATCCTTAGTAATGGTTTGGGGAACTAATTACTAGATGAGTGACTATAGTACCCTAGTTTGCATTATTAGATGATCTTGTTTAATTTGTGTTCATTTCATGCAAAGATACATGTAAAGGAAAATAATTTTTTGCATCTAAAGATTACATGTATATATATAAAAAATAACTTGTATATACTATACAAGAAAAATAACTTTTAGAAGAAAATGCAAGAGTATATGCATACATAAGAGGATGAACATAAATAATAAGGGTGCCAAACATTGCCTAAAGTGATGAATTTTTGACCCGGGTATGAATCTAGTGTGCCCCTGTATGATCCAAAACCTGCAAAGAAAAGAGAGATGGGGGTTAGATAAAAAATATCTAAGAAATGAATGGCATCCTATTACTGATCCTCATCTACAATTATGCATGTGCATAGTCAAGCCATACACTTCTGAAAGAAAAACCAAGCTCATAGTCTCAATGAAATAAACAGTGTATAAAATAATATATGATGCACAAGAGTAGCACATAGTGAATATCAACAACAAAACAAATAAAGAGAGATCAAACACTTCACACAATTCCTTGAAGGTAATAGCAATGATGTCCTAGCTCTCAAAGCTCACGGGTCATCGAGCATTCCAAATGCTAAGATGTAAACAATGTCATCCAGACATGTGTACTATGAGCTTTCCTGCAACAAATGGACTTGTGATGATTTTCACAATAGTACATGTGTTGAAGGAAAGCTCAAAGTACTGCTTAGGAAAATATGAATGTTCATCACCTGTGCATATCAGAGTTGATCAGAGAAGGTATATGCACAACAAAACAAATAAAGAGAGATCAAACACTTCACACAATGTCTTGAAGGTAACAGAAATGATCAAACACTTCAAAATAGGGACATCAGCCATACACTTCTAAAATGAACTATGCTACAGAACATGGGTGTGTGTTAATGTGATTCAAAAGCTATTATGGAAGATTGTTTTATTATTGAGATAAGGATATATTAATTCTACAAGAATAAATGCTTTGAGAAATATTTCAATTTAATTTTGACAATAACATGAGGAGTGGATATATTTCAAGCTTCAGCAAGACTTCATACCACACACTATTCATAGATTACGTTAAATGCATTATTTACACTTGTATTGGTGGGAAAACTCTTGAAAATGCGCAAAAGAGATTGCATTCAACCATGTTGTTTACATGACACATGTAGTTTACCTCTAGCCTAAATCAGCGTTGCATACAAATCTACGAACAGTGCATGGTATGAAGCTTTGCTCAAGCTTGAAAATGATAAGCATTATGATTTTGAGGTATGATGTGGTAAGCACAAGTATAGTTTCTCGTAAGCTGCTATTGGTATAGTTTTGTTTTTTCAATAGTTGCAGAATCCAACTTCTCCTATACTTACACATATGTATACATTTTGGGCTTGATTTTAATGTCATGTAAATTTGAGTGAAATGGTAATAATATTTAAGAGCAACAAGTATGGCATTTTAAAAAAGTATGCATATACATTATATAACAAGAGTGATATATTTTAATGGAAACACTTAATGAGAAGGATGCCTATATAACAAAAGGAGTGATATATTTTAATGGCAGTGGACATAGAAATTGCAGTGAAACTCTGTAATTTATTATTGTAAGTGGATATAGAAATTGCAGTGTAAGTAGTAGGATGATTGTAAGTGGACATAGAAATTGCAGTGAAACTCTATAATTTATTATGGCTCAGTGTTCTATATCCATAGTCGATGTCTATTTAAACTTTAGGATGATACTTATATGATGGATTAAGTAAATTTTTCTTACCTTGAGACTAGTACACCATGGGATTAGATGATGGTTGTTATAATAGCAACTATGTGTCTGTGGGATACTTTTATATTTTGTATTAAATGATGATAGATACATATGGGTTTCTTCCTTTTGTAACAGTTTATATTCTGATACTTATATCTTGAATTATCAAATGACCAATGAGTGATAATTTCAAAAGTATATCATAATTAAAGGCATGTGAATTCATATTGTATTTAATCTAAATGCCACTGTGTAATGTTTTTACTTACGATATTAATCTTAATATATCCCTATGAAGATATCCCTATTTTATTATTGATGTCCCTATTTACATCTTTTCATCAAATGACCCAAAAACATCAAGAATGGTCCTATATGGTCACTAATAGCCAACTTTTAGAAGAATATGAATGAATGCAAACAAACATTAGTGGATGAACATAAATAATGAAGGTACCAGACATTTCCTGAAGTAATGAAGTGTTGACCCAGGGTTCAATCTAGTATGCTCTTGTATGATCCAAAACCTGCAAGGAAGGAAAAGATGGGGTTAGATCCAAAGGATCTAAGCAATGTCTAGCACCATATTATTGATCCTCATCTACAATTATGCATGTGCATAGTCAAGCCATACACAGACTCAACAACATGGTAGCATTGATCCAATAATAGAAAATACATTACAAATGCCAAGCTCACGGTCTCAATGAAATAAACAGTGTATAAAATAATATATGGAGCACAACAGCAGCAAGCATGCAATGACAGCAATAACATTGCATGATGCCCAAGCTCAAATTCAAAATAGTAAGTGTATTAATGTATGTTTGCATGATGCCAGATATTAAACAGTGAGTTCATGAACAATGTCAGTATTAAACAGTGAGCTCATGAACAATGTATGATGCCCTAGCTTGCAACCCACGAGCCATCAAGATATTTCCTCATGAAAGTATCATAAACAGGGAGTACCACATAGTGAATATCAATAGCAAAACAAATAAAGAGAGATCAAACACTTCACACAATGCCTTGAAGGTAATAGAAACGATGCCCTAGCTCTCAAAGCTCGCAGGTCATCAAGCATTCCAAATGAAAAGATGTAAACAATGCCAGTATTAAACAGTGAGCTTATGAACAATGTATCATGCCCTAGCTTGTAGCCCACGAGCCATCAAGACATTTCCTTGTGAAATGATCATAAGCGGGGAGTACCACATAGTGAATATCAATAGCAAAACAAATAAAGGGAGATCAAACACGTCACACGATGCCTTGAAGTTAATAGAAGAGATGCCCTAGCTATCAAAGCTTGTGGGTCATCAGGCATTCCAAATGATAAGATGTAAACAATGCAAGTATTAAACAGTGAGCTCATAAACAATGTATGATGCCCTAGCTTGTAGCCCGCAAGCCATCAAGACATTTCCTCGTGAAATGATCACAAACAAGGAGTACCACATAGTGAATATCAATAGCAAAACAAATAAAGAGAGATCAAACACTTCACACAATGCCTTGAAGGTAATAGCAATGATGCCATAGCTCTCAAAGCTCGCAGGTCATCGAGCATTCCAAATGCTAATTAAGATGTAAACAATACCACTATTAACAATGCTATCAAATAAACAATGCCACTGAAATTGAGTTAATGAGAAGACAAAGCTCGAATGCCTACCTCAAGTGCTAGTGCTCTCTTCCCAAATGGTGCCGGCCTCTTCACTCACGCATGCCAAACGCAGATGCCCTCTTCGCACCACGCAGAAATGCAGTGTTGTCTTCGTGGCAACTCTTCAAATTCACAAATTACAAATGACACTTCCTTTTTCTTTTCTTTTTTGTTTATAACCAAATGGGTGTCACAATTATGACAATAGCGTCGCTATTATGACACCGTTGGGGGCACTTGCAAAAAAAAACACAAAAAACATACACAAATTGTAGTGGCATTGCAAATTGGTGTCAAAATTTGACCCCAAATGTTGTAGTGTTTTCTATATGATTGTAATTAATGTCATTGTGATACGATCAGAGAAGATACATGATAAGGAGGTCATGCAACAATAGTCACCTTCAAGACATCAGAATTCAGACAAGGTCTACATGATAGAGCAGTTATCAAAAAAAGTATTCAATTTATTTAAAAACATTCAAGACTACCGAGCATAACAGAGAACAATTTACTACACATCAAAGTGATATTTATTTAGTATATCATAGATCTAATTCAAACAAAGTAAAGTTGTCATTTATAAATATTTTCTGTCATCTTCTAATCATTATAGCAGAGTTATAAATCTCCTAATAGAATAGACTTAACAGTCTGATTGTAAATCTCTTAATCAAGTGCACACTTAATTGGTGTTGCTAAAATCCTTTCACAAGGTAGATCTAATCAATCTCATTGTTACTCCTAATAGGGTAAGATCACCAAAAGTGATCACACTTGTAGCCTTAATCGACATACTTTATTATCTGCAGTAGTGAAGAATTTGTGGGTGTCATCCCCACCACAATTTTTACCTTCTAACAAGGGTTTCTGCGTGACCAAAATACTTGTGTCAAGTGTTACATTTCATGATTGATTTATTGTTTGTTTTTTTGTACTTTACATATGCAAAGTTATTTGAATGAATGAAAATAATGAATTCAGTTGGATAGTTAGACACAATTATTGCAGTTCAATAATTCAAGTAAAATCTTTTGAGGGTACTGATTCACCCCTCCCCTCTTAGTACTTTATCTTTCCTATCCCAACAATTGGTATCAGAGCTAGATCTCTTATTTGGAAGTTTAACCACTGAAGAGGAAAGATCTCAGGATGGAAAGATACAAGTTGGACAAGACTATTGAGAATCAAAAGATTTAGATGCAAATCTTTATTGAGCAATACAAGCAAGCAAAGGATGAGTTGAAGAAGTTACTGGTTTAGAGAAAAGATATAGCTATTTGGCAATGTGAGACTGTTATCATGAAGAAGAAATTGATGATCTATTTGAGAATATTAGATCTAGTTTAGGTAGTATATCTGGCATATCTGAAAGTGCAATCTCTGATCTATCTAAGAAAAATCTTCATCTGACTGAACAAGTTAAAGCCCTGCAGATCGGTCAAGAAGCAAAAATGGTAAGAATGATTGATGTGATGAATAATGTAATACAAGCTAAACAAGAGATAAATTTTATTGTTGAAGACAGAAGGAAACTGACTTAGAAATTATAAGAGAGAGAATATGTGATACTGAGACTTACCGAGCATCATTTTGAGATATCTAATCAGACGGTTGTTGTAAGTCAGGAAATCAACCAAGTAAATAATAAGTTAACAAGAAAACTTGAAGACATTGGTGAACTCAGAGAAGAGAATGAAAGATTGAAACATGAAGTGAAGATGCAGCAACAACATAATGAGATGATGAAAAAGGTTGAAGCTAGTTCCAAGAAAATTGATGATTTTCTGATCAATCAAAAAGGACTTGGAAGCACTACTAGATTAGGTTATACTGAGAAAGGAGAATCATCTAAGAAAGCTGAACATGTGAACACCTACAAGAGCCAAAGACCTAAGAAGCTAACATGTTATCGTTGCGGTAAACTGGGCCACACTTCAAATGTTTGCAGGAGTAAAGCACAAGGTAATCATAAAACCACTCCTAAGTTCAATGGTCATTGTTATAATTGTAACAAGTATGGACATCAAGCATATGAGTGTAGATCTAAGTTGAATAGGACTCCTAAAAAATCCTACATGAAGAAACACTGTCGCACTTGCAACATGCATGGACATACTTCACAAGAATGCAGAACAAAGATGAAGCAAGTCTGGACACCGAAAGGAAAAAACAAGACCTATCAAGCGAGAAGACAAGTTAATACTTATACTTGGGATTATAACACATGGGTTAACTACACATCATGTGGAAGATATGGACATATTGCAGCTAACTGCATGAGGAATAATTGGAGAGGTGGATCTCGTAGCTGGACAACTACTGGTATGGCATGTTTACACTGTCACAAAGTCAGTCACTTAAGTAAAGATTGTAGAGACCGAGCACCAGAGACACAAATCTTTGAAAATGACAATATAATTGAAGATATCATGAGGATAAGAAACACTATGTGGAGAAAAGCATCAAGTGATAATGTTGAGTCAAGAAATGCGGTCGGTGAAACCTCATCCATTAGATTGGGTGACATCTCCACCTCCACCTAAGCTGAAAAGGTATGTATGGAAATGATAATTCTAAGTAGATACATTTATCATATGTTTCCTTATATTAAGTGATCTCATACCAAATTTGCATGAATTAAGATGCATTATGGTTTTACAAGTTTTGAGCTTTAAGTGTTTACAGTCGGTATATGTTAGACCGAGTGAGAAGTTATCAGTCGGTAATTGTTTGCAAGGTTAACCAAGTGCCAATATCAACCAAGTGAAAATTTCATGTGTTAACTGAGCTTATGTTATTTTGTGGTAGACACTGAGCGAGACAGTTGTCATCGAGCTGTGTTAGGTCAAGCATTTATTGCAAAAAGTTTTAAGTGAAAATTTGAAAATACTATAAATACATGGTGAACTTAGTTCATTTTTCACACAACAATCACGAAGAGCTAAGAGTTTATAGAGTGAAATTGAGAAAAGGATTTTCAGAGCATTTGAGCATAGATTTGAAGAATTTTGAGTGTTCTCATCTTCATTACAAGTACTATCATTGTCGAGTTGTTCATTTGATATTTACAGAAACCCTAAATGAAAAAATGGCGTTCACATCAAAAGTGAACAAATCCAAGTATGCAAAGGAGGAGGAAGTGAACTTAATTGTTTTTGCTGCATGTGATGAGCCTAAATACAAACTTCATCCTGAAGTGGCATCACAAATTGATAAAATGGGAGCTTTTTCAAGCATACTACCTAGGGTTTTGCTAGTAGAAGATGTTTGTTCATACATTCACTACAAAATAGGAGAAATTGGATATTTTGAGATGTATGCTACATTTTAGAAGTTGTGTGGTGTTGATGGAAAATTGAAAACTGATCACTAGCATTTAGAAGTCAAGGGTTTGACTAATGCCCTAAATTTTCCTAAGGTTTTAAAAAATGAATGGATAAGAATTGTTCTAAGTTGGTATCATGATGGGAAACTATGGTTGGATGAGTCCATAAAGATCACAAAGAATACCATACATGCAGTAACCGGATACCCAACTACTGATAAGGTCAAGGCACTAAGGAGTGCACCGAGGTTAGAGCTGGAAAAGAATACATGAGTAGAATGGGATGACAGAGAAATGAAAGTTAGCACAATTGAATATCTCAAGACAAGATTTGGAGCATATGTCATAGGGTACAAGATATTTCAATTGAGTAGACCAAATAGTGTACCATGTGGTGTAGTTGACATTTCTTATAAGATGGTGAAGAAGGGATTCCAGTTGGACCTTGTTGAGTTGCTACTAAAGAAAGTAGAGGAGAACATGAAGACTATTAGGTCGACTAAGTCCAACACTTATAAGTTTGGATCTTTACTACTTTGCACATTCTTTTATGTGCAAATTTTTTTCCCTTCGATTGGTAATGTAGATTGGTCAACCAACAAGCCATTCACACTCCAGATCACTGATTTAATAAATAGTTTAGGAGATAATTTTGTTAGTATGGTAGACAATTATTTTAAACAATTTAAGGAGAGAATGAATTCAAGAAGCAGAATATCAAGACAACTAGTAGAAGAGTATGAACATGAAATTTGTTTTCTAGTTGATACAAATCATACTTTGATAAAGGTTGTGGAACCTAGAAGAAAATGGCTAGCCCCTATGGGTTATGAATTTGATATTGATCATGCATCTAGATCAATGAAGGCTTTATTGGCTGAGCCTAAGGACCCAAAAGTTTCTAGGTTTGGCACATATGAAGAAGCCAAAACAAGGATAAAGATAGACCTAGTCACTAGAAAAATAATAAAGAAATCAAGAAAAATGATAAATAATTTGGTAAAGAAATTTGGAGATGATGTTGAATCATCTAAGAGCATACTAATTGAGGTAGCAACCAAAGGTCAATTACTTCTTTTTGACAAACCACATGATGATGAGGAAACTGAGTCTGATAAAGATGCAGATTCTACATCGGTTTTTCCAACTCCCACTCCAAAGAAGTAGTCTGAAGTGCAAACTAGGGCATGCACAAGGTCAACAACTGCAGCTTCACCTCCACCAAAGAAAGGAGTTGTGAAAATATCTAGGCCAACTGCAGCTACACCAACAAAGACTTATAAGAAAAGAGGTACAAAAGATACTATTGAGGCCCCTAAGAAAAGAAGAAAGTTAATCAGAGGTAAGGATGATATAGATGATGATGAAAATGATACTGAGAAATTCAAGGTTGATGTAAATAAGAACTATTCAATTGATGAAGTTGTTGAAGACTTAATATACAATGGAGGTCTAAGTGATCCCCAAATCAGTCGATTTGAACACCTGCCAACCGAGGATTAGAATAAAATTGAAGAAGCTGTAATTTAGATGATGATTAAGTTCAAGAAGGTACCCATTGAATTTTTTAAATATGTACCTAAGGCATTATATGACATAATTTCAGCAAGATGGATCTATGCATTGAGCACATAAAAGACAATGAGGGAACAATCCCTAGTATTGGAAATTCGAATATTAACAAGCACTGAGATTGATGAATTAATGAAGAAATATTCAAAAATATTTCTAGTGAAGAGCTGAGATCTACAGATACAAGATGAAAATATGGTATAAGTTGATGAGAGTAGTCAGTTGCTATGGACTACTATTTTCCAAGCACAAGCTGAAGCAGATAAGTTGGCTCTCGCCATCATACCCAAGAAGAAATCTCAAAGAAAAGGGAAAGGCATCCATGTAGATGATGCAAATATGGAAAAGGAACCAATTGAGCTATCAGATACTAAGGTACCTGATACTACTGATGCCACCAAGTTATAATATTTAATCCAGGGTGCACCTGAGTAGGTAATAATTCAAGGAATCATTGATGATTCAAATGATGTACTCATTGAGGACATTACAAATGGTGATCCTAACGACATTAAGGATGATGAGGATGTCACAATTGGTGGAGCTCAACTAGAAGAGAAAGACCCTACCGAGCCAGTAGTAAGTATCATACCGGGTGACCTTCCAATCTTAGTTTAAGCAGTTGAAATAATTTTACAAAAGGAACCCAAAGTCTCAACCCCTAAGAAACCAAAAGATACAATAGGGGAATAGGGAACAAGTACTCCAAATACTATAAAGATGGATATGGCTAAGGAAAAAGAGGTCGATACACATGCACAAGATGACCCCAAGCCTACCGATACTACACAAACTGACACTACATCAGAGGCTCCATCTCAATCGATCGAGACACAGGTCACCGAGGAGCAGAAGAAGGAAGAAACGGTGTCTACCGAGCTAGACAAGTCAAGTATTGAGGTAAAGGATATAGTTCCATTTGTTAAATCATCCCCTTAAGAGTCCAAGAAGAAAAATAAGAAGCATGGAAAATGGTCAGTCACTCTTGATGAAGTCATTGAAATTACTAGTTGTGACCCGAGGACATTGGACCCTAAGGAATTGAGGAAGTATGGTGAATTATACACAAGAAAAGAAGCACAAGAGAAGCTAAGGAAAGAAAGAAAGAGTAAGAAGATATTAGAGGATGTGAGAGACATCTTGCATCAAGTTGTATCTGATGTCCAAATCAATTAGGAAACACCCATTTTGGACCAACTTGCAACTCTTGCCAATCAAATCAATGCCCCAGACATAGATGTTGATAAGAGGATTGAAGAAAGGGAAGAAGCCAAAATACAGAACAAATTAGCAAATAAAATTATCCAAGAAGTGGCAATTAACAAACTCAAGCTTTCTGAGGTAATCACTGAGCCACAATCCATTACTCAGAAAATAATTCAAATTTTGTTTAAGCTATGCACTGTGGAGACTTTCACTGCTGAGGTCATTGAAAAGATAAAGAAGATGGATGTAGACATCCTAGCCAATGCTAATGCATCTCTAATTGAGACAAATGCTTTTTCCAAGCATATTCTAAAAGTTTAAGAATTAAGGCAGTTGAGAGCTGATTTGAGGAATCGGGAAGATAAAATAAGTGACCAAGTCACTGAGCTGAAAGCTGAGCTGCTTCCACACCTCAAGATAATTGAAAGACATATCTTGAAGGCATAAGCCTTAGTTGTAACACCTGAAATATCTATTTTGGAGAAACTCTTTGACATGCATGCACAAGTCGGTCTTGAGCACATTGCTCTTACCAACTTGAAAGAGGAATGGGAAAACTTCTTAGATTCTTTGATGAAAACCCATAAGCACATTTTTTATAAGTTGTAAGTACAAATTTTTCTTTTGGCATTAATCTCAAAAAGGGGAAAATATAATGTATATGCCAAATGTACTATTATATGCCAAGTGTACTACACACATACCAAGAGCATGCACTGAGGGGGTGTTTTGTAGAAGAGTTAGTTTTTGTATATCTATATATGGAGTTAGAATTTTTTTTGAGAAATATCAACTTATATACATTATAGTTTTGATACTAATGCCAAAGGGGGAGATTGTTATCTCTATTTTAACATTAGATGTTGTCATTAGTATCAAATTAGATTAGTCGGTTATCTAAGCTGATTAGTCGGTAAAGGATGAAATAAGAAGCTATAGAATTCTAGTCGGTTGAACTAACAAGCCTTCATACCAAGTATTTACAAGGCAGAAGCGAGAGCTAAAAGGAAACAGGTTTAACCAAGTACCAGAGTATGTTTACTAAATATTAGAGTATACCGAGCATCAAGTCAATAAACACTGAGCAGTCTACACACCGAGCACCAGTGTATTCACCGAACAGAAAAGGTTGTGTTTATCAAGTTATTCAGTA
The DNA here is from genome assembly GCA_027943335.1 of Chamaecyparis obtusa. Classification (NCBI taxonomy): domain Eukaryota; kingdom Viridiplantae; phylum Streptophyta; class Pinopsida; order Cupressales; family Cupressaceae; genus Chamaecyparis; species Chamaecyparis obtusa. Next base: position 719,838 of record BSBK01002907.1, on the reverse strand, counting down.
AATGACATAGTAATCAGTAAAGGCACATTTATATATGCAAATGGTTTACATGGATCCATAGAACATTTTACCAAGATCAAGGCTTATTTATTATGGATGTAATCATTAAATGTTGTGATTATTCCTATGTAATAGTTAGATCTAGGTTAATTTTTTACATCGTAGATCTTAGGTTTTCTAAGATATTGTAAACCTAATTAGGTCATAGTAATCATATAAGTTTTCTATATAATTGTAATTAATGTCATTTTGATATGATCAAAGAAGATACATGATAAGGAGATCATGAAGCAGTAGTCGCCTTCAAGAAATCAGAATTAAGACAAGGTGTACATGACAGAGCGGTTATCAAAACAAGTATTCAATTTATTCAGAAATATTCAAGGCTACTGAACATAACAGAGAATAGTTTACTACACATCAAGGTGATATTTATTCAATATATCATAGATCTGATTTAGACAAAGTAAAGTTGTCATTTACATATATTTTTCGTTATCTTCTAATCATCATAGCAGAGTTATAAATCTCCTAACATAGTAAACTTAACAGTTTGATTGTAAATCTCTTAAACGAGTGCACACTTAATTGGTGTTGCTAAAATCCTTTCACAAGGTAGATATAATCGATCTCATTGTTACTCCTAACAGGATAAGATCACCAAAAGTGATCACACTTGTAGCCTTAACCGGCATACTTTATTATCTGCAGTAGTGAAGAATTTGTGGGTGTCATCCCCACCGCATTTTTTACCTTCTAACAAGGGTTTTTGCGTAACCAAAATACTTGTGTCAAGTGTTACATTTCATGATTGATTTATTGTTTGTTTTCATGTACTTTACATATGCAAATTTATTTGAATGAAAGTTGCAAACAATGAATTCAGTTGGATAGTTAGACACAATTATTGTAGTTCAGTAATTCAGGTAAAAAAATTTGAGAGTACTGATTCACCCTTCCCTCTCAGTACTTTATCTTTCCTATCCCAACAATATAGTGATACAAAAATCCTCTCCATAAGAGAGATGAAAATAGAAAATGCTCATAATGATCATTGTGAAGGACAAAACCCATGTGAGGAAAAATATCTCCAATAAGAGAGAATAAGAGACACCATGAAGCCCCCCCACCCCCAATGTTGAATCTCCTATAAAGATGGACCAATGATGTCAAACAACATTCCTCCCCTTAGTAAGAAATAGAGTCAATGTTGCACCAAGAATGTCAAAGTGTAACAAAACTAGCTGGGTAAAAGCACAAAGTTGTGTCACCTTTTAGGCTAACTTATCAACACAGCTGAATTTGAGTATTTCTAACTAAAAATTACTTTTTTTCAAACATATGGTCTACCTAGATTCATTAGATAAGTGCTTCAACTTTTCCAATTGAAAATATCTATTAAAAGCATGTTTTATACTAATTTGGGTCCAATTATGAAAGAAATAAAATTATTTCAGAAAACTGATGTTTCAATAACTACTACTCTTTTTAATGATATTTTTTTAAAAATATAAAAATACCCTTTTGTAGATCTCACAGTCAAGATTATTGTCATATAAGTTTTATAGTATTTTGATTAGATCTAATATATTATAATTTCAAAATTTTGCAAGTAGGTATTTTAACATTAAAAAATATGCTACTTCAAATAAAGAAAAATAATAGTAAATCATACCATAAAAATTTAAAATTTATACTTAACACTAGAGGAGAGAGTCCTCTTCAAGAATATGTAATTTTTTTTTTCTAAATGGTGTAGATTTGATAGGGGAAATTTGATGGGAGATGAAAACTGTTGATTTTTTATAAATTCGACATTGACAAATTATATCAGAGAAAATATACATCAAAAAAAAATCTTTCTTCTTTTATGCACTAGCTATACATGTCACCTAGAACATATTTTGAAATCAGAGGAAAAAAATATTATTTGTATATACTTATTTGGCGGGAACTAGACCCCAGATTTTTAGCATTTTTCAACAATTGAAAAATGGACTTCAAAAATTAAAAAACTATGTCAATTCTTGTTCAAAAAAATTAAACAAATTCTAGACATAAATGTTATCCAATTTTACACATTTCATCAATTTACATCATCTTCAAATTCTAAATATAAATGCCACATTTATGTCGTTAAAGTTGAACAGTTTGTGTGTTGTTGACATTTTCCTTTGCAAAAGTGTGACATAAGTTTGTGCTTTTACCCAACTACCATTGTTGATGAATAACTAATGTTGAATATTTCAGTGTCGTATGATGAAGATTGGGCATTGAGACACTTGTGTGAATATCAACTAGATACTCAAACTACATGCATTCTCAACTAGAAATTTGTATTGAGTCTCACTAGATAATTTCTAACCTACTAAATACATAAGGGTTACATCTAATGAAGCCTCAATGAAAAAATACATGGAAAATAAAGAAATTTATTTTAGTATTCTTACAAAATGTCTCATATAAGAGATTATAACAATAATACCCCAAAATTGGCCTTAGTATATCAATATTTCTGAATCATCAAAGTCCTATGGTACTAGGCAATTATGTCTTCTAATTGACTCTACTCGACTTAGTGTCAAATGCAGAAAACCTTAAATCTATATTAATCGCATGCTACATTTAATTCCTAAATATCAACTATAATGGCTAAGTAAACTCTATGATTGATTAATTTAAAATCCTAGCACTTTAATTAATTAAATCCCCTTCTTTTATTAATTTAAATAAATACATTTAAATTAATTCATATGTCCCTTTTAACCCACTTAGAATTAAATATTATATTTAATTCTATTTTCTTCTATTAATTTAAATAAATATATTTATCTATTTAAATTAATTCATATTTCTCTTTTAACCCACTTGAAATTAAATATTATGTTTAATTCTATGGGAGCACATGGCTCCTAATTCTCACCAAACCCTCTTACCCACCTCAACCACTAAAATTAAAATAATAATTCTTTAATCTCTAAAGTTTTCCCCTCTTTTTCTAAGTTAAAAACAACCACATGGGAAGAAATATGCTTTTCCCAAATAATCCAAATTTCACAAACTCGGATTTTGACTTTGGAGTCATTTTTGGAGGCTCTTTTATGAGTCTTAGGCCACCTAGTGACCAAAATTCAACCCCTAACCCTAAGGATTTCAAGTGGGGAAGCTAAATTTGACTCTAACTACCCTCTAGAAAACCTCCTAACCCCTCCAAAATCTCATTTAAGGATAACATACAACTTTGGGTAATCTTTTGTAGTAGGTTTCATTTTTCAAAGTGGATCCACCCACCCACCCACCCACTTTGAATTAAATAATTAAAATGAGAGAATCTCAGCCCTTGACCTTCATTCAATCCTAACCATTGATTCTCCAAAAGATTTTATAAATAAGACTTCATTTCCCTTTACAAAGGGAGCCTTCATTAGCATTGTTATTATAGGTCTCTTGAGAGCCTTCATTAGCATTGTTATTATAGATCTCTTGGGATCCATCTTCTTCTATCATATTTTTTTATCTTTCTCAACCACACTCCTAGTAATCTCATAGTGCATTTCATTGGTCATTTGAAGAGCTACATGAAACCATCTTTGGGAGAAGAAAGGAGAACATGAGAGCAAGGGCTTAAAGGGAGTTTAGATTAGAATTTATATTCTTCCATTTCAAGTGGTTTTCATGCTTAGATTAGATTTGATTTGCATGTAGTTTGTATGATTTTTGTGGTTATTTCATATGCATGCATCCTTTACATATTTCTAGTCTAAACAAAATGCTGAACCCAATGTGAACACTAACTTTTGATACTTCTTTTTGATGTTTTTGTGCTTGTACGCTAACAGGCACCGCATTTAGCACACGCCATGGGGCCCCTTCCTCTTCCTCTTCCTCCTCCTCCTCCTCCTCCTTCTCTTCTTCTTCTTATTCTTCTTCCAAGTTTTGGAAGGCATTTTAAGAGCTTACAAGTCATGTGAGGTTTTTTGGGAGCTTATATGTCAAACCCATAAAGAGGCACTTTCACTAAAATGGTGATAACTTTTGTAAATCAACTCGGATTTTGATGATTCAAAAAGCATCAAAAAGCTACTTCAGAGGTCTACACAGATCTACAAAAAAATTTATTAGAGTAAATCCTAAAAAGTAGGTTCACATGTTACAAGTTATATCTTCTTTATAAATTCCAAACGTTCACAACTTAGACATAGAGAGCACTTTAGGATCTTAGACTTTGGGATTTTTCCAATTTTTATGATTGTTTTGGCTTTATCTTTGCCTCGAACCTCTCTTTTGCAGGTTCTAATAATTTTTTGTAGATCATTGGATAAAAAGATTGCTTTCCAAAGTTTTAAAAAAAAAACTTGAAACTACTAATGCATTTGATTGCAGGACACTTGTCAAAGAGTTAAAATCCTAAACATTGTGCTTTCTTTCATGCTTTTAATACATAGTCTAAATAGGGCCTTGTGAAGATTTCTTAAGGGTCTTGATAGCAAAGTAGGGTAATAGGCTCTTCATTACATGGAAGTGATGCCCATGGATGAATCTAAGACCCAGATGTTGCTAGCATGATAGATATCTGGGGAAGCAAGGAAAGGTAACAAATCTTTAGCACATCCATCTATTAGGAGATTATGCTCTTCTCTCTTTGAGAGAATCAGAAACCTAGAAGCTCTTGGATTTGTTGAAAGAGGAGTTAGCTTGATGATGAAATTGTTTGATGTGTTTGGGTGAGGTGAAAAGGATAGAGGATTATGCTCTTCTTTCTTTGAGAGAATCAAAAACTCAGACCCTTGAATCCAAACCAAGTCCGAGTCACCTTTAGAGGGCCTGCTGGAAGTTGAACCTTCGAGAACGACCCAAGTGAGTACACACCTTTCACTAGTGATTCCACATCACTATAATAAAGAAAGCTTTGTTTATTTTAAATACTCCAAAGCCATGTTAACTTCTTTCTCTTGATCTTGACTATCATCTTGAGAAAGCTCTGTCTGTTGTACTAAGCAGCGCCGCTCCTAGCCTTGCTTGTGAGGGTGTATGACTTTCAGGTGCTGGTGTGGCTACGAGGCCTTATCCATGTATTATCAGCATCAAAGGTTAGTGTGGATGGAAGCCTATTAAACACTCTCTTAGTTAGTTGCCTACCTAGTTCACCTCCAAAAGGAGACATAATCTTTGCGTAGGGAGGGGGAAGAATCTCTCCCGTAGATTCTCACCATAAGCATGCACCTGGACATTTGAAGGTGGTATATGACACTAGCCCCTACTTCAAGGGTAACCTTTGAACATATATTATTGAGTCCTTAGAAACATTGAAAATGTGGGCACCCTCTAGGAGGTGACACGGTTGTGTGAGGTGAACGCATGCGCATAAGTTGTGAGGCATAGATTTTGTCTTCTCTACCATTTTCTTTATAGGGCTAAATGAGTATCTATTTTGAGTCTTAAACTATCCAATTGTGATTAAACAAAGACTCCCATGATTCTGCCAAGTTGCTTTGACCTTGGTAGAAATGTTTGCGACTACTTCCTGTGTCACTACTGCTTGATCAAAACTTTATGATTGTAAATGATTACTTGATACACTCAAACTAAGATTGTTGATCTAAACTATCTTCAAATTGTCTGGAAACTAGAAATTATGTCAGAGAAAAGTCTCTGTTGTGTCTGGAAACCTGACATTTTATCTCAAAGTTTGTGTCAAAACTGTTGAACTTTAACTTTTTCTCGCACAAGATTTCACTTTCCGGAGCATTTCCTCATGTGAGATTCTATTCTCTCACACACAGTTTGGCATTTTCTCATGTGAACCAGCATTCTCTCATGTGAACCTATACCCCAGTGTCCAAAAATAGTGAGTAAATTCCTGTTGACTGGTGATTTTTCTGCCTGGTCTTATTTTTGTCTGAGGTCTGATTGCCTGTTTCCCTATCGTCCCTTGTCTGAAACTAATTGTTTCGAGCTGAAAATTGAATGATTCTTTCTTAAACTCATCTTATATCCTTGTTATTTGTCCTATCTTATTGTGCTTTTTTACCTTGTGACATGATAGTCATATATTGGCTATTCTAACCATACTCTTGATGATTCATGCCAGGTGCATCTCACACTTTGGCTATTCTAGCCTTTATCTATCTTTTTCGCTATTCTTAGAGATAGAGTTTCGAGTATTATCCCAAGTTCCTTCTTGTCACTTAATCTTTGTCTATGCCTATTACAACTAGAAGCAACAACACATTCCCCATTCATGGAATTAGAAAGGATAGAGATAGACCTCACAATTGAGGAAGAGGTCATTCTAAGTTTTCCATACAATCTGAGTGTCATAGAGGATCTTCATGTTCCTCCTATGAAACATCTAGAGATGAGTCCTTTCGATCCCTTTCTCCTATCATTTGACCTCGTGTCCAATGTACTTTTACTATGAACTTCAGTCAGACCAAGAATCCCTTATTTCAAGAACACCAAGACTCTGAAAAATCATCATCAAAGATTGATCCTTTCAAGGCACCCCACATTTCACCAGAGGTTAATCCTTTTGTGACACCCAAGGTTTCCCTGCCAGAGATTAATCCTTTTTTAGAATCTAAAGTTTTTTTAGCAGCAACCTCTCATCATACCAAACCTCCTCATACTTAGTCTATTCACACTACACACTTGCACACTGGAGAGATGGTGGACCAACACCAAGAGAGTGAGCACATCAGAACTCACGATCAGGATCAAGCTCAAAACAATTAGGAAGATTTGCATGCCCAGAGTATCTTTGAAATCCTTGGTAATGATGATGAAGAAATAACCCAGCATGATGTTGAAATTGTCCAACAAGAGTCTTCGTAAAATGATGGAAATTTTGATGAAAGAAGATAAAGAGAAATACTTTCTTGAGCTGGCCAAACAAGGGGCCAAGTTACCCTCAGATTATAAAGTAGACACTCTTGTAGTCAAAGAAGAAGAAACAAAGACCATTAGATTGCATAAACTAGTTCAAGACATGCAAGACCAACTCGGTCAACTCATAAAGAACAAAGACAAACCGATCAACCAGTTTACATTGGAGAGCATATGTCCATTCCCATTTGACAAGAGTCTTAACATGCCACCTTTTCCCAAGGGTGTAGAACTCCCTAAGTATGATAAATATCTAGGTACCTCAGATCCTCAGGATCACTTGAGATATTTTAGTGCTCTATCCATGGAATTCATACATGATCAAACTTATCTCATGCATCTCTTCCTGCGTAGTCTGGGTGGATCTGCTATGGAATGGTTCTCCTAACTTCCTAATGGCATCAAGTCTTTTGATGAGCTTGCCAACTTGTTTCTCCAGCATTATTCACACAATATCCAACATCTGGTTAATATCTATGATCTTTGCAACTTGAAACAATGACACAGGGAACCTTTCTTGACATTTCTCCAGCAATGGAGACAACTCTATACCAAATATTCTTGCAAAATACCAGAATCTAAAAAGCTTGATATCTTTCTAGACAATCTTGTTCCTGATTTTGGATATCAAGTACAATTGCAAGGTCCTCTAACTTTTGATAACATGATTAAACAAGCTGTGAGGATAGAGTCCTTCATGGTTAAGAAGGGGGATTTAACTTTGCATAAGGATAACAAGCAAGGGTCATCTTCCTCCAAAAAAGATAAAGGGAAGTTTTTCAACAAGAATAGAGACATTGTGAATGATGGAGTGGTTGATAATGTGACCCTGAAGCCTACAAAGTCTATTTTCAATCTCACTTCCAGTATACAAGAAGTCAAAGCCACTAAAAAGGCTGCAACAAACACTCAAACACCTTCAAGATTCACTAGCAACAAACCTTGGGCCTCCTGACCGAAGCGTGAATTGACTTCCTTGGGAGAACTGCTTGATGTATTTTACAAGACTCTAGAGCAAAACCAAGTTCTCACTCCTTTGGAAAAGTGTCTCTATGATCCGCAAACATGACCCCATTAGTGGAACGATAATGCATACTGTGATTATCATTAGAATAAGGGTCATAAGACTTCTACCTATCTCCATTTACACCATAAGGTCCAAGATCTTATTGACAATGGTGACATTTTTGTGGACAACCATAACAAGAATTCAGATCACCAAGCATTCAAAGATCCCTTTCCTCCTCACGAGAAGGGTGAATCAGCCAAGACTAAGAATACCAATGCCAAGGTTAATTACACATATACTACTAATGATAATGTCATCAACATGATTGAACCTATTTAGGTTGAGTATTGCGATGTAATTAATATCAAGGGGAGTGGGGATGCTCCTAAAACTAGGACTCCTTTTGTCTTGCAAGGCCCTGCGTCTCACTCTTCCAAACCTGAATCATCTCAGGATTGCACAAACATTACTAATCACTCTCATGCAAAAATCACCATTAAGGGTCCTGACCCTCCTACATCTGCTCCTAAGAAAACTATGGATAAGACTATTGTTGGCCTTGCCAACAAGAATGCAAAATTGGTTCCTACACCTAGCACAACTAGTTATAGCATTCTTGACCAGTTATAACATACCAATGCTAAGATTACTATCTTTGAGCTATTGAAGATCTCACCTGCTCATAGGGAGATTTTGGATAAATCTCTCACCGAGGCAAACGTCCCAAAAGACTTGGATCTAGATCAGTTTCAATCCATGGTGGGTCACCTGACCTCACCTCACTACTTGTCCTTCTCTGAAGCAGATGACCAATCGTTGAGCCATCCACATAACACTCCTTTGCATATAGAAGTCATGATAGGTCCAAAGCATGTTCACCGCATCCTTATTAACAATGGTGCTGGTCTCAACATTTACTTTGCTAAGTTGCTTACCCAACTAGGCTATGACAAAGATTGCATAGATGCATGTAAGAAAATCACTATCAAGGTATATGATGAGGAAGAAAGGAAGTCTAAGGGTTTGGTTGTGCTACCAATTTAGGTTGGACCCATTGAGAGGGATGTTGTTTGTCAAGTTCTTAAAATTCCTCTTGCCTACAATATATTGTTGGGTAGACCTTGGATCCATGAGATGCGGGTAGTCCTGTCTACATATCACCAATGCATCAAGTTCCCATTCCACGGAGCTGAAGTGATGATGCCTGCAAATACAAACTATTCCTGTAATACACTCACATAATCTACGGATAGCTTTGTCCCTACTAATAGAGAGTCTACTAAATTCTATGATGCCAAACTTAAAGAAATGGAATAGACTCTAAAGCTTAAGGATACAAGCATGGGAGGATATCAAATTGAACCTATTTTATCACTAGCAGCTTTGCCTCCATCTCTGCATTCCTACGGGAGACCTTCTGAGAACAACAAACCTTTTTCTTGTTCTCCCCAAATTATCTATGACAGTTCCTTTGTCAAGGCCACAACACCACTTAAGGATGAATAAGAAGACAAGGCTATTATAGCTTGGGTTTACAAAGGAAAGGACACAACTAAAATAATCACTCCAACTCATGATTTAGAATAAGAGCCATATAGTGAAGCTTTCAAAATCATGAAGAATTTTGGCTATAAAGGGAGTAGCCCTATAGGAGTGAATGATAATGGTTTACTTGAGCCCACTAAAGCTATAGGTTGTAGGACCAAGGAAACTTCTAGTTTAGGCTTCAAGAAGATCCTGTTCCATCTAGGGATTAACAAATTTGTACCAAAACCTGAACCAGAATATCACTCAGAACCTGAAGACACTGCTCCAGGTGATAAATCAGAAACTAGCTCTGATGAGGACACTTTTCCATATCCTATTCCTCCAAATTTTTCTGCACTCTTTGCAGAACTAGATGAGCCTATTACACTTGTCCATCTGGTAGAGACAGATAGTGATTCTAATGAGACCGCTTCAGTACATCAATTCACATATAAAGCAACACTAATTGATGATCCTAGTTTTTAGGGTCAACAATACATACCACCACACTTTCAAAAGCGATTTGAGCAAGATCAGTGTCAACAAGCCATTAGTGCTGCTAGAGCTAAAAATAAGTCAGATGGTATCGCTAGTGTTGATGGAATTCCTATATCAAGTATCACTAACTCACATGAGTATGAGTTTGACTCTCTTTCTAATGATGCCTTTGATATAGATATAGATGATGTTCATGTGTATAAAAACCTTCTCGAAATAGGTGAAGGGTCTAGTGTTAGGATGATCGAGTTTGAATCTACTAACATTGACATACCCTCTACTTTCAACGTGAGGTCTCAAGAGGAATCAAACATACCTTTGGACATGATTACTTTAGGTCTCAACTTGCTCATCCATGCTTTTGATGACTATACTATGAATGCACTTGAACTAGCCATTACTCTTTCACTCCACCATCCTAATCTTATCAACTGGAATTCTCCTTCTCTAGCTAATGAACTCCTTATGTTCCAGAATGAATACACTTTAGCCAATTACCTTAACACCATTGAACCTATAACATGTTCCACTAGTGAAAGCACCATCAACATGATCGAAGCTGACATCAAGTATCTTAGTCATCAAATGAAAAGAAAAAAGAATAGGTGCTCTCATGGTGAAAACCACATTGTGGCAGTGTCAAAGCCAAAAATAGCAAAAATAAAAGGTGTATCCAAGGGTGAAAACCTCTCTGATGTTCTCGAGGATGAGATACTTGATACACTTCTGATTCACTTTCAAGAGAGATCATCAGTGCTGATCGAGCTGACACAACCAGTGAATTTGGGTACAAAAGCTACACCTCAGGTTATTCATCTAGCACAGTCATTATCTGCACAAGAAAAGGAAGAGTTCATCAATTTCTTTCTAAGCAAGAAAATTAATTTTGCATGGACTTACTCTGATATGCCTAGATTGGATCCCAATCTAATTATGCACCATCTGTCTATTGCACCAAGCGTTGAGCCTATCAAAAAAAAGCTTCGTAAGATGCATCCACATGTTGTACTCTTAGTAAAAGTGGAATTAGAAAAACTTCTCAAGGCTGGTTTCATCTGAGCTATTGACTATGCAGAGTGGATCTCTAATATTGTCCAAGTCACAAAACATGATAAGTCTATCCGAGTGTGCACAAACTTCAAGGACCTTAATAAAGCATGTCCTAAGGATGATTTTCCATTACCTAATATTGACATAATAGTGGACATGATAGTTGGCTACCAAATGTACTCTCTAATAGATGGCTTTTCTTGTAATATTCAGATAAAGATCACACCAGAAGACCAAGAAAAGATAGCCTTTACATGTGCTTGGGGAACATTCTATTGGAATGTCATGCCCTTTGGACTAAAAAATGTTGGGGCTACCTATCAAAGGGCTATTACAACCATCTTTCATGACATGATGCACAAAACAATGGAAGATTATGTAGATGAAACCTTGGCTAAAAGCATGCAATGAAAAACACATCTCTCAGATCTAGGTCCTATACTAGATCAGATGGAACAATTCAATCTAAGGCTTAATCCAAAAAAGTGTGCATTCGGTGTTACTTATAGAAAATTATTGGGCTATATCATATATGCTAAAGGCATAAAGGTAGATCTTGAAAAGGTTCAAGCTATCATGGAAATGCCTCCACCAAAGAACATCAATCAAATGAGAGGACTTCAAGGAAGACTACAATCTATTTGGTGCTTCATTACACAATTGGCTAATAAGTCACAACCATTCACCAAAACTTTGCATAAAGGTGTGACATATGAATGGAATGAAGAATGTAAGAAAGGATTCTAGCAAATCAAACAATATCTGGAAAATCTACCAATCTTGATGCCTCCTATTCATAAGAAGCTGCTCATCTTATACATTTTAGCTACAGACACATCCTTAGGTGCATTACTAGCTCAAGAGGATCAAAATAACAAAGAATGAGCCATATACTACATCAGTAGAACTCTAGTCTCGTACAAGATGAATTATTCTACCATTGAAAAGGCTTGTTTAGCAGTGGTGTTTGCTTCACAAAAACTAATGCACTATATGTTGGCTCACACTACAAGGCTTATTGCTAAAATTGATCCATTGAAATACTTGCTTAGCAAAGCTTCCCTTACTAGTAGATTAGCAAAATGGGTCATGATACTCAGTGAATTTGACATTGAGTATGTGGAGAGGAAAGCTATTAAAGGGCAAGCAATTGTAGATCAATTGGCTAAAGCACCTATAACAAATTATCAACCATTGAGTGTTGAATTTCTAGACAAGTCCATTATGCTTCTCACACATCAGACATGGACTATGTTCTTTGATGGCTCATTCACCCAGTAGGGGTCAAGTGCTGGAATCTTATTCATTACACCATAGAAATACTCTCTACCAAAGACATATAAAATGTTGTTCCCTTGCACAAACAACATCGCAGAATAAGAAGCTTTGATCAATTGTACAAAAATAGCTATTGAATGGCGTGTGGATGAGCTTAAGGTCTTTGGAGACTCCCAATTGGTCATCAATCAAGTTAATGATATCTATCAAACCAAGGATGAAAAACTAGTGCCTTATAAAAAGATGGTGGATGATCTAAGAAAATACTTTCCACACATCACTTTCCTACAAATTTTGAGAGCAGATAATAAAGCAACTGATGCGATGGCTACTCTAGCCTCTATGTTACAAAATCTAGAAAATGATTTCAGACATGAATTCTTAGTGGAAATGTTATGCTACCCAGCCTATGATAATCCTGACTCTAGGATGATTTGTTCAGTAATTGGACATGATTCATCCCACTACCACCATATCTATTTCTACCTATGGGATCAAATTATTCTAGACACCTATACCCGAAATGAAAAATGCCACCTAATCCATAGTGCTTCATGGTATGTTATTATAGCTAATGACTTGTATAGATGAGGTCTAGACGGTACCCTTCTTAGGTGTTTAGAACCTGATGAGTCCACACGTGCGTTAGTTGAGGTGCATGAAGGCATCTGTGGTTCTCTTTTGAATGGCTTGACACTGGCCTACAAACTTATTAGAGCTGGTTACTATTGGCCTGATATGGAGAAAGAAGCTATACAATATACTAAGGTTTGTAAACAGTGTCAACTTCATGGGAATTTGATCCACGCTCCTACCAAGGAGTTAATCCCATTTATCACTTTCTGGCCATTTTAGCAATGGGCCTTTGACTTGGTGGGTTAGATTCACCCATCTTCTTCCAAATGGACACAAGTTCATTATCACCGCTACAGATTATTTCACCAAGTGGTTTTAGGTGGTACCTCTAACTATAGCAAATGGAAAATCTGTAGCTATGTTTATCTTGAATTACATCATCTGTAGATATGGTGTACCTTCCTCAATAATCACTAATAATGGGGGGCAGTTCAAGAATAAGGATTTAAAAGAGCTATGTTCTAAGTTCAAGATTACTCAGCATTGGTCTTCCATGTATTATCCTCAGGGTAATGGATAGGCAGAAGCATCAAACAAGGTGATCCTTAAAATTCTACACCGCACAGTTCACAAATCTGGTAGAGACTAGAACCTCCAAATTAATTTGGCTTTATGGGCCTACAAAATAAGCATTCAAACTCCCACAGGGGCCACACCCTTTTCTTTAGTTTACAGTGCAAATGATGTGTTGCCTATTGAGGTTGAGATTCCTACATTACGAGTCTCTCTAAAGAACCTCATTACAGATCTAGAAAATAGAATATCTTGGCTACAAGAGCTTGAGTTACTGGATGAGTGTCAGAAGGTGGCATTTGATCATCTCCAAGCATACCAAAAGAGAATTTCAAAATCCTACAATAAGAACGTCAGACAAAGGGAATTCCAAGTGGGTGATCTCATCTTGAGAGAAAACCCCAAGAATCAATAGTAGCGAATCCAGAAAGGGAAATTTGAACCAAACTGGCTTGGTCCATACATTATTACTGCAGCATTTGGGTCTGGTGCTTACCAACTCTCCACCACTGAAGGAGAGAAACTCAAAGAGTCGATCAACACTCTTCATCTGAAGAGATTATACAGCTGAGACATTCTCTCTATGCTCATGTACATACTTATTGATCCTAAAAAAAATCTTTAAAATGGTATATTGTCAAAAAATTCTAAAAATTGCAAAATGTCCTGAACAAATGATCATCTTAGTGAAAACCTGGTAAATAGGCACTTTGATGTATCTATTATCTTGGTGAAAACCTGGTAAACAGGTGCCTTGATAATACTCAAAAAAATAGAAAATTTGAAAAAATACAAAAAAAAATGATGCTAAGATCAAAAATACAAAAAAAGTGAGATATTAAAAAATTCAAAAAAAAAGGAAAGTACAAAAAAAAAAATTGAAAAAGAAGAAAAATGTGCCATTGATGAAAACCTGGCAAACAGGCATCATGGTAGCAAAAATAGAATCTCTACCAAGATGGTAAACAAGTGCCTCTTGTTCCATAAAGCTATACCTATTTTAGCACCTCTTGGCCCTATATAGCTACTCCTTGCTTTCCTTCTTTAGTTTGCTAGCTCATGCACTCGCTCTAAGTTATTTTCGAGATTATGGTCAACTCTACATGGATTGAAACTGGTCACACCTTGGGGGCACCTTCCTGGTCTAGGGGGCATTGTCCTATCACTTTTGGAGGAGCTTCCTCACATCAGTCACCAGTGGTTCTCACTGTGTCTTCTTGCTGATACTTCATTAGCACTCCAAAAAAAATTTCCTTGGGAAGATTTCTTGCGTCAGTCACCAATGATTCTCACTACATCTGCCTACTATTGCGATCCTGTTGAGACTTCTTGCACTATATACTTCCGATCTGGCATCAATCCACTGAAACTAGATTTGTAACTCTCTAAAGCATGCTGAGCTTTTCTTTTGAGTGCTTGTCTTTTTGCTTTATCCTTCCCCTGAGCAACTTTAAGACATCTATCTTGACCGAGAGATGCAAAGACTAGAGGCATGATCTTTTCTTTTCTTTTTATTTTCTAGTTTAGTTCCAATGATCCAAAGGATCCATATAAGAGGGATGTCCACTATGAGAGCCTTCATCTCATGTTGGATGGCCATGTGTACCTCGACTCCTTTTATATGGAAACTTTGGTGAGGTTGGTTCTTCTCCTTGTCTTTTTGAGTGACTTCTTTCTACTACAAGTGAAATTGCAAATGCTCGTCCTGCTAAGTGAATGTAAGGGTCACTATGAGCATTATTTAAAATTCTTATCAATCACTTAGCAAAAGGAGGAACTCTAGCATGTCTGGTGTGTTTGTATGAAAGAAATATTCAGGTCATTCTAGCAACTGTGCTTTGATGCTTATGTTCACTTGCTAAATCAAAAGGAATAGGTGTTCAAGTCATTCTAGCTTCTTGTGCCTTAATGCTTATACTTCATTTCGACAAATCTAAGACTAATGTCATGTTCATATTCTCATGACTTTCATATCAATGAGAGTTGTATGACATCTTGCGATCGTCTAATACCAAACACTCTGTGATGATAATTATCCAATAAGTCATTTGTCAAAAGATTGATTTGGTATTCTTGTCAAATCTGATCAATGTGATACATTTGTAAGAAGTTCAGACATTCAATGCTGATGATATATATATTCTAGTCATTTTGAAGCTCTCAACAACAACATGTGATCGTCTCTATACACAACAATATGTCATTTCTTTCACATGTTTCACATTTGTTGGATTTAACTAGGAGACTAAAAGATCCACCACAAAGGCATAGGAACATGAGTCCAAATAAACATCCTTCTTTTATCATATATATATTCATTCATTAAAAATTAAAAAAAAATTAAAAAATTAAAAAAATATATAAAAACAAAAAACAACAACAACAACAACAATTGTGTCACTTCTTAGCCCAAGGAGATTCTGATGAAGAACCACCTCTCCCCCCACTTCTATGTCTCGATGGTCGAACACCAACACCACCACTTGACCTATTCACCCACTGTGCCCTTCCTCTATCTATGAATGTTGCTTGCCTCTGATCTACTAGGACTACCTAATGGTACAATCCCATATAGTATACAGCTTCCCGACCAACCCTCACTGACTCTCTCCTAACTAATAGAGACTCCATCAATAACTGGGACACTCCTAGGAGTGTCACTACCCATCGTGTAGTATCTCGCTCATCTTTGTAGGTTTTTGCCACAAACCTCCATCAATCTCTATTCACCGACACATCCTCTAGCTATTGTCTAAGATTGTTCACTTGATGAGTCACTGCATTCATTCACTCTTGTGTCTCTTCCGACATGGTTTCAATCTCTGTCATGGTCTTCTAGGATGCTTCCACTCTACTTTGTAATGCATCATAGGCTGCCAGGGCACTATTTTCCTGAGCCCATTCTGCCTCTATCACCCCCTACATGTGGGATGCTTTAGTCTGAGCACTATCTTCCCAGACCCTATCCATCATACCCTGCAACCACCTCACCTCTCTCTCTGCCTAATCTTCCCTTTCTTTTTCTGTCACCAAACTACCCTGTAAGTTGTCTCTCTCTCTAACCACCACATTGTAGTCTTCCTCTAACACAAATCTTCACCACACCGCCTATTCTAGTACCACTTCTTGAGTTGTGACACTTGGCCCTGGTTCTAGCCATTGTACACTAGGATTCAATTCCTGTTGTGGATCGGCTAGTTGACTTTGTTCAAAAAAGCTAGAAAATATTGGATGGCTTGGTCTCCATGATAGACGTTGATCCTAGGATGTCTCATCCTAACTTCCCTCACCTGCATCCTCAGTCTATCTCCTGAGCGCAGCATGAGATAGAAACAGACCTGGATCTCTCTAGGGACATCTTATCATGAGCTTTGGCCTCACCTGTCTCCCATCCACACTCTCATCACCACCATCTTCATTCCTTCTACTTTCTTTCATTATGCCTAATGCCTTTTCTTCTCCCCACTAATGATATTTCTTTCTTCACCTTACTCTCTGATACACTTGTTGTGTTTTCTCTTGTCAATTCTCCATGGCCTTTTCCCTTGCTAAATACCAATCATTTATGCCTATGCACCCTACCTCTAATAGTTCATCATGTCCTTATAACCATTGTATATAGCGCAGTAGCACTTCTTCCTAAAAAACAACTCTTGTCAGAAAATCAATCCACGATGTTCCATCATCCCACCCGTATCAAAGAAGAAGTTTTTACCATCCAAAATATCATGCTTCAAAAGATCTCACCACATTGTATCATATCTATCCTGAATCCTAAGATTTTTTTAGGTCCTCTATCTTCTCATCTTGAGATATTCTTCATCTGATGTACATAAAGTCATGTCTTGTTGTACATATCCTCATTAGTCTTGCAGTAACATTTAATCAAAAATCTTGTCCCATCTAGCCTTATACTTCAACAACTCCCTAGGGGAAACTCTTTCCTAGCTATCACTAAGATCTCTCTCCTCAATAATTTCCCTCGCAACAGTCACCAATGGTTATCACTATGTTTGCCTACTATTTTCATCCTATTGTTCATCCTACGAAGTCAACGTAAGGGTCACTATGAACATCTTTACATACTTATCAGATGTTGGGGGTATTTCTTTGCCCGTGCATCTCTTTTATTGTCCTGAGAAAATCTTTAAAAAATTGTAACATGTCTTAAAAAATGCATTAAAACATCAAATATTTCCACAAATTCTAAAAAACATTCACATACTTAAAATAAAATCTGCAATAAATTTGTACATAATCATTTTCCTTGCTTTGTTTTGTCTTCTGCTTGTTAGATGATCTTCTGAGGTTCTAGGGCATTTTGTTCATATGCATCAGGAAGGATGAGATCATTCTCTATCTACAATGTGTTTGTTTATGCAAATGGATCATCATCCTGGCTTTCTATGCTATGGTATGACATATCCACTTTTGCAATACCAAAATAAAGCTCTAAAGCCATGAAGTGCACTTATGAAAGAAAAGTTTCATCATCACTCTAATCTTTTCTCCATCTAATTCTATCCTTCTTTTTCAATCCTTTTCTTTTCAAAAAATTGTCCTCAAATCAATTTTCGCCCAATTTTTTGAGGGGGCATCATATCTCCCTTCTGTCAATCCACTGGGGTAATCTAATCTTGATCCCTAAAAATTAATTTTAACCGATATCTAGACAATCTAACCTAGATTGATCCACTGGGGCACATCGCTTGGGGCAATCTAACCTTGATCACTAAAAATCAATTTTGACTGGTATCTGGACAATCTAACCTAGATTCTGGAGGTTTAAGCTTCGTTCTAAAGATAATCCTAAAATCTATATTAGATTCATCAAAATCCATATCAATCTGGTATCTTCTTAATCTTGTTAGCTATATCAACTCTTCGTAACCATTGGTTTGGTAGTGTTATCTCCTTGATTCTTCATAACTGAAGGGTTTGGATTTGATACCATTTTGATTCCTTTGGACAATCAGGTCTGGAATCAGGTCACTCACTTCCTAGTAATCATAGGTTCAGATTCAAACATCTTATCACTTCTTCATAATCACCGGTTCATTGTTGGTACCATTAGCATCATCTCAATCTTTGGTCAATCAGGGCCTAAATTTAGACATCAGACTATTCTTTGAACCACTATGCTTCACACAGTAATTCAAAGAGGGCAAAAATGTAATACCCCAAAATTGGCCTCAGTATATCAATCTTTCTAAATCATCAAAGTCCTATGGTACTAGGCAATTATGTCTTCTGATTGACTCTACTCGACTTAGTGTTAAATGCAGAAAACCTTAAATCTGTATTAATCGCATGCTACATTTAATTCCTAAATATCAACTATAATGGCTAAGTAAACTCTATGATTGATTAATTTAAAGTCCTAGCACTTTAATTAATTAAATCCCCTTCTTCTATTAATTTAAATAAATACATTTAAATTAATTCATATGTCCCTTTTAACCCACTTGGAATTAAATATTATATTTAATTCTATTTTCTTCTATTAATTTAAATAAATATATTTATCTATTTAAATTAATTCATATTTCCCTTTTAACCCACTTGGAATTAAATATTATGTTTAATTCTATGGGAGCACATGGCTCCTAATTCTCACCAAACCCTCTTACCCACCTCAACCACTAAAATTAAAATAATGATTCTTTGATCTCTAAAGTCTTCCCCTCTTTTTCTAAATCAAAAACAACCACATGGGAAGAAATATGCTTTTCCCAAATAATCCAAATTCTACAAACTCAGATTTTGACTTTGGGGTCATTTTTGGAGGCTCTTTTATGAGTCTTAGGCCACCTAGTGACTAGAATTCAACCCCTACCCCTAAGTATTTCAAGTGAGGAAGCTAAATTTGACTCTAAGTACCCTCTAGAAGCCTCCTAACCCCTCCAAAACCTCACTTAAGGATAACATACAAATTTGGGTAATCTTTTGTAGTAGGTTTCATTTTTCAAAGTGGATCCACCCACCCACCCACTTTGAATTAAATAATTAAAATGAGAGAATCTTAGCCCTTGACCTTCATTCAATCCTGACCATTGATTCTCCTAAAAATCCTATAAATAGGACTTCATTTCCCTTTACAAAGGGAGCCTTCATTAGCATTGTTATTATAGGTCTCTTGAGAGCCTTCATTAGCATTGTTATTATAGATCTCTTGGGATCCATCTTCTTCTATCATCTTCTTTTATCTTTCTCAACCACACTCCTAGTAATCTCATAGTGCACTTCATTGGTCATTTGAAGAGCTACATGCAACCATCTTTGGGAGAAGAAAGGAGAACATGAGAACAAGGGCTTGAAGGGAGTTTAGCTTAGAATTTATATTCTTCCATTTCAAGTGGTTTTCATGCTTAGATTAGATTTTATTTGCATGCAGTTTGTATGATTTTTGTGGTTATTTCATATGCATGCATCCTTTACATCTTTCTAGTCTAAACAATAACATTACATGACAATGATGAAAATGATGCCAATATGGAGACATGAAGGCAAAGCTACCAAAAGAATTTCCCAAAGTAGTTGACCCAAGATGATTCCCTTCAATTGGAATTTGTAAGGAAGAAGAGGACATCTAGCTCCTTGGCTAAAAAGAAGTCCATATGAGCCCAAATGAAGCCTCTAAAGTTGCAAAAGATATGGATTGTACATTTTTTTAATTATGCATTGAAATCAAAAACCACTTGCACCACTGCGTAGAGCATGGAATTCTATCCCAAATTTTAATAAAAACCAACAAAAAGGAGAGCAAATGTTTGAGATATTATTGTTTCAAAATCACATGTAGAATTATGATGCTTGAATCATCATCACACACCTCCAAACTTGAATGCCTATATATTTCTCATTGGGTGTCTGATTTGGACAAAATAGAGGTCATTTATGGGGTTTTTGGACCTCCTAAATGTAATTGGGACCTCATATTTGCAACAAAAATCTCCAATTTTGACCTACAGTAATAGGCAAAAAAGATAAAACCCCAAAATTGCATCAAAATATCTCACAAATACTATCCAAAGCCACTCTAAAAGCTCTTTGATACCATGTAATATTTGGATATGAAGGTAGGCACCCAAGGTCTAGAGGCCTAATGGAAAGCATAATAACAAGTGAGAAATAATATGACAAGAATATATTGTATTCTCACCAAGAATGTATTAGAATCAACTAGACTGGCCGAATCAAATTAACTAAAATCACTTCATTGAATCAACTTGAATGACATTACAAAGGATACCCCTTGGTTAAATAGACCAAGTTAAAAAAATTGGAGTGCATAAGATTATGAAAAGTGTCACAATATAATGACATGATACATAAAGTGATAACTTATCACCCACCAAAGAGTTGGAAAAGTGAAAGTGTCTCATGTCTACTAAAGTTGGATAACTCTCCAAAGTTGAAATATTTTTGTGCCACATGTTATCACCTTCCACAGTGAAAAGCTATAAATGAATCAGATACACAAAAGGTGGAAAAGTGATAAAGTTATAAGTCCACCATACTTGGAAGTCCCATTTAAGGTAGAAAAGTGATAATGTGATAACACTGCCTAAAGTGAGAATATTCTTATGTGGTTTGTAATTAGACATAAGTAATATATGTGTTAGAACATAGGAGAATGACTTACTAGGTGCAAAAATTAGATAAACCAACAACTTGGAACTAAAAGAATGTATTGATTTAATCCAAGATCTAAATCTAAAGATAGATTGTGTGAGGTAGAGAATGTCTAACAATTTAATTGATTACTAGTAATTTTTTAATATTTTACATGATCAAGTGATGAGAAAGAATATTTAGATTTCAAACGGTTTGGTTATTCAAGTTTATTCTTATTTGCATTTCAAAGTTTAGTAGATGCTACTACTTCCAAAAATGTTGTTTGTTTGGTTCCAATAAGCATGTGTATATTAGGCACCTTTGTGATTCAATTTTAGGATATTGGTTTCTAATGAAGGAATACCCTATAGTCAAATTCATAAGAGGAGATCAAGAAATAAATTGTGATGGTAGAGTATAAAGAAAAATGAATGAGATAGCGAGGAGGGAGGGAGAGAGGGGACATCTGGGTCAAAATCAAAGTAGCATAGGATGAAAAATAAGAGTCACAATGTGTCATAGAGGAGCAAGAGGATATTTATTATGGTCCAACAACCACACTCCCCTTTTTTGGCCCTTATGGCCTTAGGGGCCCCCCTTCTACTTTTTGCGTGCCTCATTTTTTTGTCTTTAGGGTTGGTGTCCTTAGTTTTTTTTAGTTTTTTTTAGTTTTTTTTGGGTGTTTTCAGCCTTGTCAGCCTTGTCGGCCTCTAGTCCTTTCAGAGGTTTGAAAGGTGGGAAAGGCCCCAGAAAAGTGACAACTGTCTTCAACAGTCTTTGGCCTTGTCAACTTTTCACAATTTTGATGGTCTGCAAAGTGCGAAAGATGTGAAGGATCAATTTCGGATCATGCATCCTTCTCAACTTTTTGATGGGCACCGATCCCAAAAGACTGACTCTTGCAAGAGTCAGCCTTTTGGTGTTTTCAACCTATCAGACATTTGAGACATTCGAAAAGGCTAAAAGGCCACCGTGTAGGTGATGACATCACCAGTCTTGTGGTGGCCTATAAAAGATGCAGAGGTCATTTTAAACCATCACTTTGCGCATTCGTTCATCTATTGTTTGCTCACTTTGATTTTTGCCACCAGTTGCTTTCGCTTCATTTCACTCCCTTTTCCATGTTGGTCTTCGTCAGGCTCTTCATCTTTTGGGTAGGGGGTCTTCTCCTCCTGGTTGTCTCTTTTTCTTTTTGTTTGTTTGCATCCTCTTTTGTTTCTCGTTTCTTATTTTAGGTCTACGGTTTTCCTTTTCGATCTTTTCGGCTTGAGTCTTAGGTGTAGATTTGTTTTTAGGTCAGCCTTTTTCACCTTAGGGATTTTTGACGTAGTCACCTCACATCCCTAGGTGATTTTTTGGTCAAACTTGTCATCGGATTCATTTTTCAAGTCTGGCCCAAAACCCTAGTTTTGGACCTTTGGGGTCTAAAAACTCATGGAGCATCCACCGAATCAGAAAACTCCTAAGTTCTCATGATGTCAACATTTCAGTGTTTTTGCACACCAAAACATCACATACCCTCAAAACCCCGAAAGCAGCAACCATCCTTTGTTCCCGATCTTTCAAACTTGTGACTTTTCTGCATTTTTGCCATTTATGACTTATCAGACTTTTAGAGTTCTGATAACTCCGAGAAGTCTCTTCCCCCGCCAGAGCCCTTCTCCATTTTTGCCCTCCAAGCTCTGTGGCCTTTCCGCCTTTTCGGTCCTTTTGACTTTTAGAATGTTCCATAAGTGCGAAAGGCCAAAATGTTTGGTGTTTTCTTTAATAACATGATTTCAGCAAGTAATGGTGCTTTCCAGTTTCCTTTTTCTCACTATGTTACTAATTCAGGCTTGGTGCTCTTTTGTAGATATGGCTGAGAAGATACTAGTGTCATCGGCAATGAAATATCAATTTAAAGGGTACCACCCACCGTCTAAAGTGATAGACTTGCATGCCAGGATAACTGATACTGATATCAAGAATGTGACTTGGAATGAATATCTGAACAAGTGTGCTCAACCGGTGGGCCGTTCAGAGAACTACACCTCATTGGTTCATTTCTCCCTAGTGAATGCAGTGGCACACCCTATCTCAATCCAGTTGGCAGAATTGATTAACACACTAGCCAACAACTATGTGCCAGATGAGCGCATGGTCAAAAATAGCATGGGGGAAGTGGTCCTGGACCTGAGACCTAACAATATCGAGGATGTTTTCCACCTACCCAAGGGGGTAGATAAGTTCTTCAACTTCAATATAAACAAAGGGATGGAATTCTATAACAAAGATACATAGAGAACTCACAATATTTTTAATAATGAGTATCTAATGCAGCCATTACCCAAGAACAGGCTGGACAGAATTGACATGTGGAGGGGTTACATGAAAGAGGACATCTAGGATACCATAACAATGATAAGAAGAGTGTATGGCTTGACCAAGTCTCATCAACTGGAGCCTTAGATGATCTTCCTTATCCAAAAAATAAAAGAAAGACAAGAAAGGTTCGATTGGGCCTCAATTCTAAGCGACCAGTTGGATGAATAGCTGATTTGGGTAAAGATAGATCCACACTTTTACATGACATCCTATGTTGTGTACTTACTAGCTACCAGGGTAGTATATCCAAGGTTGACCAGGGTTGGAAACATCGGGGAACAAAGCACATGGCCTTTCACTTTGTATCCTCAATTGGTGCAAAAGGACTTCCTCACACACAATAACCCAAATAACCCCGAAGCCTCATTACAGGAAATTTTGGAAAAGAAGGGGGATATAGACACTAACATTCCACATTCTTTTGTACAGGCTTGTATGGATTGGAAGCTAGATTTTGAGAAATTCACTAGCTTATCTCTTAGGCGGATTTTAAGACCCTTTCGAGGTGTTTTGGCAGGGATAGTTTCTTTGGTAGAGATCATGAGTGAGGAGAATGGGGTAGAAGAAACCATCCTAAATTGGCAATAGGTATTAGATGAGTTGACAATGATAAGGAAGCAACGCTTCCAGGTGCTAATGAAGATTTATGAAGGATCATAATTAGATAACTTTGAAGAATGGATCCAAGAGATAACAGCGGCATTGGCCATACTTGAGAAGGTGCTCAAAAGGTTGGATAAGAAAAGGGATGAGGGCATGCTATTTGTAAATGAGTTACAGGAGTTCTTTGAGGGGTTAGATTTAGATCTGTTCAATGATGATGATGATGATAACACTATGCACCCGGTGAGTGATATTGTCAATCAGTACTTGAATATATTCCGATGGGTAAAGTCAAAGGAGGCTCTTCAGCAAATGTTTTATCAAAGGGAGGAGATTCAGAAAATTTTGCCTCATGAAGAAGAAATAAAGGCTTTTGCCAAGGGATTGAAAGAGTATGGAGATAGACAGAAGGAGATTCTCCAAGGCATTAAGATGTCAAACTTCAATGAGGTGTTGGAGGTGGTGGATAGATTCAAGAAAGCATATCCAGAAGTGCCTTCTAGCTAGTGGACCTCTAGCTTAAGATCTGTCAGCTCCCATGTACAGAAAATGCAGTTTGGTACTTAGTCATTTTTTTAGTGCAAGATTTTTGACCATTTCAGCCATGGGGAGTTTTCAGCCACCTAGAAGTCCAACAACTCTGACAACTCCGCAGTAGTAGAGATAAGGTTAGCACTTAGCAAATTTTGGGTGTTGCATTTTCGGACCAAGTGTCGGGTTTTGCGCATTTTTTGGGCACGTCTGGGAGTTGACTCTAGTTTTCTTAGAGATCACTTCTCAGTCATCTAGGCTTCTTTCTTGGGATCATTTGGGCATGATTGTGGGATCTCTTTCAGTCAGGACTACGTAGAGCAACTAAAGCCAATGATCTAGGGGACAAACATGAAGATCACCACACGCATGAACCAATTCCAGCCCATTTTTGAGATATCTAATGCTTGTTTTGATCAAATATTTGTAATGCACGAGGTCTAAGTCCATGCTAGGATAGTTTAGCTAAGCTTTAAAAGTAGTTTATTTAATGCAAAGCTTTAGTTTAGTTTTACTTTGAATTTTAGTTGCAGCAAAACCGTATGGATGAAAATAAGAGCAGAGCTCTATAAATTGTAATAAAATGATGTAATTAAGGTCGACTTGATCATTAATACAAGATATACAATTGGTGATTCATTCAGGGTGTGATTCTTTTGCTGTCTATGCGAAATTTGTGAATGTGTGATTTTCTCATTCTTTGTTTCAAAGAGCCAACTGGTTGTTTAGTGATTTTAAGTCTGCAATCTTTTAGTTCGATGTTTGCTGGTATTACATTATTGTGTTGTGATGAATTTCTAAGAAGATTATTCTTTGGTGCCTAAAGATTAACTTGTCTCACATGTGTGCACATCCCGAGTGGCTTTGTGATCTAATGAGTTTTGACTTATCATACATCTGCATTTGTTCAACTTCTGTCGATGATTGCATCTGTTCAACTGAAGATTGTGACATGATCTGATCTCTGTTGTGTGGGTTTTCTCATCTTCTTGGTTATTTAATTTACATGGTGGTGTTTTGCTAGCATATGTCCAATAGCTTTCTTTTAGCAATTTCTTTCAAATCTCTTGTTACCTTACGTCTTCTAACCCTCCTTGCAAGTTATTTCAGTAGATCAATTAAATTAGAATTGCTTTCATTCTTAAAATCTGAAAATCATATCAAAAAAGAGATATCTTGGTTTCCTAAAGTTTATTTTATAGTTTCCCTTGAGAAAAGAACTAGCAAAGGCCTCCTTGTTAAACAAATTCATATTTGTCTTCCGTTGAGCTATCCAAGCGGTTGAGACCTGGCTAGAAGGAACCTTGAGATTGATTCCATCAGTCTTCCAAGAGGGGAAGTTGCTCGTGCAAATTCCTAGCCGTTGTCCTCGTGTAAAAATGATGCTCAACAAAAGTGGTGCTAAAGAGGGCCCTCAAAAGGGACACCCTAGAATATTGGATCATTCTCCCGTGAGAGATTTCAACGAGTCCTTAGATCTTCACCCAACAAAGGGGAGTTCCTTGAACTTATAGATTTTTGTAGGCCTCGCAATAGCAAAACAAAGCATGGAGAGGATGTGTGTGTGAAAATTATACCTGATCTGTAGACACAACACTCAGTAAAACATTAGAGGTTAGCTATAATCAAAATCATGCAAAATTGAAAGCTATCTAACCAAGCGATTTACTGCCTTCTAATAGGTGCGAGATTAATGTTCTCAGATTGTAATCAAGATCAGTGACCTAGACGACACCTAAATGAAGGATTTGAATGCAAAAGATGGATATGGAATAAATGCAATTAAGCTATTTTTTGGATTTTTCTATGCAATAATAATTGTAAAAACTGATATGAAATCTATGCTAAATGAAATTGATATGCTATGAATGCTATTGAAAATTGATATGCTATGAATCTAACAATGATATGTAATATGAATGCAAAAAAAATAAGATTGATCTCACAAAGCTTTGAATTCGCAAGTTGATTCCTCAGTCTCCAATTCTCCAGCGTGATTGTGCAAAATATGAGATGATTTGTGAAGAGCTAAAGCCTTAATTTATAGAAATCCAGGGCTTTGGAGGTGCATGAATAAAAGCCATAAATCACTCAAATTAACTCATCTTGATTTTTGAGTTATCTGATCATAAAAGATAGTTAATTCTCAAAATCATGCAAAAACATGCAAAAACAGCTTTTTAACTCAAATTAGAGTTTAGATCAACTTTTTGAACTCCAAAAGGATGTTGAGTTCCAAAAAGTCAATAACTTGCATTGATTTTCTGATTTGGAGTTTAACTGTTTCTTTTGAATATGCATAATAATTAAGAATTAAATAAATAAATAAAGTGATTTATCCTCAACTCAACTGATTTTTGAAAATAAATAATTAATTTATGGGTTAATTAACTATTTATTCAAACTTTTATTAAAAATTATATTATTAAATAATGACAACATGCTTTAATTAATTAAATAAGAATTTAATCAATTAAAGATAGGAATTTTGATTTATTGTCAAAATTAAATAATACAATTAATAATAGATAGAATTAAATTTAATTACATAATTAAGTGGCAAATATTAAATCTAATTAATTAAATATGAAAATATTCAATTAATCAAATTTTAGGATAAATGTGATTTATTGCCAAATAATTATAAAATTAAAGATAATTAAGATAATTAGGAATATTACTAGGAATATTCTCCGATGCAAAATTTAAGATAATCAATTAGATTTGATGATGTTTAGATGTGCCTTAGATTAGGACTTTGATGTCGATTTCATATGATTTGATGATATAGGAGGTTAATGAACTTATAGCCCATTTTTGGGGTATTACATTTTGCCCCTCTTTGAATTACTGTGCGAAGCGCAGTGGTTCAAAGATAGTCTGTGTTTGATAAAGATATGAAATTGATTCAAAAGATAAACCGATCTCAAGATAGAAACCGATTGAAAGATATTGAGATAGGAGTTGATTGATATTGACTTGATATGGAGATAATAGGTCTTGAATGACCAAAGATAATGTTCACTGTAGTAGCAAATGAACCTATGATTGCGAAAAAGTGTCAAAATGCCTGATTCTGAACCTTAGGATTGATAAGAAGTGAGTGACCCGTTCTAGACTCGATTGTCTTAGCAGAACTAGCAAGTATCACATCTGAATCCTTCAGTTGCCGAAGAACCAAGGAAAGAACACTATGATCTGATGGTTGCAAAAATTGATACAGTTTACAAGATTAAGAAAATATGAGATTGATATGGATCTTGATGAATCTGATATGCCCCAAGTGATGATAGATTTGCCTCAAGCGATGAGGACTTTTGATGAATCAGTAACTAGACATGATTGTTTATCTTGATCACTGATGAAAGATATTGATAGACTTGATCGATAGAATTTGATTTACAGACTTTGAATGATGTGCAATAGCATGCCCCCTTCGGGATTAAAATTGAAATCTGACAAGAAAAGTCAGCGTTGATAGTTTAGAAGCATGTTAATTGATCTGAGAAGTGGTTATTTACATCCGAGAACGCATTCTGCATCGTTGGAAGGTCCCAAAAGACCAAGTTTGACTAGGTTTGACCATGAGTTGACCATGGTTGACCAAGTTGAAATTTTGATAGTTTGATGTAAGATAATCAGTTAAGTTGAATACTAGATTTCTGTGATGATTGAAGGTCGAATATGCAAGTAGTTAATAATATGAATGATCTCAGATTTGAATTTTGATCCCGAAAAAGGATTCTACTTGCTATTTCATTGGAGGAACCTTCGTGTGAGATTCAGCTCTTGTTAGACTTGAAGATGCGATTTGAAGAATCATTTAAGCATTGAAGTTCGTTTAATCATTGTGAGATCATGCAATGAGACATGCAAAATGAAATGCAACCTAAGACCTAGGACCTAGTCACTGATCATGTGTCGATTTGTTATCATCATTGAACTTTTTAGGTAACCGGATAAATCAATACAATGCCCACTAGCCATGAAACCATAGACATATGAATATCGATTTGTATGTGCAAGAATCAATACAACACCCACTGGTCAAACAACCATGGACATATGAATATTGATTTTAGTTGTTGAATGTCGGATTAGATATAAGCATCAAGGCACAAACGCCAGGATGACCTGAATATCATGTCCATTTTGATATAGCAATTTGTACAAGCATCAAAACATACACGTCGTGATGACCTGAGTACGCCTTGCGTTACAAACACATCAAACAGTCAAGAGATCATTCTAAATCCAATGTGAATTACCCGTAGTGACCCTTTATCGTTCACATCCTTAGGCAAGATTGCGTTCCACAGTAGGAGGAAGAACTCACTCAAAAAGACAATAGTTAGATCAAACTTCCTTGAATTTTTTTTGGGTATCAATGGTCGAGGTACGCATGGCCATCCAATTCGAGATAGAGGCTCTTACAGTCGGACACCATTTCAATCCAAAATTTCCAAAGTTGTTAGATTTTCACATACAAGCAGAAGACAAAGAAAAGATTATGCCCCCAGTCATCACTCTCTAAATCCTGTAAAGGACATCATTGAAGAGCTCGAAGGGACACAATATGCAAAAATCTCAATGCGAATCAGTAAGCATACAAGGAGATAAAAGCATGAAAAGCACATATTGTTTTCAGTTGGAGTTTGATGTTTGATTGTTGTTGATGCAAAATCCTTTCTGGAGACGAGACAGACTGACTGACTCAACTTGAAGCTTCAAAGGACTCTGAGTGGATATGACATGTCTAAGATACATTGGAGACTATAAGATATGACATTGATTGCCCCCAAGTTTGAACATTGATAGGATACAGACACTTGAGCTGATTGGTGTACAGACCGACTTATTGAAACCAGGATATGCAGAAACAAACCGGGAGATATGTAAAAACTAAAGCAAGACTGAAAGCTGGGAAAGACCAAGATTGTGCTGATAGATGGAGCATTTTGGAACAAGTGGTGCCCGTTTGCCGAGTTTTCACCATCTTGGTAGAGATTCTATTTTTGCTACCGAGGTGCCTGTTTCCAGGTTTTCACCAAGGCACTTTTTTTTTTTTCTTTTTTCATTTTTTTGTATTTTTCATTTTTTCAATTTTTTTGTACTTTTGATATTTTTTGATTTTTTTTGTTGTACTTTTGATTTTTTTTTTTTTTTTTTTTTTTTTTTGTGAATCATCAAGGCGCCTATTGCTAGGTTTTCACCAAGATGTTCATTTTTTCAGGACTTTTTCCGATTTTTAAGATTTTTTCAGGACATTTACCAAGCACTGAATGCCTTAGGCGTAGAATTTCTTCAGATGGAGAACGTTGATTGGTTCTCGGAGATGTTCTCCTTCAGTCGTTGAGAGTTGATAGGCACCAGAGCCAAAAGTAGCAGTGATTACAAAGGGACCCAGCCAGTTGGGTTCGAACTTCCCCTTGCGTTCTCGATGTGATTGATTTTTAGGATTTTCTCTCAACACTAGATCACCAACCTGAAATTCTCTGTGTCTGACTTTCTTGTTGTAGCCTCTAGACATTCTCTTTTGATATACTCTGAGATGATCATACGCTGCTTGTCTGCGCTCATCTAGTAGTTCAAGTTCTTGTAACCTCGACACTCTGTAGTCTTCATCAGTGACAAGTCCATGCATTCTAATCCTGAGTGATGGGATTTCAACCTCAATAGGCAGTACCGCTTCAGACCCATAAACTAAAGCGAAAGGTGTAGCCCCTGTAGGCGTTCTGATACTAGTTCTGTATGCCCAGAGAGCTGGATTGATCATCAGATGCCAGTCTCTTCCTGTTTTATTCACTGTTCTGTGCAAGATCTTCAGGAGATTTTTGTTTGAAGCCTCAGCTTGTCCGTTCCCTTGAGGATAATAGATAGATGACCAATGTTGAGTAATTTTGAACTTGGCACATAAGTCATCTAGGTCCTTGTTTTTGAATTGTCCCCCGTTATCTGTGATTATAGAGTGAGGGATCCCATATCTGCAAATGATGTAATTCAGGATGAACATAGAGATCTGTTTCCCCGTTGCTTGTGTTAGAGGAACTGCTTCTACCCATTTTGTAAAATAATCTGTAGCTGTGATTATATGGGTATGTCCATTAGAAGAGTGTGGATGGATAGCACCTATGAGATCAAATGCCCATTGTTGAAAAGGCCATTGTGTAGTAAAAGGAATCAGATCTCTCCCTGGAGCATGAATCAAGTTGCCATGTACTTGACACTGTTGACAGTTTTTAGCAAATTTAATAGCTTCTTTTTCCATTTCAGGCCAATAATACCCAGCCCTAATAAGTTTTTGAGCTAACGTTAACCCGTTCGAGTGTGACCCACATATACCCTCATGGACTTCCTCTAATGCACGTTGAGACTCTTCTCGTTCTAAACATCTAAGCAGTGTACCATCTAGACCTCGTTTGTACAGATCATTACCAATGATGACATATCGGGATGCGGATCGGATAAGGTTTCGTTTCTCAAAACGGTTAAAGGACTCAGGGATGATTTGGTCGTGGAGATAGGAGAACAAATTTTTGTAGCGAGATGAGTCATAACTTACAACAGTGCAGATCATGCGGGTTTCAGGGGAGTCATATGCAGGATAGGATAGGGCTTCCACCAGGAACTCGTAGCGTAGTTCATGTTCAGGCTGTTGTAAAAGAGTAGATAATGTTGCCATTGCATCAGCAGCCTTATTCTCCATTCTGGGTATTTGCTCAAATGTGATAGAGATGAAGTATTTCTTTAGATCATCGACCATTCTCTTGTAAGGAATGAGCTTTTCATCTTTGGTTTGGTACACATCATTGACCTGGTGGATGACTAGTTGTGAGTCTCCATGAATGTGCATCTCTGTAACTCTCCACTGTATTGCCATTTTCATACCATTGAGAAGTGCCTCATATTCAGCAATATTGTTTGTGCAAGGAAACTTTAATCTGAATGCTTTGGGTATCGAGTATCCTTGAGGAGTAATGAACAATATGCCTGCGCCGGATCCATTCTGTGTGTAGGAGCCATCAAAGAATAATCGCCATGCTCTAGAAGAGAGGTGCATGATAGAGGAATCGGGAAATTCCATTTGCATGGGTGTATCATCAAACAGTGGTGCTTCAGCTAATTGATCAGCAATGACCTGTCCTTTGATAGCTTTTCTTTCAACATATTCAATGTCAAATTCGCTCAAGAGCATGACCCATTTAGCTAGTCTACCTGTGAGGGCAGCTTTGCTTAGGAGATATTTCAGTGGATCAATTTTAGCTACCAAATGAGTAGTATGAGCTAACATGTAGTGTCTCAATTTCTGTGATGCAAAGATCACAGTGAGACAGGCCTTCTCTATCATTGAGTAGTTCTTCTCATAGGCCACTAAAGTTCGGCTGATATAGTAGATGGCTCTTTCTTTCTTGTTCTCATCATGCTGTGCTAGCAATGCCCCCAGTGATGTATCTGTTGCGGAGACATATAATATTAATGGCTTCCCATGAATAGGAGGCATCAATATAGGTGGATTTGATAGATACTTCTTGATATGTTTAAAGTTGTTCTCGCATTCTTCATTCCATGCAAAGGTCACACCTTTATGTAATGTTTTTGTAAAAGGTTGTGAGATGTCTGCTAGCTGTGATATGAATCTTCTGATAGATTGAACTCTGCCTTGCAACGTCCTCATTTGACTGATATTTGTGGGAGGTTGCATCTCTATTATAGCCTTGACCTTAGCTGGATCAACTTCAATGCCTTTCTTGGAGACGATGTATCCTAGGAGCTTTCCAGAAGTGACTCCAAAAGCACACTTTTTAGGATTTAGTCGAAGACTAAATTTTTCCATTCTGTCGAGGATCATGCTCAAGTCTGTTAGATGTTCAGTTCTAATCATGGATTTTGCCAAGGTATCATCTACGTAATCCTCCATTGTTCTATGCATCATATCATGAAAAATAGATGTCATTGCTCTTTGATATGTAGCTCCAGCATTTTTGAGTCCGAATGGCATAACATTCCAACAGAAAGTTCCCCACGCACATGTGAAAGCTGTTTTCTCTTGATCTTCTGGAGCAATTTTGATTTGGTTGTATCCCGAAAAGCCATCCATTAAGGAATACATTTCATAGCCCGCAGTCATGTCCACTATCATATCAATGTTAGGTAGTGGGAAGTCATCCTTAGGGCATGCTCTGTTCACATCTCTAAAGTCCGTGCACACTCTGATTGAACCATCTGGTTTGGAAATAGGTACAATGTTGGAAATCCACTCAGCATAGTCTATGACACGGATGAATCCAGCTTTTAGGAGTTTTTCTAGTTCTGCTTTGACTAAGAGTGCAACATGAGGATGCATCTTTCTCAATTTTTGTTTCATTGGTTTTACTCCGGGAGCAATGGATAGATGGTGCATAATGAGATTGGGATCCAATCCTGGCATATCTGAATATTTCCATGCAAAGTTGATCTTTTTCTTTGATAAGAAGATAGTGAAGTTTTGTTTCTCTTCGTCTGATAGAGATTGTGCTACATGTACCAATTGTGGTTCCTCTGTTGTACCCAAATTGATGGATTGAGTTGGCTCAATCAGAACTGGAGATCTATCCTGTAAATGACTTGGAAGGACATCAAATATCTCATCCTTAGGTGCCTCAGAGAGGTTTTCACCTTCAGATACGTCTTTTCTTTTTACTTTTGTCGGTTCTGAGACTGCCACAAAGTGGTTTTCACCCTCAGAACTCTTTTTCTTTTTCTTTTTACTCTTGTTTTTCTGACTAAGATATTTGATGTTCGACTCGGTCATGCTGACACTCGGTTCACTGATGGAAGTACTCATAGGCTCAACTGCATTGAGGTAGCAGGCAAGGGCATAGTCATTTGGGAAGGTATACATACCATGGTTTGGGTTGGTGGAAGTTTGGTCGATAAGATCAGGGCGTTGGATAGTCAAAGCGGGAAAGGCTTGGGATATGGTGTTCACGGATGTGGATATGTCATCATTGGTCCTAACCTGACGCTCAAGTTCAAAGGTGATATTACAACTCAGAATGTTCAATTCGTGAATAGGCTCAACATCATCATAGGAGTCCTCTTCAGCCATAGGTGGATCAGACACGTTAAGTTCATTGTTTCGCTCTAGACCTACGTTGGGTTGAGAGACATATTGGTGAATAACATCAATAGATTTCTCTGTTATAAGCTCATCTTCTTCTGGAATGGCACCCCATTCATAATCATTTGACTCATCTTCTGATTCAGAATCTCTAGGAAATCTTAGAAAGTGCGTGAAATTAGGATGAATACCCCAAGAAGGATTACCCTCAGTCTCTGACTTGAATTCATATTCATGGGAATCAGTGTCAGAATAACTACCCCCTACTTCTTGATCAGTTTGATTGCCTTCGAGATTGGCTGGTTCTTGTGGTACAACCATCTCTTGCGCTACAGTAGGTTCTTGTGTTTCTACTACATTAATTCTTCTGATAGGATCATCTGTATCATCAAGAAGATCTTTGATCTCTTTAGGCAATTTTTCATAGGGGATAAGCTCAGAGCTATCTGAATCATCATCAGAGGGTTCTGTTTCTTCTTTCTTAAGAAGGGGTTCTCCTGGTGCAATTTGTTCTATGACATGAGAACAACCACCTCTGAGATGATAGGGTTTCTTTTTAAACCCTATGCCACCAGTATCTTTTTTGGCTCGACCAATATGTGAAATGGGGGTCACAAGACCCTTTCCCCTAATTCCTAGAGGTCCTTGACCAGAATATCCCATCTTGGCTATCAATTTGTTTCCTGGACCATATGAATTAGAAGGGACTGTAGGTGCTATAGATTCACTAGGTTGAACAATTTTAGATTCAGAATCCTCTTTATATAGCCATGCCAGCACAGCTTCATCCTCTTCAAATTCTTGTTTAGATACTTGCTCCACCACAAAATGTCTTTTGTATGCTTCCATAGGTTCCTTAGGTTCTGATTTAGACTGCTTCAAGGATTGGCCATATGACTTAGGTGAGATTGGGAGAGATGTCAGAGACAAGACTGGCTCTATAGTGTATTCTCCCATCCCATTTTCTTTGATATTGATCTCTTTAGCAATGTCATCCATCTTAGATGTGGAAGCCACATTTTGTTGCTTGATGGAAGATTCTCTATTATTGGGAACAAGTTTATCGGCACTTTCCTTCAATGTATTGCAAGTTGTACTCAGATCAGCTGGGATAGTAACCTCCACTCCTTCATAGGGAAATTTCAAGCATTGATGGTATGTTGAAGGAATAGCCTGCATTTCATGTATCCAGGGTCTCCCTAGAAGGATATTGTAAGCTAATGGTAGATCGAGCACCTGACATGTGGTATCTTTGATGACTGGACCCACCCGGATGGGCAAGACAATGGTGCCTTTAGAAGCTCTTTCTTGTTCATCATAGGCTTTTATGGTGATCTTCTTTCGAGGATCAATAGCCATCTCTGAGAATCCCAACTGTGTGATTAAGTTGTAAGAACAAATGTTGAGGCCTGCGCCCCCATCTATCAACACACGTTTGACTCGACGGTTCTGGATCAAGACTTCTATGTGCAAGGGCTGATTATGTGGGTGACTTAGGGAGTTGTCATCCTCTTCTGAAAAGGAGATATATTGCGGAGATGTTAGATGACCAACCATAGTTTGGAACCTGTCTAGATCTAGATCATTAGGAACATTAGAGCTGAGCAAAGCTTTGTCTAGGATATCTCGGTGAGCTGGAGAGATTCGAAGTAACTCAAACATAGAGATTTTGGCATTGGTATGCTGGAGTTGTTGTACGATGCTGTAAGATGTAGGTCTGGTATCCTTTGGATTGGGAGTTTTCGAGGCAACCTTCTGTTTAGAAGTAGATGTGAGATTGAAAGGTATCTTAGGGACATCAAATGAATTTGGTGTTTGTCCTTTCAGATGCGTCTGAGCTTGTGATCTGGTAACTGCATTAGCTGAGGAATGATTTCTATCTCTTCGTACAATCGTGATGACATTACAGCTCTCAGAGAGGCATTGTTCCACCATATTGATGACAGCATCGTTTCCAGGGTAGGCATAGTTGACTTTTGCCCCCATGTTAGGCTGAGAAGTGGAAACTCCCTTGCCATGTTGTGGAAAAGGTTCTGTAAATGCTGTGTGATCATTATTGCTGGTAGGATTATCGATTGTGATGTCCCCTTGATCTATCAAGTCTTGAATGGTATGCTTCAAATGGAAGCATCCATTAGTTCTGTGGCCTTTAGTTCGATGGAAAGCACAAAATTCATTATCTTTCCACCAACATGGTTTTGGATCCGGATCAGGTTTTCGGATTGGTGGTAAAGAGATCATGTTATCAGCTATCAGGGTCCTCAGAGCAGATTCCAAAGATTCTCCTAGGGGAGTAAACTTTCGTTTATTATCCCATCGTTTGAATGGCTTCTTTGGAGATGGTTCAGCAGATTTTTGCTCTGAAGCTTCAATGGCTTTGGTGGCAAGGGTGAGATTGTAGGCCGGTGCCTTTGATGGGGTGTGGATAGTGTCAACAACACCGTCAGAGACGATACCTTTGTTTCTATTCCAAGTCTTGTTTTTATCTTTTGAGCTAGATCCCGATTCAGACTTGTCCTTTTGAAGTGTGATTTCTCCTTTCTTGACAAGTACTTTCTCAATCTTGATTGCATTATCCACCATTTTATCAAAAGATACATGATCTTGCATTTGCAATGGATAGTTGAGCTCTGGAACAAGGTTATTGATAAAGATTTCAAGTTTCTCCATTTCGGGAATTGGTCTAGCATATAAAGAAAACTTCTTTCGCCACCTCTTGAGAAAAGTTAGGAATGATTCCCCTGGATATTGCTTGAGGTTACAGATATCGATCATGGTAATCGGATGTTGAATATTGTAGGAATATTGTTGATAAAACAATTTAATCAATTCCTCAAAAGTTTTGATCGTAGAAGGTAATCTTGAAAACCACTGAATGGATGCTCCTCCCAAGGATCTAGGAAAAAGACGCATTAGATAAGTCGGTTCATGCATGAATTCCATGGATTGTGTACAGAACTCTCTGACATGATCTTGAGGATCAGAGTGCCCGTCATATTTGTCATACTTTGGTATCTCCACTCTTTTTGGGAATGGAGGCATATACAAGTCTTTGTCAAAAGGGAAAGGACAAAGGGCCTCCATGGAGAATTCCTTGGGTTCCTTCTCTTTCTCAATTTTATTCATTTTGACCTGCATAGCGTGCAGCTGGTTCATTATGGCCGTCATCGGAGTTTCTTCCTCATGTGTGATGATATCTTCGACATTGAAGTGAGGAGGAAGTTTAGCTCCTTCTTGGGCTAATTGCAAAAAGTATGCCTCTCTATCCATTTTCAAGAAATGCCTCATCATTTTTTTGAATTCATCATCATTCTGACACCGATGGATTTCAGAGGGTGTAGGGTCTTGGTCGGCATTATGTTGAGAATGGTGTCCCTGGGATCCTCCTCCTAGAGAACCATGGTTTGTCCCTACTTGAGACATGATAGGAGTTTTTGGGCTCCCTGGAATAGATTGAGGAGGAGTTTGTTGATTACCTCTGTGAGTTGATAGAAGAGGTATGTAACCAGTTTTTAATCGAAAGTTACCGAGACCGTCGTCTTCGTAGATACCTGACTTGATGAGTTGTTCAAGAGTTGGACCCGGGGTATTGGTCAAAAGTAAGTTCTGAGATGTTTCTTCTGATTTCTTGTGTGAAGAAGCTCTGGTCTCCACCATTAACTTTGAATGAAACAGAAGATAAGGATGAAGACAACTGAAGAACAATTTGATTCGAGAAAATCGGATGGCGCAACCTTGTCAAGATTATGATAGTTTTGAAGATCTGATGAGATGTGGGTGAAGGAAACTGTGCCCTGGATGTATGGGATAGATCGCCCAAAAGATAGCGGACACGAGTTCTCAACACTTAGTTTGTTTTTGAAGATTGATTGATTGAAGATTGATAGTTATGACAAGGTTTTGACACGAGATAAAAAGGACTCAAATTGATCAAACAGAAGACTAGATCGGATTCAAAAGATCAAACTCAGAAAATGGTAGAATGCTTAATAGCTACTGCTCTGTTCTGACACAATGATATTTTTGACAGATTCTGGAACTAGGCTGGAAACATTAGATATCTTGCAATTTGACAATTTCTGACAACTTTCTCAAATTTTTCCAAACGACACTCTGCAGACTCGTACGACACTGGGTAGTCTATGAAATGACAGTTGCTAAACTCATACGACAGTTGGGTAATGCTGAAATGACACTTGACAAAACTCGTACGACTTTTGAATTCTTGAAATGACTTTTGACTCCAGAAAGAACTTTACGTCAATTTTTGCAAAATGTAAGGTTTTCAGTTTTGGATTGTTTGCATATTGTACTGTCCAGATTTTGAAGGTTATACCAGATTTGATCATTTTTAATAGCCAAGTAGATAAATAAGCACGCAGAACAGCAAGCAAGTGATTCCAAGCACGTCTGAAAATAATGAACAAGGGCAAAAGCAACCTTGCGCATGAACAATCAAGTGACCAAATTGTGCTAATCCCTGAGAGTACTAATTGTGTATGTTCTGAAAAGTTTTGCAATAACACACATATACCTGAGAATGAAAAATTGGCCTCTCTAAGGTTTTTAGTAATGGTTTGACTCTGCAACTTTTATGATTCAAAGGGGTGAACTCCAATCCCGGCGCACCAGGGTTTTGACACAGTCCGAGAACTTAATCTTCAAGAGCTGCTAGGGAGATCTGACAACCCAACAATGAACCATACCCATGGAGATTTCTTCCACAAGGACATTTATATAGCGGTTGTCACTACCATGGCGAAAATGGCTATTACCGCTTGAGGTTCCGTCAATGCAGTTTGCCCTGTGAAGGGATTGTCCGCTACGGTTAACCCTCTCTAAAGATGACTCACAATAGTATACCACAAAAGGGACTTGGCTCCAGATTCAAGGTTTTGACACCTCTTCACTTTTAACCCAAACAAAGCAAGCAAATTAATCCGACACGCTAAGACAAAGTTTTGTTCCACCAAGGTCTGTGATATCAACTCCACGTGATCTATCAACCTCTCTGGGGAGAGAATGTATCAATCAATAAGAGAAGATGCACTAACCAATTTTGATTCACCAAAGCTTGTGATATCAACCCCACATGATCTATCAACCTCTCCGGAGAGAGAATGTGTCGATCAATAAGAGAAGACTCACTAACTAAGTTGAATGTGAAACGCACTAAGTATCCTCCCTACCTACAAGGATTCTATCGTCAAGAAGGATTTCGCTAGGAATCCAATCTCTCAAGAATCACAAATAGTGTTTATAGGGCCTAATTACTATGTGAGCACAGATGTATGTTCCGAAAGCAAATCTACCAAAAGCATCCAAAAAGTAGAAAGAGGAACACTTAACGTTTAAAGCGAATATGAGATGAGTCCACAAGGTG
Source organism: Chamaecyparis obtusa (assembly GCA_027943335.1). Classification (NCBI taxonomy): domain Eukaryota; kingdom Viridiplantae; phylum Streptophyta; class Pinopsida; order Cupressales; family Cupressaceae; genus Chamaecyparis; species Chamaecyparis obtusa. Next base: position 680,844 of record BSBK01002907.1, on the reverse strand, counting down.
GAACACTTAACACCTCACACAAGCTAAAAATGAGTCCACAACTTAGAAAACAAGGGAGTTCCTAAAAGCACAAAAGGGTTGCCAAGTGGAACATTTAACGCTTCTGTCCTGTTGACCCCTCCCCTTTATGGCGCTGAGATTGCAACCACGGGGCGGAAATGAGGGGCCGGCGGATTAGCGAGTCCAATAACCCAAGATAGCAATCAAGATCAATCACAAGTATTCTAAGACTACTTAATGAATCCTTAAGGGTTCACAACCTAGTATCAATTATGCAAGTGTGTAGAAATAGATCAAAAGCATGAAAAGATGCACACAAGCTTGACACATAAGAGATTTATTTTAAGTCCCAAATCAAAATATTATTAGATGAAGGAGAATACTTGGGATCCTTGCAACGCACTTAGTAGATTTTGCTTGATTTTTAGCAATTTTTGTTGAGCTTTTCCATGCAAGAAAGTGACGAACTCTCCAACAAGCAAACAAGCAAACAAGATATGCAAAATATATTCAACTTATGAAAACCATAGGGTTAGCTCTAAAAATCAATTATTATGTGCATACCCATCACAAAACTTTATTTTTTTTTTTGCATTTGACCTAGTCAACAAGATCTAATTTTTTTGATATGATTTTGGCCACAAAAATAGAAATTCAGAATAGAGACCCCTGCTAAAAAACAGAGAGCTTTCCAAAAATGCAAAAATTTTAGAAAAACCTCTTCATTTGTGCCCTAGAGACCCATTTTATCAAAACAGACCAGTTTTTGTAAATTGACTATTTGAGCTATGATATCATGTCCAAATTTAAAACACAAAGAATGGACCCCCTGTATAATTTAAAGAGCTTTCCGAAAATATAAAAATTTTCGAAAAATATGCTGATTTGCGTCAGATATTAATTTTTTCCGGAATTTCAAGAAAAAATTATTAAAAATTCAAAACATCTCAGAAAATTCTAAATTTTTTACTGTAGCTTTCATGACATGTCACCAACCTGCAAAAAAAATTTCAGATCAAAATTCCAAGCCGTTTGGGAGATAAAATTAAATCTTTGAAACTTTGGGGTTTTAGCTCCCAAAAAAATCAAAACTAGCATGCAAAGGTGGGTTGCCCCACGGTGGGCGCCAGAAATGTGTGTGTGAAAATTATACCTGATCTGTAGACACAACACTCAGTAAAACATTAGAGGTTAGCTATAATCAAAATCATGCAAAATTGAAAGCTATCTAACCAAGCGATTTACTGCCTTCTAATAGGTGCGAGATTAATGTTCTCAGATTGTAATCAAGATCAGTGACCTAGACGACACCTAAATGAAGGATTTGAATGCAAAAGATGGATATGGAATAAATGCAATTAAGCTATTTTTTGGATTTTTCTATGCAATAATAATTGTAAAAACTGATATGAAATCTATGCTAAATGAAATTGATATGCTATGAATGCTATTGAAAATTGATATGCTATGAATCTAACAATGATATGTAATATGAATGCAAAAAAAATAAGATTGATCTCACAAAGCTTTGAATTCGCAAGTTGATTCCTCAGTCTCCAATTCTCCAGCGTGATTGTGCAAAATATGAGATGATTTGTGAAGAGCTAAAGCCTTAATTTATAGAAATCCAGGGCTTTGGAGGTGCATGAATAAAAGCCATAAATCACTCAAATTAACTCATCTTGATTTTTGAGTTATCTGATCATAAAAGATAGTTAATTCTCAAAATCATGCAAAAACATGCAAAAACAGCTTTTTAACTCAAATTAGAGTTTAGATCAACTTTTTGAACTCCAAAAGGATGTTGAGTTCCAAAAAGTCAATAACTTGCATTGATTTTCTGATTTGGAGTTTAACTGTTTCTTTTGAATATGCATAATAATTAAGAATTAAATAAATAAATAAAGTGATTTATCCTCAACTCAACTGATTTTTGAAAATAAATAATTAATTTATGGGTTAATTAACTATTTATTCAAACTTTTATTAAAAATTATATTATTAAATAATGACAACATGCTTTAATTAATTAAATAAGAATTTAATCAATTAAAGATAGGAATTTTGATTTATTGTCAAAATTAAATAATACAATTAATAATAGATAGAATTAAATTTAATTACATAATTAAGTGGCAAATATTAAATCTAATTAATTAAATATGAAAATATTCAATTAATCAAATTTTAGGATAAATGTGATTTATTGCCAAATAATTATAAAATTAAAGATAATTAAGATAATTAGGAATATTACTAGGAATATTCTCCGATGCAAAATTTAAGATAATCAATTAGATTTGATGATGTTTAGATGTGCCTTAGATTAGGACTTTGATGTCGATTTCATATGATTTGATGATATAGGAGGTTAATGAACTTATAGCCCATTTTTGGGGTATTACAGAGGATACCTCAGATCATCTAGATCTTCCTCCAATTCCCACCATTGCTACCCTGCCTATCGCTCCACCACCACCAGCTTCGATGGCATTTTTTGCAAATGCCCAAAGTTCACCACTGGACTTGCAAGGACAGTTCCATCAACTACCCAAAAATCCTAAAAAGTTCTGCCCACGATTCATCTATAGAGAATCCAGGATAGTGGAAGAACACATCCATGCATTCAAAGAATTGTGCAATCAAAAAGAGATTTCTCATCAAGATTTCGTGTGCAGCCTCTTCCCATACACACTGGGAGAGTTTGCATATAACTGGTATCTGAACTTACCATGAGGATCCATTACTACATGGCAAGAGTTTGAAACAAAATTCCTTAATCAATTCAAACTACATATGGATCTGACAACTCTCCATCACCAGTTCCTTTTGGTAAGAAAAGACCTCAATGAATCTATCACCATGTTCAACCACCATTTTCACAAGATGTATCAGAAGCTTGAGGCTCCATACACAGTGTCAGTCAGTGCCACCATACAAGTATACTTATGCACCTTGGACCCACTAACATCCATATTCCCGAAGAGATTGCCTCCAGGAGACATCGACACTCTAGAGAAAGTGTGTAACGAAGCCATCTTGTTCACTCAACAAATGGAGCTGCAAGCAAGAGGAAGTTATGGTGTCCCACCTACATTGACAAACATGGTTACAACTGGTCCTTTCACAGCAAACAATCAAGTACCAATGCACCAAACCCCAAAGATCAACCCAGTACTAGCTCCATATGTTGCTGCCCCACCAGTGACCATCACATACTTGGGGTATGACACACACAGGGTCACCTTGTGTGAGCAAAAGGTCATTGTCCCAAATGAACCAGACCAAGCCCTAGTCAATGAGTTGGATGCCATGAAGAAAATGTTGTCCCAATTAACTAGGGAGATCACACGGATGAAGCTCAACCTAACTCCAAATCAAGGAAATCCCCCACGACCAGCTAAAAATCAAAATCATGGCCATGGCAATTATAACAATAATAATAACAATAATGGGGGAGGTTATGGGAATAACTCTCAAGACAAATAGTTTGGACAACAAAGGATGAATAGGACTTGGAATACACACTTGAACAATGGTAGTATCCTTGCGGATAATGCCAATTTCTTCAGTTCATCAGAGACTAGCTACACCCAAGGTCCCAATATGCATCAGCCAAATTTTGAGTATAGGGGGGAGTATGATAATCAAACCCAAGATCCTAAGAGCTCTCAGGCTCATTTCAGTGCCATGGCATTCGAGTCATACAATTTGAGTTCAGGTGGAACTCTAGTCAATAGCACTTCAGAGGAAGAGTTTGTTTTCCCATTCAACCAAGAGAGCCAACCAAAATATTCTGAGGCCCATGCTTTCCAAAATGGCAATAGAAATACCCACAATTTGAGAAGCAGAAGGGAGCCCCTGATGGATGGCATTCCTCCAAGTATACAGCCCACTCCACCTGACCCAAGGGCCAGCAATAACCCTATACCACTGAGGGGACCTAATACCAATGTTGTCCAAACAACATCATATCAATCGGCTGCATCAAAAGGCCCAGTCGGGGCCAATGAAAGGTATAGTGTGGTAGAGGAACTGAAAAAGGTTAGAATGAACATGTCAATGTACAATATGTTGTAGAGTTGTCCTACTGAAAGGGAAGCCCTCCTAAAAACCTTGGATCATTCCAAGCCAGCTTCCCCAAGCAATAATGCCAACAATGTGTCTAATGTGAATGCAACAAAGGCAATGTCGACCATGTTCAAAGATAGGGTCGAAGTGCCTCCATTCTTGCTCAGCCTCAAAATATTCAAAAAAAACCTACACAACTATTTGATCGACTCAGGTGCTTCATGTAATGTGATGCCACTATCTATATGCCAAAGATTAGGAATGAATCCTCAGCCAACTAATCGCGTGGTGATCTATATTGATAAAATGGAAGTCAAAGTCATTGGGGTTTTGAAGGACACATGGATTCAACTAATGGCTGACCCTAGGATCCATGATTGCATTGATGTTCATGTGGTGGACATCCCAGAAACCTATGGCATGCTTCTTAGCTGGGAATGGACATGATCTTTGATGGGTTGGTTCTCTACTGATTTTACCCAACTTTGGCTGCCATGGAAGGGGCTCAATAATCAAATTAAGATTGATGCAAAACCTAAAATCAAGCAGATGATAACTAAGTACAATGCCCCAAATGAAGTTTTATTCTCACGGGCTGATTTAGGAGTATATCATTTTGACAAAGCCTTCACATTCAGCCTCAAAGGTGAAGAGGATTCTGATAACAGCCTAGTGCAAGGATTGATAGATACCCAGATTTTAGATTAAGTCTTCATGAAATTCATAATAGGCATGACAAAGAACATGAGACACCTTGGTAGAGATTCTGACCTAAATATACTTATGCTACCGGGTTACTGTCACCTCCATCAGACCAATCATTCAGAATTTACCTGTTGAGACTGTCAGTAGGCAGTTATTCAAGTAGTCAGTCAGATGTCAGATGCACCCTAGCTTATTGGAGACACAATTAAGGGCTCAAAAGAGGAGGGTCTCCCACTTTACAAACAACTTGAGGTCCCTATAGCAGAGGGTTTTTTGCAGGAAGAATGGAGTTCCTCTAATGATGGATGTCTGCCCCCATGTGATAAAATATGGAATGAGGCCGAGGCAAAGCAAAAAATGAAATGGGTCCCTCTGTCAAGAAGGGAACACCCTGATGAAGAGACATCAGGAACCCTAGAACCAAAAGAACTATCTTCCCCCTCAACTTCTTGTGAACCCCAAGATAAGATACCTCCATCAGAAATGATTCTAGAATCCCAAATCAAGAGATCCTTCAATAAGAATCACTCGATCTGGAAACTTTGTTTTGACGGATCCAAGTGTAAGCTAGGAGTGGGAGCAGGGATCGAGTTAATCAACCCTTGTGGGAGCTCATATTATGCCACTTACTGATTGCAGTTCCTTTGCACTAATAATGTTGCCGAGTACGAGGCTCTAGTTCAGGGTCTCCTCACACATGAGAGGAAGGTAAAAGCAATTGCCATGGAAGGTGATTCACAATTGATCATCTGGCAGATCAAGAACTAGTACTTGTGTATGGATAAATGATTGATCTCATACCACAACCATGTTTGGTATTTGATCAAATATTTTGAAGCTTTCAGTATTTGAAGCGTCCCAAGGAGAAGGAATATTGTTGCCAACACTTTGGCAGTGTCTGCAAGTTCCTTGCAACCGCTAGAGAAGTCTAAGTTGAAAAAGTTCTTCGTAGAACTCGTGGTTGTGCCCATTGTCCCTAATAACATAAAAAATTTCTAAGTATTTCATGATGATCAACGAATCCTGGAATTCATTATGAATGCTGGGATCTTTGAAAAATAGAACATTGATGAAGAAGGTGAAATAGAGGAGCCCGATGACTTGGGGATTTTGAACTTGAAAAAAAATTCCATTTCAAAGGGCATGGTAGCTTTAGAAAGGATCTTTGATAAAGATGAACATGCTCAGGAAAGAGGGAAAACCCCAGTAGTAAATAGAGATGATTGTGAGCTCTACAACCTGGGCACACAACTCGAACCCAGGGAGGTCTGTATAGGCAAGGTTGGCACACTAGAAGAGAAGAAATAGATGGTCGAGCTACTCACTAAGTATAAAGATGTCATAGCATGGTGCTACAAAGGTCTAAAGACCTATGACCCCAATTTCATAGCCCACAACATCTCATTGAACCCAGATGCTAAACCTTTCTGCCAAAGGCAAAGACTAGTCAACCCCATGATCGAACCAGTAATCCAAAAGGAGGTACAAAAATTGCTTGATGCTAAGATAATTTTTCCTATCAGGCATTCAACTTGGGTAGCCAACCTAGTCCCCATAAGGAAGAAAAGTGGAGAGGTTTAGCTCTGCATGGATTTCAAAAATCTAAACAGATCTTCTCAGAAGGACAACTACCCTTTTCCTTCTCTAGACAAAGTGTTACAAGTAGTCAATAGTTCTCAAATGATGTCCTTCCTAGATGGCTACTCAGGGTACAACCAAGTCATGGTAAAGGAAGAAGACCGCTTGAAGATGGCCTTCACTATGAAATGGGGAACATTTGCCTATCACTGCATGCCATTCGGTCTAATCAATGCAGGAGCTACCTTCCAACAAGCTATGGATGAGGCATTCAAGGGTCTGGTCAACAAGTGCATCGTTATATACATGGATGACCTCACAATTTTCTCTAGGAACCGGGTGAACCACATTGGAGATTTGTGAAAATTTTTGAAGAGGTGTCGATGCTATGGGATTTCCTTGAACCCTAAGAAGTGCATTTTTGGGGTGACACAAGGTAAACTCCTTGGGCACATTATATCCAAGATAGGTATCTCAATTAACCCCGAAAGGGTTGAGGCTATCCTTAAATTGGTCCCACCAAACAGCAAGAAGGAATTGAAGTCTTTTTTCAGAAAAATCAACTTTGTTCGAAAATTTATCAGTGGTTTTGCAGAGATAGTGCGCCCCTTGAATGATATGTTAAAAAAGGATGCTAAAATAAAATGGAATGCTCTAGCTAAGGGGGCATTCAAGGAAATCAAGATGTCCATTACCACGGCTCCAGTCTTGGTCAGTCTTGATTATCTTCTACCATTTAAGGTCTACTCTTTCGCTTCAGAACATTCATGTGCAAGAATCCTCACACAGAAGAAAGAAGGTGAAGATGAAAGGCCAATTTCTTTCATGAGCTACCCACTAAAGAATGTAGAGCTCAAATATCCTAGTTTAGACAAACAATCTTTCACCTTGGTCAAGGCTATCAAGAAATTTAGACATTACATACTATGAAGTAAGGTCATTGCTATTGTTCCAGATCCAACAGTCAAATCTTTATTAAAGCAAAATGAACTCGGGGAACAAAGAGGCAAATGGATGGAAATATTGTAGGAGTTCGACATTGAGATACAACTGATAAAATTTGTGAGGGGTCAAGGTCTCACTAAGATGATGGCCAAAATAGAACAAGGTTTGGTGTGCCAAGTGTACACCAATGATAGAATACTCACTGATGTATGGTATCAAGACATAGTCTACTACTTGGTGCAAAACTGTTGTCCAGATGGATTGAACGGTTCTCAATGAAGAGCATTAAAGAATAAGAGCAGTTCATATATGTTGAAAAATGGGAAGCTCTACAAATGCAATTATGACAGATTATATCTATGATGTTTGGACTGAATAGAAGCAGAGCTAGTTCTCATAGAATTTCATGACAAGTATGGTACGGGACATGGATCAGCAGAAGCCACAGCTCATCAGATACTAAGATCTGGCTATTACTGGCAAACTTTGTTCAAAGATGCCCATGAACATGTGCACTCTTTCCATGTTTGCCAAACCAGCACCATTCAAGAGAGACACCCAGTGATGCCCTTACAACCGTTATATGAGGTGCATCCATTCGCCCAATGGGGGCTAGATTTTGTGGGGATGATCAATCCCCCATCCTTAGTAGGCCACCGATACATCTTAACCACAACTAATTATTGTACACACTGGACAGAGGCATAGGTTATAAAAAATTGTACCACATAAGTGATCACCAAGTTCCTGGAAGAGTTCATCATCACAAGGTTTGGCATGCCCTTTTTCCTAGTATGCGATAATGCTCCCTACTTTTCATCGACAAGTCTCATTCAATGTGCTTTTGAGAACCAGGTAATTCATAAAATCTCATCTAATTATTACCCGCAAGGGAATGAAGTTGCTAAGTCCACCAACAAGAACCTAACAATGGTAATCAAACGTCTATTAGATGATAATCCCAGAGATTGGCACACCTAGTTGAAATATGCTCTATGGACAGATCGGGTCAAAATCAAGAAGGCCCTGGGGACTTCTCCCTACCAATTCATGTATGGTTTGCAACCCGTCTTTCTAATGAACCTAAAAATACCAATCTTGAGATTCATGGATCAATACATCAAGGGTGAGGATCAGGTGCAGATTCATCTTATGAATTTGTTGAACCTCGAAGAAAAATGAACCATGGCCCTAGAACACGTAGCCAAACACTAGGCTATTGTCAAGCGATGGTTTGACAAAAGAGCAACTGTGAAAGCTTTCCAAATTTTTGATCTGGTCCTAATGTGGGACAAAGAAAAAGAAAAATCAGGTAGCCACACAAAATTCCAAAATTTGTGGATAGGCCCATTCCAAATAGCTGAGATCCTAGGAGAAAATACCTTTTGGATTATTTCTCTCGATGGAGAATTGGTCCCATTACCAATCAATGGCCAGTTTTTGAAGCACTATTTCGGGACTTGATTGGTCCCTACTTTACTGTATATTCTTTTATTATATTGTTTTCATTTGTTTCATTGGGTTGGAGTCAATCTTGTCATTTGTGTCTTTTCTTTATTCGTAGGGGGGTTTGCATTTTATTTTTTGAGCGGTCCTTTCAGGTAGCCCAGGCCTCAAGTTAAGCTTCCCATGCCTTGAACTACGGGGATAGTTCTATCTTGCAGTGAGCCAAGGATAGGGATAGGAGGAAAGATTGCTCCTTTTTAGAATCCTTGGGAGTGTATGCCTGATTAAAACATCCTCAACACTGAAACACATTTTCAAAGGAAAATTCTGAGCCACGAGCTTCTCTAGGTGAGATTCCAATTTGCGCCAGGAGGTGCCCACAGTCACAAAGAAAACTTGAAAGTCAAAACCCTTCCCAGACTAGAATATAGACTAAAAAAAAAGAGCAAGAAAATGAAAGGGAGGAATGCATAAAGACAAGATAAACAAAGAGATGCTTGAAACTAGGATAGCATAGTCTAAGTGTTACCCCGGTTTTCCAAAAAAAAAAAAAGGACAAAGCTACAGAAGGCATTTTCTAAAGCCATAAGGAGCATCGAAGTAGTTCACACGGAATAAAATTTGCTAACAGATGGGTGCTCTCAAAGTAATTTGCCTAAAGCTTAAAGTAAATCGAGTCTAAGAGCCCTCCTATGAAGTTTAAGCACTTCTACTAAAGCTTGTCTGCAGTCAGGAAAGGGTGACTTTGACAACCTCTATTGGGGCTATCAATGCCTACCTCGTAATAGAGCAAGGACAAATTGACTTATGGTCAACTTTTGATTGATGAGCACTGATCTGGCAATAAGAGGTGGATCATCGAGGGGAGCTCACGACAAGATTTTTCTAGGGAAATTGAACTCACACTCACACACACTAGATGTAGACATCATGGTCTTCTCAACCTTGGTGATGTTAAAAGGCACACTCTATCTGATAATCTTCATACTTAGCTCATTGCACATCAGGGACTGTCTCCAGATCAACTGGCTATAGGGAATTTTTGTCATTTTTTTGTTTGGGCTATTTGTTGTGGTCCCACAACCACGCTCCCCTTTTTTGGCCCTCACGGCCTCAAGGGCCCCCCTTCTACTTTTTGCTTGCCTCATTTTGTCATCTTTAGGGTTGGTGTCCTTAGTTTTTTTTAGTTTTTTTTGGTGTTTTCAGCCTTGTTGGCCTTGTTGGCCTCTAGTCCTTTCAGAGGTTTGAAAGGTGTGAAAGGCCCTAGCGAAGCGACAACTATTTTCAACGATCTTCGGCCTTTCAGCCTTGTCGACTTTTCATGATTTCAGTGGTCTTCAAAGTGTGAAAGATGTGAAGGACCAATTTTAGATCAACCATCCTCAAATTTTTGATGGGCACCGATCCCGAAAGACCGACTCTTGCAAGAGTTGACCTTTCAGTGTTTTTGGCCTATAAAAGGTGCGGAGGTAATTTTAAACCCTCACTTTGTGCATTCGTTCCTCCGTCATCTGCTCACTTGGATTTTCACTGCTAGTTGCTTTCACTTCATTTCGCTCCCTTTTCCTCGCTGGTCTTCATCAGGCTCATCATCTTTTGGGTAGGGGGTCTTCTCCTCCTAGTTGTCTCTTTTTCTTTTTGTTTGTTTCCATCCTCTTTTGTTTCTCATTTCTTGTTTTAGGTCTAGGGTTTGCATTTTTGGTCTTTTTGGCTTGAGTCTTAGGTGTAGATTTGTTTTTAGGTCAGCCTTTTCAGCCTTAGGGATTTTCAAGGTAGTCACCTCACATCCCTAGGTGAGTTTGTGGTCAAACTCATCATCAGACTCATTTTTCAAGTTTGGCCCAAAACCCTAGTTTTAGACCTTCGAGGTCTGAAAACTTGCGGAGCATCCACCGGATCACAAAACTCCTAAGTTCTTATGATGTCAGTGTTTCAGTGTTTTTTCACACCAAAACATCACATACCCCTGAAACACCAAAAGCAGCAACCATCCTCTATTCCTGGTCTTTCAGACTTGTGACATTTTGGCATTTTCAGCATTTATGACTTATCAAACTTTCAAAGTTCTGATAACTCTGAGAAGTCTCTTCCCCTGCTAGAGCCCTTGTCCATTTTTGCCCTCCAAGCTCTATGGCCTTTTTCCCTTTTTGATCCTTTCAGCTTTTAGAATGTCTGATAAGTGCGAAAGTTTGAAAAGGTTGAAATGTCTGGTGTTTGCTTTAATAACATGATTTTAGCAAGTAATGGTGCTTTCCAGTTTCTTTTCTCTCACTATGTTACTTATTTAGGCCTGGTGCTCTTTTTTAGATATGGATGAGAAGATACTAGCATCGCTGGCAATCAAATATCAATTTAAAGGGTACCACCCACCGTCTAAAGTGATAGACTTGCATGCCAGGATAACCGATACTGATATCAAGAATGTGACTTGGAATGAATATCTAAACAAGTGTGCTCAACTGGTGGGTCATTTAGAGGACTACACCTCATTGGTTAATTGCTCCCTAGTGAATGCAGTGGCACACCCTGTCTCAATCATGTCGGCAGAATTGATTAATACACTAGCCAACAACTATGTGCCAGATGAGCGCATGGTCAAAAATAGCATGGGGGAAGTGGTCCTGTACCTGAGACCTAACAATATCAAGGATGTTTTCCACCTACCCAAGGGGGTAGATAAGTTCTTCAACTTCAATATAAACAAAGGGATGGAATTATATAAAAAAGATATGCAAAGAGCTCACAATATTGTTAATAATGAGAATCTAATGCAGCCCTTACCCAAGAACAAGCTGGATAAAATTGACATGCGAAGGGATTACATGAAAGAGGACATCTAGGCCGCCATAACAATGATAAGTAGAGTGTATGGCTTGCCCAAGTCTCACCAAATGGAGCCCTAGATGATCTTCCTTATCCATAAAATAAAGGAAAGACAAGAAAGGTTCGATTGGGCCTCAATTCTAAGTGACCAGTTGGATGAACAGCTGATTCGAGTAAAGATAGATCCACACTTTTACATGACATCCTATGTTGTGTACTTACTAGCTGCCAGGGCAGTATATCTAGGGTTGACTAGGGTTGGAAACATCAGGGAACAAAGCACATGGCCTTTCACTTTGTATCCTTAGTTGGTGCGAAAGGACTTCCTCGCACACAATAGCCTAGAATTCAGGATAGTTAATGATGCCTTCATTTTTGCAATCATCCACTCCATCAGTGATTTTGCTAAAAGGTTATCAATAGAAGCAGTAGCCAAAGTACAAGCCATTGGGGCATTTTACATTCAATTCAAAACTTTCACATACATTCAGGTGGTAGGAAGCACCTTAGCACCCAAGAAGCTCCCAAGGTATCCTCTTGATAGGGTAGTTTTACTGGAGATAGCAAGGCAATTGTCTGATGCTCATGAGCACATCAAGCATAAGAAGAAACACTGCTTGAACTTCCCTATTTCAATTGGTCCTCATTGTGTTCCGAACATGAAATTTTGCAAGTCATTGGTTGGAGAATGGGATGAATTTCCACTGGCAACCTACAGCCTGGTGAGGCCACATTTTGACCCCATTGGTACCTATAGCCACATAATGGGAAAACACTACATCCATGAGCTGCATGTTGAAGATCATTGGGCTAATTGTGTGGATGATTATGAGGTGAGAATCCATGACTATTGCTGGATGAGCTTAGAGTTAGGGCAAGGTGCCCTTTCCCTAAAGATTCCACAGAAGGTGTTAGATGTAGACTCTGATAAAATCATGGATTTCATATATAACACAAATAAGGTATACACCAGGGCCATTCTGAATGCAAAGGTAGATCGGCATGACAATGACAAAATGAACTTCAGAGCCCTACATGTGGTCAAGCTGACAAAGTCTTGGGTTTCTCATCCATTTCCTATGCAACCACTTCTTATGAAGCAACTCCCTGAGAAGACATCTCGAGGAAAGAAGAAGGGGGAAAAGATACTAGAACCTCAGTTTAAAGGGGCTGCTCCTCTAAAACCTGAGACTATATATCACCACAAATGCCCCACTATGTATGGTCTAGTCACACACTCCAAACTAGTGAAAACTAGGATGACTGGGAGCATTGCTCCACTAGAGGCACCTTCATCAGGTGACCATAGTTCTCCCAGCTTGGAAAAGAAAACTAAGTTCAAAATAGTAGGACCTAAGCCACTTGGAGTAACTAAGGGTCATGTTTACAAAAGGAAGGTGGGCTCAACCCCTACACAGATGGATATCCTAGAAGAAGAAGATGAAGATGTGTTGGATGAAATTCCCCTCAATAAGAGGACACGGTCACTAGGATTCCTAAAGAAAAGGAGAATAATGGAAGATGATCCTAAGGATGATTGAGGGGCTACTCAGGTAGAGCCAATGATTTTGGATGCCTTAGGTGACGATGAATTCAACATCTCTAATTTTTTAGGTTTGCATGGGTTCAAAGAGGCTGAACAACAGGCTCCTATGTAGTTCACTAGCCATTTTAGTGGCATAGGAGAAGAGTTACCATAGGAACCTCAAGGGAAAAGTGAGGTTGAAAAAGCCAAAGACCAGGAGGGAATTGCAGGACCTAAGAAGGAATCATCAGTTAAGATCACCCCGGAGGAGGAAACAAGTACATGAGTACTTTTGGAGGCATCTATTCTACCTCTGCCCCCATCTCACCCTTCCACACTTCCCACCATTCCACTTCAAGAGCTTCCTACTACCCCTCTTTCCACTCTCGTATAGAATGCTTCACTATCTTGGCAACCTTCTTCTTCCCATGTTCCTTTCCCAACTCCAACTCCACTAGCCCATTCTACCACTCCCCTCACATCTTCTACACGTCCCCCACTCAACACTCCTCCACAATTTCATATGGAGTCAATACCCCAGAGCTCACAGGAACTAGAGGAAGAAGTTGAAGTCATTGGCAGAGAAGGGGGAGAAGAAATTCATATTGGATCTGAGAAGAGGGTGATAAGGGAGAATCACAGATAGAAGAAGACCTACATATAGAAGAAGATAGGCCTCAAATGAATACTAAGGAGCAAATAGCTAATGAGCAATAGATGGCTGGTGAGGGAGAGCCAGAACCAGGTATTAGGAATGAGCAAGAGATAAAAGAAGAAGAAGTTACAATGGAGATAAGGACAGAACACGTGGGGACTTCTACTACATTGGTTGCTCCCTATGAGCCATTGAATGTGTCCTCAAAGCCCACTTGGCTTACCAAAGAAGTGCAACCAAGGGTTAGGGTATATACTGATGAAGAGGTTGATATGACTGTGCTAGGGCATGCCTTCCACCAAATCACACCAGTTCCCCAGGCAAGGAGAATGTCCTATGTAATGCAAGATCAAGCGGGAAGGTGGAAGGCACAAGTGGCTGTCCCCACAATGGATATTAGTGCGAAGGAGATCACTCTGGAGGACTATGTGTTAGAAGAAGTGGACTTGGGAGAACCAACTAGAGAAGGTAGCAAAACCTTGGCTACTTTGGGTCTAAAGCATGCTTTGGGTTTCATGAGTAAAGATGACGAAAGAATAAAAGCATTGGAAGAACAAAATGAAGCAATGAAGAAATTCATTTTGAAGACGGCGGGTCCAATTGACCCAAATAACCCCGAAGCCTCATTATAGGAAATTTTGGAAAAGAAGGGGGATATAGACACTAACATTCCACATTCTTTTGTACAGGCTTGTGTGGATTGGAAGCTATATTTTGAGCAATTCGCTAGCTTATCTCTTAGGTGGATTTTAAGACCCTTTCGAGGCATTTTGGCAGGGATAGTTTCTTTGGTAGAGATCATGAGTGAGGAGAATGGGGTAGAAGAAACCATCCTAAATTGGCAAAAGGTATTAGATGAGTTGACTATGATAAGGAAGTAGCTCTTCCAGGTGCTAATGAAGATTTATGAAGGATCATAATTAGATAACTTTGAAGAATGGATCCAAGAGATAACAATGGCATTGGCCATAATTGAGAAGGTGCTCAAAAGGTTGGATAAGAAAAGGGATGAGGGCATGCTATTTGTAAATGAGTTACAGGAGTTCTTTGAGGGGTTAGATTTAGATCTATTTGATGATGATGATGATAAGACTATGCACCCGGTGAGTGATATTGTCAATCAGTACTTGAATATATTCCGATGGGTAAAGTCAAAGGAGGCTCTTCACCAAATTTTTTATCAAAGGGAGGAGATTTAGAAAATGTTGCCTCGTGAAGAAGAAATAAAGACTTTTGCCAGGGGATTGAAAGAGTATAGAGACAGACAGAAGGAGACTCTCCAAGGCATTAAGATGCTAGATTTCAATGAGGTATTGGAGGTGGTGGATAGATTTAAGAAAGCATATCCAGAAGTGCCTTCTAGCTAGTGGACCTCCAGCTTAAGATCTATCAGCTCCCATGTACAGAAAATGCAATTTGGTACTTAGTCATTTTTTCAGTGCAAGATTTTCAGCCATTTTGACCATGGGGATTTTTCGGCCACCTAGAAGTCCGACAACTCTAACAACTCCATAGTAGTAGAGATAAGGTTAGCACTTAGCCAATTTTGGGTGTTGTATTTTTGGACCAAGTGTCAGGTTTTGGGCATGTCCGGGAGTTGACTCCAATTTTCTCAAAGATCACTTCTCAGTCATATGGGCTTCTTTCTTGGGATTGTTTGGGCATGATTGTGGGACATCTTTCAGTCAAGAATACGTAGAGCAACTAAAGCCAATGATCCAGGGGACAAACATGAAGATCACCACATGCATGAACCAGTTCCAGCCCATTTTTGAGATATCTAATGCTTTTTTTGATCAAATATTTGTAATGCACGAGGTCTAACTCCATGCTAGGATAGTTTAGCTAAGATTTAAAAGTAGTTTATTTAATGCAAAGCTTTAGTTTAGTTTTACTTTGAAGTTTAGTTGTAGCAAAACCCTAGCTGTGAAAATAAGAGCAGAGCTCTATAAATTGTAATAAAATGATGTAATTAAGGTCGACTTGATCATTGATACAAGATATACAATTGGTGCTTCATTCATGGTGTGATTCTTCTGCTGTCTATGTGAAATTTGTGAATGTGTGATTTTCTCATTCTTTATTTCAAAGAGCCAATTGGTTGTTTAGTGATTTTAAGTCTGCGATCTTTTAGTTCGGTGTTTGCTGGTATTACATTGTTGTGTTGTGATGAATTTCTAAGAAGATTATTCTTTGGTGCCTAAAGATTAACTTGTCTCACGTGTGCACACATCGAGAGTGTCTTCATGATCTGATGAGTTTTGACTTATCATACGTCTGCATTTGTTCAACTTTCATCGACGATTGCATCCGTTTAGCTGAAGATTGTGACATGATCGGATCTCTGTTGTGTGGGTTTCCTCATTTTCTTGGTTATTTAATTTGCATGGTGGTGTTATGCTAGCTTATGTCCAATAGGTTTCTTTCAGCAATTTCTTTCAAATCTCTTGTTACCTTAAGTCTTCTAACCATCCTTGCAAGTTATTTCAGTAGATCAATTAAATTAGCATTGCTTTCATTCTTAAAATCTGAAAATCGTATCAAAAAAGAGATATCTTGGTTTCCTAAAGTTTATTTTACAGTTTCCCTTGAGAAAAGAACCAACAAAGGCCTCCTTGTTAAAAAGATTCATATTTGTCTTCCGTTGAGCTATCCAAGTGGTTGAGACCTAGCCAGAAGGAACCTTGAGATTGATTCCATTAGTCTTCCAAGAGGGGAAGTTGCTCGCACAAATTCCTAGCCATTGTCCTCGTGTAAAAATGACGCTCAACAATATTTTTTTGATAGAAGGTAGTGAGGTCTGAGATTGGTAGAACATCATCCTTGATGAAGAGTCACTATTGTGTGTTGACATTTTTCTAATAAGTATGTAAATGGGTAAAAGCACAAACATATGTCACATTTTACACCAACTAAAATGTTTCTATTGAAATATTTTTTACCAAAAAAAAATTATTCTGAACAATTTTGGTGAAAACCACGTGGCCTATATATGACCCACAAGGTTTCGAGTGAAAGGGTTTCAACCAAAATCTAAATTCAAAATTTACCCCGTGTAAAATTTTGATTCAAAAAAATTTGAATCTTAATAGTTTCACTCGGAAAAATTTCACCCAAAACCATTTGGCCTGAAACTATCCATGTGGAAGCTTAGTTGGCAGACGCCTAATCATTTTTTAGAATTTTCTAAAATTTTTACTTTCACTAAATTTTTCTTTAGCCAAAATGAGTTTTTTTTAAAAAAATTTAAAAAACCATTTTGTAGAGCTCAAAGTCAAGAATCCAAGCATGTAATTTTTCTAATATTTTGATTACTTTTAATATGTATTTTCTAAAGTAATACAAGTAGGTTATTAAAATTAAAACTCAGGATAATTAGAAACTAAAAGAAAAAGATGAAACCATATTGAAATATTTTTTAAAATATACGGTGTATTAGAAGAGAGAATCTTCTCAAAAAGGGTATTATTTTTTTATAATGATAAAATATTAGACGCAGACTGATGCCAAATGAAAACTATCAAATTCTTTTATGTTTGACTTTAAAACATCATTATGAAGAAAATATACATCAAAAAATATTTTTTCTTTTTTATGCACTAGATATTGATGTTATCTTCTTTTAACACTACCAATATGGACATCATTGTGTTTCTTAACACATATCAGATCTTTCACTATCCACTATGCACTTACACTTTGACACTAGCACAAAGGTGTTTCTTAAACACCCACCATAACTTACATCCTAGAAAACTGAAAATGACTGAGATAGGTTGAACTATTTTCTTGTCTGTTGTCTATTATCATTGATTCTTGGTTGCTATGTCTTCTAAGGCTGCTCGATGATGTCTACTTGACTAGAGATTCATGACTGGGGGCATAATATGTTTTCTTTGATTTCAATGATCCTAAGTTGTTTAATAAATTGGGTGTCTATGGTAAGAGCCTCCATCATGATTAGAATGCCACACATACATCGACCCTCTTTATTTGGACACTTAGGTGAGATTGGAATTATATCCTTGTCTATTGTTTGTGTGTAACACGTATGAAGACACTCCTAGTTATCTTGGTAGCTTGTGCTTCGATACAAGTGTTATCGTACAATAGTAACTTGAAAATCATGTTGAATTCATCTCGATGCTTATGTCTAGATGCTTGCATGTGTTTCCTACATCTTATCTGATAGGGTCCTATTCATATTTTTATGGTTTCTCTCGCACCAGTGAAGGTTGTACTGACCTTTGATGTCCCAAATGCTCAAATGATAAAAAATGAATGGCTACAGGATCAGTCACTTGACTACTCTCATGTCTTAGGTTGCATTTCATTCTAGGGTTGCATTTAGCTTTGAATTTATAGTTCCCTTGAGCTATGCTTTCTTTTCATCCAAACCTTTCTCTCCATTGAGGTATTCGACTGCAAATTCTTATTTTTTACCCTATTTTTGAGATCAAAATCAAAATTCCAAATCATCTAATGTAGTTGACAGTTGATGCTATCACTCTCGGCTCACTTTTGTCTTCTTTTCTTGGATTCTCTGAGGCTAATCTTTTCCCCTTGCACCTCATTTTTATTTCGATCCCGAGGGGGCATGACTATTAGAAACTGCAATTGAAGCAATTGTTGTATTGTAATTGATGTCAAACCTTAACTGGTAAGACAATTTCTATGTAAGAAATTACTATATCTATTGATTGATGAGAAGGATTAGGGAAATGGTGATAACAATAGAACCTAGAGAAAGGTTCAGTTATTTGATACTTCAATGAGTACTTGATTATGTGGCACAATGATAAAATAATGTATTATTTATCTAAGTAAGAAGCAAGACTGAACAAGTAGGTTTAACCGAGAAAAAGTGAAGAAATCTAGTTTAAGTCAAGTGATGTTAGTGTCGACCAAGCCAGTATATGCCAAGTAAATTTAGTGTTGACCGAACATTAGTTTATTGCTAAGGGAGACAACATTAGCAAAGGGAAATAGTTTGAAGAGATGACCAACTACGTAGTGATGACCAAGGAGATGAACTGATGCAAGGCAGGGTCAAAAGGGGCCAAACATATGGCACACCCTAATGATCTAGCCTGCTCAACAACACACGGAAGCAATAACACACAACAGTGAGAGAGAGAATGCAAGATCTTTCATTAATTTTCATCAAATAGAATTATACATGCTGAGATGTAAGGCCTTCCCAGTTAGGGCCAAGTATTACAATGAATTACAAGATTCCTCAAACATGCAAGGATCTTCCAACCATCTCCAATCTATTATGTTCTTACTTCTATCTAGAACTGCTTCCTAAACTACAACCAAGCAACTACATTTATACAAGAGTCTACCGAACTGAGTTGGCCTTCAGATCCACAATAAATAGAAGGAATGGTTAGATCTAGGACCACACACTTCCCAATGATGGATACCAACATTAAATCCACCACCCATAATAAATGCACAATTCAGCCCAACAGAAACTCAAAAGAAACTACTCGGTAAGCAAGGATGACCGAGCAACAAACAAGCATCGCCAAGCACCAGTGAAGCAACCGACCACCCAAGAGATAACTGACCACACTCAGTAAACAAAGGAAATTGACCAACTACTGACCAACTCGGTCAAAGAAGGAACCAAGCAACATAGACAAACTCCAAAAAAAATTTGGTGACACAGGATTGCCAAGGACCCGAGATGCTCTTGCATCATGAACACAGTATTGACCGAGTGTCAGTAATTTACATTTGAGGAAGAATTTAGATTCCTAGCTGACTTAGTTGAATTCTTGGATTATGTAAATCATGTTGACTTCATTAATTGATTGTATGGAGCATTTATTGCACAATAAACCATTTTATTGTGATTTCAATAAAGAGATTGAAGATGTTTCTAGAAGGATGGATGAAGAACATAAATGATGGAAGGATTCGATGAATCCAACCTAACACTAAGATCTACAGAGGAGATTAAGTGGCAAAAGATGGATCTACCTATCGAAGATATATTAAGAGAAACCTAAGTGTGAGGTTAAAAAAAGAGATGTTGGATTTGTTGATGTTATTGACTAAAAAAGTAGAAAGGCTGAAGGTGAAGGAGTTGATCAGAGTTGTGATTGCTTGAAGGGATTTCCAATCAGATCAGTGATGGAGATGGAAATGGAACTTAGTCAGTAATCCAACATATGTGGAAGAATTGGATCTTTTATTTTCAAAGTGAGTTTTATATTTTCAGATCAAATATTGTTGTTACTTTCTAACCATTGTATCAGTCCAAATCGTTTAATCAAGGTTGACCTAATAGTCATTGTTTAAATCATTTAATCAAGGTTGCATTCTAATGGAATGTACTTAAGTCCTCTAACAAGGCACACTCCTAATAGGGTGGTTGAAATCCTTTAACAGGGTCACACCTAGCAGTGTGTATGTAAACCTTTGACATAGTTGGCTTTTCACAAAGCTCACTTCAGAAGAGTGAAAATATCAGTAACATGTTACAAAGTGGTTTTTCCCAAATTGGGTTTCCACTATAAATCCTAGTGTCAATACTTGTGTGAATTTTTTGATGTGAACATTTCTATGTTTTGCAAGTTAAATATTGTTAGATAGTGAACTACATTGTTATATGTTTCTGGCATACATTTAGTAATGACCGAGTAGTGTTGGTTATTAGATCTAGGTTGTTAAAGTATTTAAAAGTTTAATAGATACATCTGGACCTGAGAAAAATTGATTCACCCCCCCCCCCCCCCTCTCTATTGTTCTAAATCATATTAGCAATTGGTATCAGAGTTGTTGGTGCTTACACTGAACAAGTTTGAAGGTACTTGAAGCAAATGATCAAGATGTATAAAAAGAAGGTACCAAAGCTAAATAAGGAGAACTTCCCTACATGGCAGAGTCTGATGAAATTGCATCTAGCCGGTATTGGTGACTCAGTGAAATATTATGTTGAAAATGACTATGTTACACCTATTGCACCTCTAACTGTTGAGGAGATGAGAGCTAAATAGGAACACAACCAAGAAATGTTGGAGATTGCATCTACCTTAAGCTATCCAAAATTTGAAGACATTAAAGATTGCACAAATGCAAAGCAAATGTGGGACACTCTTGTAAACATCTATGGTGGTGACATAAATGTACTAAGGGCAAAAGTTGAAATCCTGAGAGGTAAGTTTGATGAAATGAAAATGCAAGAAGGTGAAAATATTCAATATTGTGGTAGAATCAAGGAGGTAGTAAATGCTATTAGGGGAGCTAATGGAACTATTGAAGATAAAAATGTTATTGGAAAGGTATTAATAACTTTTCTTCCTATATATGCCATCATAATTTCAGCAATTCAAGAATCTAGATGTAACCCTGGTAATGTTCTAACTTTGGAAAGTCTTGTTGGTAAGCTTACTACTTTTGAGCTTTCTAACTATGATAACTACATTGCTGCTAATGTTGAATTTGCATTCAAGTCACAAATGGTTTTGCATAAATCTAAGAGGGAAAAAGAAAAGTTTATAAGTGATAGTGAAAGTGATAGTGACACTTCTGATGAGAAACTAGAGGATCTTGAAGCTCTTATGGCCAAAAGATTGAAAAGAGGAAAAGGAAAATATAAATGTAAACTTCATATCATATGTTTTCATGTAACAAAGTTGGCCATAGAGATGCAAGATGTCCTGAAAGGGATGACAAGGATGAGGAAAGAGAAAGAAAGTACAAGGATAAGAGAGAAAATATAGGTTACCAAAGGTACAAGGACTACAAGGATAAAGGTAAGAATTCTTGTTACATTGTTGAAGAAGAAACTGACACTGATAATGATGATTTTGAAATTGAAGTAGTTTATGTTGCTATGAAAGATAAGTCTGATGAAGATGAGAAAACTGCACTTGTTTCTTATGTGAGAAAAGGTGATAAATGGATTATTGATAGTGGTTTCTCACACCACATGACTGGTGACAAAAGTAAATTTGAAACTCTAGATCATTACAAAGGTAGAAGTGTTAAGTTTGGTAATGATGCACCATATCCTATAAAGGGTAAAAGATTAATTAAGCTGACTGATAAGATCACTTGTGAAAATGCTTATAGGGTTGAGGGTCTTAACTATAATTTTCTAAGTGTTGCACAACTTAATAGCCCTGGTTACCAAATGGAGTTTCATCACAGGAAGGATAAAATATTTGATGCCACTGGTGAACTAATTGGAAGTGGAGAATAGACAAGAGGTAATTTATTCTATATAGACCTATATGAAGAGACATGCTTGATTGCACAATTTGATGATATATGGTTATGGCATAAGAGGCTATGTCATGTTAACTTTGACAATCTAGTAAATATTAGTAAAAAGAAGAAAGTTAGAGGATTGTCGAGATTGAAGAAACCTGATAATGTGATATGCAAATAATGTCAGTTGGCTAAAATGACAAAGTCTAGTTTCAAGAGCAAGACTTTTACTTCTGAAAATGTTTTAGATTTGGTTCATACAAACCTTTGTGGACCTATGGGTGTACAAAGCTATTGTGGTGCTAAATACTTTATTCTATTTGTTGATGATTACACTAGGATGATGACTGTAATATTTTTAAAAAAAAATCTGATGCATTTTAGTTGTTTAAGTGGTATTTGGCTAAGGTTGAAAAGGAGACAGGTAGAAACCTGAAATGTTTGAGATCTAACCAAGGTAGAGAGTTTATATCAAATGAGTTTGATTTGTTCTTCAATGATAGAGGAATCAAGAGACAGATGTTTGCACCTAGAACACCTCCATAGAATGGTATAGCTAAGAGAAGGAACAGATCTATCATGGATTGTGCAAGGACACTAATGATTGAGAAGAATGTTCCACAAAAGTACTAGAAAGAAGCTGTAAGTACAACTATTTATACCTTAAACTGAGTACAAATAAAAAAAGGTACAAATGTTACACCTTATGAATTATGGCATGGTTATGCACCTAATGTAAAATACTTTAGAATATTTGGGAGTAAATGCTTTATACTAAAAGATAATAGGAATGGAAAGTTTGATGCAAAAAGTGATGAGGGCATATTCCTAGGTTATTCCACAAAGAGTAAAGCTTACAAGTGTTTGAACACTAACACTAACAAAATTGTGGAAAGTATAAATGTGAAGGTTGATGAATATGCAAAGAAAAATGAACAGGAAAGCAAAAGAGAACCTAAAGATTATAGATCTTTTGTCTATATAGAAGAAGGGGAGGCAAGTAACACACTTGCACCTGATGTAGAGTCTCGAGTAAGAAATGTTGAGCATCAGGGAGATAATGTCGAGCATCATGAGGATGTTGTCGAGCAACAGGAGGATGTTGTTGAGCAACAGGAGGATGTTGTCGAGCATTAGGAAGAGGTTTCCGAGAAATCAAAGGTTGAATCTGATAATCTTATTGATGAACCTAAAGAGCAAGGAGAAAAGAAAGATGAACCTACTTTGGCACAGTATGCAAGAAGACATCACAAGCCTGATAAAATTATTGGAGATAAAGAAATTGGAGTTCTGACCAGAAGCAAGTTAAGAGATCCTACATGTTTATTGTGTGAGTTTGAGCCTAAGACAACAAGGGAGGCATTAGAAAATGAAGACTAGATTCAAGCTATGAATGAGGAGATAGACCAAATAGAAAAGAATAATACCTAGACTCTAGTGCCAAGACCAGAAAAAAAATGTCATTGGAACAAAATGGGTATTCAGAAACGAGCTTAATGAACATGGACAAATCACAAGGAACAAAGCAAGGCTAGTATGCAAGGGTTATGCACAAGAGGAAGGAATAGACTATGGGGAGACATTTTCCCCTATAGCAAGATTAGAAGGAGTGAGAACTCTACTTGCATATGCTGCTTATAGAGATTTAAAGGTATACCAAATGGATGTCAAGTCTGCATTTTTTAATGGTATATTAGAAGAAGAAGTGTACATTGAGAAACCTGAAGGATTTTTTGATCCAAACAAGAGACATATGGTTTGCAAGCTGAATAAGGCATTGTATGGATTGAAGAAAGCCCCCAGAGCATGGTATGAGAGGTTGCACAATTACTTGATACATATTGGATTTTCAAGGACAAATGACAACAGCAATCTATACATGAAAGATGAAGAAGGTAAAGGGATTTTGCTAGCTAAGATTTTTGTAGATGATATCATATTTAGAGGACAAGATTCCCTGTGTAAGAGATTTTCAAATGAGATGCAATCTAAGTTTGAAATGTCTATGTTTGGTGAGATAAAATTCTTTGTTGGTTTGCAAGTCTATCAGATGGAGAAAGGAATTTTTATCACACAGTCTAAATATGTCAAAGAGATACTGAAAACCTTTGGTATGGAGGATTCAAGGCCAGTAAGTACTCCCATGGCTACTAGATAGAAACTATCTAAAAATCATGATATTGCTGAAGTAAACCAAACTCTATATAGATCCATGATTGGAAAGCTGCAATATGTTGTTCACAGCAGACCAGATATTGCTCTAGCAGTTGGGATTGTGGCAAGATTCTCTGCCAATCCTAAGGAAATTCATATGACGGCTATGAAGAAGATAATGAGATATTTGAAAGGGATAGAAGACTATGGACTATACTACAAGAAACATGAGATATTTGAACTGAAAGTCTACATTGATGTAGATTGGGCAGTAAATGTGGATGACAGAAAAAGTACTAGTGGTGGAGCTTTCTTTCTTGGACAAAGATTAGTTTCCTGGACAAGCAAGAAACAAAATTGTATTTCCCAATCTACAGCTGAAGCTGAGTATGTAGTAGTTGTAGTAAACTGTTGAAACCTGGTATGGATTAAGCAATTGTTGAAAGGCATGAAAGAGGAGATCATTGAACCAATTGTCATATACTGTGACAACACAAGTTCTATCAACATATCAAAGAACCCAATGATGCACACAAAGACCAAACATATTGCTATCAAGTATCATTACTTGAGGTAATTGGTACAAGATAAAGAGGTGAGAATGGAATATGTGAATACAAAGGAACAACTAGCAGACATATTCACAAAAGCTTTACCTAAGGATGCTCATGAATATCTTAGAGGTAAATTAGGGGTTCTTCCCATAATTGAAGCTGCCTAGTCAAGCTAGGAGCACTGCATCAAATGTGTTGCATAGAGTATCTAAAAAATTGATGCAGAAAAGGTCACACTTTAAGAGTGGCCTAGAGTTGTGAAAAGTACAACAAAGCTATAATCAATCATAAGCAAGATGACGAAGGGAGAAATATTGTTACTAAACTGACAAGATGACATCTACATCTGAAAGATGCAAGTTTTAGATACTACTTTGGCATTATTGTCAAAGAGGGAGAGATTCAAATGAAAATACATAAAGAGGAAATCATTTAGAGAATTAGAGGAAAAGAGACATAGAAAAGATTCAAAGGGAGCAACTATGTAGATGGTCAAGCAAGCTAGGCTAAGTGATTCAGAATCAGAATGAAGCTAAGGATATTACAAATGTTTTTGATGGAATGACAAGTTTTGGATTGGTTGGTGAATCATGTGTTATTCATATGGTGTTTCCATCAATGCCAAAGAGGGAGATTATTGGAAACTGCAATTGAAGCAATTGCTTTATTTCCATTAATGTCAAACCTTAACTAGTAAGATTGTTTCTATCTAAGAAAGTACTATATCTATTGATTGATGAGAAGGATTAGGGCAAGGGTGATAACAATAGAACCTAGAGAAATGTTGAGTTATTTGATACTTCAATGAGTACTTAATTATGTGGCACAATAATAAAATAATTTATTGTTTATCTAAGTAAGAAGCAAGACTAAACAAGTAGACTTAACCGAGCAAAAGTTAAGAAATCTAGTTTAAGCTGAGTGATGTTAGTGTTGACCGAGCTAGTATATACCGAGTAAATTTAGTGTTGATCGAACATTAGTTTATTACTGAGGGAGATAGCATTAGCTGAGGGAAATAGTTTGAAGAGATGACTGAGCTACGCAATGATGACTGAGGAGATGAACATAGTATTGAATGAGCATCAGTAATTTACATTTGAGGAAGAATTTAGATTCCTAGCTGACTTAGTTGAATTCTTGGATTATGTAAATCATGTTGACTTCATTAATTGATTGTATGGGGCATTTATTGCACAATAAACCATTTTATTATGATTTCAATAAAGAGATTGAAGATGTTTCTAGAAGGATGGATGAAGAACATAAATGATGGAAGGATTCGATGAATCTGACCTAGCCCTAAGATCTACAAAGGAGATTAAGCGGCAAAAGATGGATCTACCTATCAAAGATGTATTAAGAGAAACCTAAGTGTGAGATTAAAAAAAGAGATGTTGGATTTGTTGATGTTATTGACTAAAAAAGTAGAAAGGCTGAAGGTGAAGGAGTTGATTAGAGTTGTGATTGCTTGAAGGGATTTCCAATCAGATCAGTGATGGAGATGGAAATGGAACTCAGTCAATAAGCCAACATATGTGGAAGAATTGGATCTTTTATTTTCAAAGTGAGTTTTATATTTTCAGATCAAATACTATTGTTACTTTCTAACCATTGTATCAGTCCAAATCCTTTAATCAAGGTTGACCTAACAGTCATTGTTTAAATCATTTAATCAAGGTTGCATTCTAATGGAATGTAATTAAGTCCTCTAACAAGGCACACTCCTAATAGGGTGGTTGAAATCCTTTAACAGGGTCACTCCTAGCAGTGTGTATGTAAACCTTTGACATAGTTGGCTTTTCACAGAGCTCACTTTAGAAGAGTGAAAATATCAGTAACATGTTACAAAGTGGTTTTTCCCAAATTGGGTTTCCACTATAAATCCTAGTGTCAATACTTGTGTGAATGTTTTGGTGTGAACATTTCTATGTTTTGCAAGTTAAATACTGTTGGATAGTGGACTACATTGTTATATGTTTCTGGCATACATTCAATAATGACTGAGTAGTGTTGGTTATTAGATCTAGGTTGTTACAGTGTTTAAAAGTTTAATAGATACATCTAAACCTGAGAACAACTGATTCACCCCCCCTCTCTATTATTCTAAATCATATTAACACATAACAATATAGAAAATATTTTCATCGAACAAATCTCCTAATCTAAAAATCTAGTAATGAACCAAATCTTAAATTGATCAAGTTAATCGGGACTAAACATTATCACTCAGGATATTTCAGCTTCATCACTTCATATCAAGTTGAGATTCTCCACATCTCCTTTCTGAAAGAGTGTTCTTATCACTTCAGATCAGTTCACTCTGACAAGCATCCTTTCAATCTCTTGGGGCATATCAAGTTCATCGGGACCTATATCAATCTGGTATTGTCTCTCAGATGATTAGCTATCTCAATCTCCTTAGACAAATATTCAGTCTCGTCACTTCATAACAGGTTGGATACTCTTGTCTTACTTATCGGTCTTTGTTCAATCAAGTTTAGAGTCAGATCTCTATCAGCTACCTTGACATCATCATTCTTTGACTCAACGTGTTTCTATATCACTCACACATTAAGTCCAAGAGGGGAAAATGTAATCACCTAATATTGGTCTAGTAGAACTTGAGCCCCCCTTTCGATCAAACTGCCTCAAATTAAATCCTAAATCTCAAAGGCATGTCTACTAGACATAATTGTACAGAGTAACCCTTAAAATCCCCTTTGGATAATTAAATCAAAAATATTATATCAAGCTTAAACTATGGTCTAATTTTTAGAGCTTGTATATTTATTTAATTGCTAACCTTGCTTTTAATATAAAGTTTCTACACTTTTATTAAAAGAACACATTCACATGTGTACACATACTTAATCTTGATTAATTAGCAATCAAAAGCGATTTGTGCTTCAAAATTTTTATTTTTTCTTAGCTTACCTAACATTTCCCTTTTGCCTCTTAATCCTCACCACTCATCTCTACCTAACCTTGCATCTCCTTGCATCTTCTTTTGCCTCTCCATCTCATCTACTCATTCTTTTGCCTCTTAATCTCAACTCTTCATTCTTGAGGTAATTATTTTAAAAGGAAGCTCTTCCTTAGCTCAAGGGTCCAATTTTTTTCATTCTAAGTTCCATCTTGATTATTGTTGAAGTAGACTCTCTTGCATTCTTAGAATAATCTTTTCATTTGAATTCTTAGTTTATCTTACCTTAGCTTCATTTCTAGTTTAATCTTGCATTGTTAATCTAGTTTACTTTTTTGCATTGTTTCATAAAATAGCTCTATTGGAAATTTGGATGAGTTAGATACATAGATGTTGTCATTATGGAAACATATGATCTACATGAAGATCACATAGATCAAAGAGAAAGTATGTTAGAGCGCAAAGCAAAATTGTCTAAGTATGAGACAGTGTTTTTGTCAATGTACCCGAAGATAGTTTTGATTAGCGATGTTTATTGGAGTAAGTTTAGTGCTTGCATAGTTGAACATAGATACTATGGTGACTATAGAAGACTCACCTAAGAGCGCAAGTCAGTGCGGCATGTATGAAAAAAGTTTTTATAGTTTTACTGAAGACAGTGTTAAGCCGACAGGACAGAATATGAAGACAGAATTGGTAAAGAGTTAAGGGATTATTTTGTTTACCAAAATAATGTCTTAACAATATAAAGGGACAAAATCCTAGATGTTAACCCTTGGGTAAAGACATTTTGTATAATGTAAGCTGATTGTAAGAGTTATTAATCTTAATAACTTGTATGAAGAGATGTAATGATGTAATTGTAAGCACATGAAAAATAGATGATATGAATGTGATAGTGATAGTGAAAAAGATAGCGAAGAGATATTGATGCAAAGTTGCAAGCAATATAAGGTTATGTACCTTGACCTATTTTATAATCAATAAATATTGTATATTACTTGTTTGGGAAGTGGGCTCATCTGGTAATCATATTTTGTACTACCAACTCCTAGCAGGGTTGAGGCTTCTAACAAGTCCTATAGTCCCTTAATCAGGACTGAGACACCATATGCATGTAGTAGGCTCCTAATAGGGTCAACATCCTTAACATGATATTTTTTATTAGTGGATCTTTGTGGGTACCATCCCCACTGGGGTTTTCCCTTGGCCAGGGTTTCCTCGAGAACAAATAATGTGTTATGAGCTCATTTATTTTATTTATATGTTTAGTTTTCTATGTTATGCATGCATTAAGATAATCTGTTATATCCATAATTGGGAAAAAGTAAAAGTTTGTAGAATACTGATTCACCCCCCCCCCTCTCAGTATTCCCTATTTCTAACAATTGGTATCATAGCTTAGTTACTCAGAAAAGAATCATTCAAGGAAAGCCTAGTAGCTTGAGTAAGATCTCTATGGATATGGATCACCTACACAAGAATCTTGAAGAAGCTCTTGAACAGATTGATACGCTTACTGAAGAAAGAGACACTCTAAAAGGAAAATATGATGATGCAAAGAACCTCATTGAGAAACTAAAAAACAAGTTGGAAGATCTAAAATTAGAAAAGGAATCTGAAATTCAAATTGAAGATTGTGATGACAACCTAGAAAAAGAAAATGAGATCCTTAAACATGAATTGAAGATAGAAAATTTGAAGCTAAGTCTAAAAGATGGAAATGGCAAGAATGAAGCAAATTTGAAATCTAAGAATGAAAATCTGAAGCTTGAAAATGAAGGGCTAAAATCTAAACTTGGTAAAGTAACATCTAAACTTGAGAAAGTTAATTTGCAGTATGCCGAATTTGAGAAATACAATACAGTTATGAAAGGTGAACTAACTCAATCTAAGCAGCAACTTGAAAGACTATATTCAACTAGTGAGAAGATTGATGAACAATTGTCTTATCAAAAACCATTCTATGATAAAACTGATCTTAGATTCAACACATCTAAAGCAAATGAAGAAAGAAAGGAACCAGATCTGAAAATGTCTGAAAGCGTAGATGAAAAAAATCTGATGAAATTGACATATTTGCAGATACACTTAAAGAAGAAGAACCACCGAAGAAAGAGGAGTCACCTAAAGGTATGCAAATAGAATTTAAAGGTAGATGCTTTACTTGTAATACTTTTGGTCATATGAAGAAAGATTGCATAGGTAAGCAATTTAAACCTCTTAATGGTTATTTTTATAATTGTCATGGTTTTGGATATAGAGCTATTGAATGTAGAAAACCTAAATTTGTTGAGAATAATAATAGTAGTAGAATGTTTAGGAATACTAACCATGCAGATAAGAGACCTACTGAAGATATGAATAGGAGAAATGGAGTAGTATGTTATAGATGCAACAAAGTTGGACACATTGCTAGAAACTGCAAATCACAGATCAATTAGTCTGGACCAAGATATGGGAACAATGGAATAGTTTGTCAGATATGTAACAAGATTGGACATACAGCAAGGTTTTGCAGAATGAAAAATAGAGTTTTTCATCCTAATCCTAACCCTAGAAGCCATGCAAGGAGAAATGAAGATGCAAGTAACAGTCATAAAGGATGCTATAGTAATTCGAAAGAAGTGAAGTTTGTTAAAAGCACAGATCAAGGAGACACATTTAGCACTAAAGGTAATCAGAAAGGTGAAGTATCAAGTGGTAAGAATGAATCTCTACCTAACCCATCTCAAAGTACTTAATTCATGAAAATTACAGTAGAATAGGAACTTAGATTAGTGTAGATGTTGATATATGATGAACTGAGTCTTGTGTAGTTAATGCAAGGTAATATATGATGTATTGATGTTATGGTTAAGAGCGCATAGAAAAATATTATGTTTTGAGATATTGCAAGAAGTTTTAAGTTTTGCATGTAAGCAGAATCAACTTTTTGGAAAGAAGCAGTAAAAGAATTGAATGCGATGTTAGATCTATGTAAGATTGAAATGATAAAAGGTTATGATCAGTATTATTTGATCATCAAAGTGAATAAAAGTGCTAAGGAGATCAAAGAGCAGTGATTGAAAGCATTTTTCAAGGATTTGGTGAAGTATTTTTGTTTCGAATCTACGCAAGCCCTAAATCATGAAATCGAGGTATTTTACTTGGCAGTTCTCTAAATCAATTAAGGAATTAGTAGAAGTCATGGATGTTTCATTGATTCACAATGTTAGAGATAAGAATAGACCTAAAGTCAAAAGGGAACTAGTAGAACCCTTGGAAGATGATCCTAAGTTAGCTTTATCATCCATACCAAACAAAGTTTTACATCTAGAAAATGTTAGAAGTTATTTGGGATGTAAGCTAGAGACTCTCAGTGATAGTGATTTCACAAAAGAATATCAGAAGATCTACAATCAGGATATGTCATTGAAAGTAGGGTTTGAACATTTGAAATATAATGATTTTATTAAGTATTCTCTGCAATATGAGTTTGATAATGAAGAATGTACCAAGATAATTTTAAGCAGAAATCACAATGGAAAGTTTTGGTTAGATGACAGAGTGATAGATATCATAGCTGACCTAATTAATGAGGTAACTGGACTATCTAAAATTGGAGCCATTCCTTTGAATGAAGAAAACATGAGGAAAATAGTTATAGACAACACAAATTCATCTTACAATGGTAGAGGAATAGTAATTAGCAAGATAGAGCAAGATGATGTCAGATATTTGTGCAAGATCCTTACAACTAAGTTTTGTGCTAACTCGAGAGAAGATGACATGGTAGCAGGAATGATACATGTAGCCTATTTGATGTGTGTTGATAAATTACAAGTTGACATGTGTGAGATTTTGAGAATTCAGTTGTTTGAGAATTTGGAAAAGATAAAGAAGACTAAGAACTCTCATTTTAGATTCTCATCATTGATAACTTATATGTTTTTCCATTTGTTAAGAAGATTTCCTTACACCATTAGTGATGATTGGAATGATGGTCAAACTACAATGGAAAGGATTAACAAAGTGTATAGGAGACATCTTATTGACAAAGTTAATGAGAGTGTAGTGTTGGTGATAAAAACATTTCAGAATTTGATGTCAAGGAGATCAAGGATCCCTCAGTCCCTAGTAGAAAAGTATAAGAATGAGATATGCTTTATGGTTGATACTGACTTTACATACATTGAAGTAGTAGAACCTAGAGTATAATTCATAGACCCTCTTGGCTATGAGATTATTGAGATTGAGATAGAAGAATATGTGAGTAGACTTCTTAAGAGCAAGTTGGACATTCACAGCAATAGGTTTGGAACCTTTGAGGAGAACTTCAACTCCACAAAGACTATCCTTGAAGAGAAATAATCAAAGAAAAGAGTAGAGAGCACAATCAAGAAGATATTAAAGGACACGGGAATGACTGAACATGAGTTCTTAATAGCCAAATAGACAGCAACAACAATTAGAGAAATTGGACAAAAGGAAGTTTTGTCTATTCCTCCTTTATCATCAGTTGTAGTATAGCAAGAAGAGACACAAGTCAAAGTGAAAGTGAAGTTACAAAGTGAAAGTGGAAGTAACTGAGAAAGATCAAGAAGCAATAAAATCCACTAGATCAACCTCCTCCACACCTACTCAAAGAGTGAAAGAGATTGCTACTGGACCAGGAAAGAGGTAGAAGACTTTAGTGCCACCAGTTAAAAGAAAGATTGTAGAAATTAAAGATGATGAAGAGACTCTTGTTAAGAAGAAAACTTGGAAACCTAGAATTGAAAAAGTGAATGAACAGATTATTCAAGATGGAGATTTCACAAAGATGAAAAAATACTATGATCTCTATGATTATGCAGAGAGATTGAACCTAGAAAATGCAGTGGTAAAGAACATGATATTGACTAACAAAAAATTTGATTCAATTTAGTGTAAGATACCTAATGACTTGTATAAGAAGCTTGTAAATAGGAAGAAAAGAGCATCAAAGGAAGATATAACAATAAGAGAAAATCTTGTTAGAAAGCTATGTGATGTGAGAGATGAAGAACATTTCAAATAGATCATGAAGGATCTGAACACCCATCTCTGGACAAAGAAGAGGACAATATAGATTATGGGAGGCAATTATGAAGAAATCAACAAGGAAATAGAACAAGCAATTGTTAAGGTAATGATAGAGAATGCTAGAAAACCATCAGTTGCAGCAGAACCTGAAGTGCAAGTAGAAGAAGTAGAATAGCAGGACATTCCCTCTCCACCAGCCATCAACATTGAAGATGAATCTATGAATATTGAAGGAACAAAGATCACTTTGGACAGTGATGATAATCTATTTAAAAACCTTGAAAACATTGTTGAAAATTCTGCTTTTGAAGAGCAGGACAATGCCAAAGGAGAAGAGAAGATAGAAACCAGAATTGAAGAATCTAAAGAGACAAAGAAACAAGTATTTTTTCCCACCCAAGAAGAAATCAGTCTTACACCTAAGACTGGTAAGAAAACTTAGATTGGTTCTATATTTGAGAGTTTGGGAAAAGAAGTAGATGATGATGATCAGATGGAATTGATCACATCTTTGAATAAAAGTTTTGGAAAGAATAAGAAAGTGAAGAGCCTTGAAGGATGCTTAAAGGAGCTAACTAAGAAGTTACAAGGCATTGTAACCACACAAATTGCAGAGGCTGACCCACTGGAAAAAGAAAAGAAAGTGATGAATACATTTGATGATGAGTTCACTAACTTATCTAATGTAGCTAAGGTAAAGGAACATGCAACCTATGAGGCCAAAATACTTTTGGACATAAGTCAGAACATCAGGAATGATATCAACAATCTTGATATCTGTATAAAAGACTTAAGAAGGAATTTAGACAGAGGAAAATCTTTGTACATTCAGTGTACAAAATCAAAAAAGCTAATAGCAGAGGAAGTGCAGAAGATTAAGATCAAGGAAGCTGAAATTCAAACTGAGATAAACCTTCTTTCAAGCCCTAATGTGAAGGTACTTGATGTTGAGAAGAAAATCTGCAAGATTTGTGATGAAATAAGAATTTTACAAGATGACAAGGACAAGAAGCTGAAAAGATTTTCTCTTTTAAGAGAGCATGTTTCTATCAAATTGAGCATTGTTGAAGGACAACTGGAAGAATGTCTTTCATCCAAGACATCTTTTCAAAAATTTGGTTTTGAGAATCTTCAAGCCTGTGAAATTGCATCTTATGGATTATGTGCACTACTCAGTGTTGCAGATTCAATTAAGAAGGAATGGGAAAAAGAGTTAGAGAACATGAAGATTAACTTTATAGATTGTGTTGCAAGCCTACCGGCTTTGCAATATTGAATCAAGGTATAACTTTTGTTTGAACACAGTTTTGTCACACTCCTTACCTTTTTTTTGTCATTGTTGTCAAAGGGGGAGAGATATACAGTAGAAAATTGATAAGGATGTATACTCCTAGGGGGAGTATAGTATGTTTATAAGATTTATGGAGTCATAAGGATAGTATATACATATTTTGTTGTACATGGCCACAATTTTGAAATTTTTTGAAGTCTAAAACTTAGCCAATTTTCTCATATGTTTCCACCAATGACAAAGGAAGAGATTGTTGGAAATTTGGTTGAGTTAGATACATAGATGTTTTCATTATGGCAACATATGATCTACATAAAGATCATACAGGTTAGAGAGCAAGTATGTCAAAGCGCAAAGCAAAATTGTCTAAGTATGAGACAGTGTTTTTGCCAGTGTACTTGAAGATAGTTTTGATTAGCGATGTTTATTGGAGTAAGTTCACTACTTGCACACTTGAACATAGATACTATGGTGACTATAGAATACTCACCTAAGAGTGCAAGTCAGTACGACATGTACGGAAGAAGTTATGACAGTTTTACTGAAGACAATGTTAAGTCGACAGGACAGAATATGAAGACATAATTGGTAAAGAGTTAAGGGATTATTTTGTTTACCAAAATAATGTCTTAACAATATAAAGGGATGACATCCTAGATTTTAACCCTTGGGTAAAGATATTTTATATAATGTAAGCTAACTGTAAGAGTTATTAATCTTAATAACTTGTATAAAGAGATGTAATGATGTAATTGTAAGCACATGAAAAATAGATGATATGAATGTGATAGCAATAGTGAAAAAGATAGCAAAGAGATATTGATGTGAAGTTGCAAGAAGTATAAGGTTATGTACCTTGACCTATTTTGTAATTATTAAATATTGTATATTACTTGTTTGGGTAGTGGGCTCATCTAGTAATCATATTTTGTACTACCAGCTCCTAGCAGGGTTGAGGCTTCTAACAAGGTCTATAGTCCCTTAATCAGGACTGAGACACTTTATGCATGTAATAGGCTCCTAACAAAGTCAACATCCTTAACAAGATACTTTTGATTAGTGGATCTTTGTGGGTACCATCCCCACCGGGGTTTTCCCTTAGCCAGGGTTTCCTCGAGAAAAAATAATGTAGTATGAGTTCATTTGTTTTATTGCTATGCATGTTGTTTAGTTTTTTATGTTATGCATGAATTAAGATAATCTATTATATCCATAATTGGGAAAAAGTAAAAGTTTGTAGAATATTGATTCACCCCCCCTCTCAGTATTCCCTATTTCTAACAAGCTCTTGCATCTTCATTCTATAATACTAGTTTTTTACATTCATTCTAGCTTAATCTCTCATCCTTGCATGTTAATCTTTTCATTTTAGCTTCATTTTTAGCTTTTCATTTACATTTTGGAGTATTCAAGTTACTAATCATCTATGCCTACTTGATGAGAATCATGGGAAGGATTAAACTCACTTCAACTAGGAAGCTATGAGAGGCTTCTTGATATTTATCTTCCATATATTCTCTCAAGTGTAATGGTTCATAGAAGTGTGTCATATTTTGATCACACAACACCTAGATAACCTACCCTAAGATCATAAGTCATAAAAATATCTCATAAATTCAAAAAGACATGATAATCAAATTCAGTTCCATAAAAGATACTTGGAACACATACTGGTCATCAAATCATAAACTCATAATTATACATTGGTCATCAAACCATCACATCACAAAATTCATACTGGTCCTCAAACCATAACATCATAATAACATACTCTCTCAAAAAGTTAACAAAATAATGAGCTTAAAATGTACAAAGGTTGGGTCAAAAGATCAAAACCATTATCACATTTCAAACATTCTAAATATCTATGTCATGGTACAAAGGTAAAACCCCAAGCCTCTGATAATAATTCGTAAAAGTCAACTTAATGCTACCCATACCAACAATCAAACACAACAACCAAAAACTCCACTAATAAACACATCAACATTAAATTATCATCAAATAATATTTAATTATATATCATTATTATTCTTTTTTTTTCTAAAAGAATTCACGTGTATGAAAAAAATTTAATAATTTTTTTTATTATTATTTTTTAAATTTTTTTTAAAAAATAGAATTTCTAAATAATGAATACCGCTGCATACAAATTGTAATTTTTTTTTTAAAAAAATTATTTTTTTTAAATATAGAATACCGTTACATGCAAATAAATATATCTTTCTTAAATAACATGCAAGTGAATATATCTTTCCTAAATAATATGGAATTGAATATATCTTCCTTAAACAACATGCAAGTAAATATATCTTCCTTAAATAACATGCAACTGAATATATCTTTCTTAAATAACATGCAATTGAAAAAATCTTTCCTAAGTAACATGCAACTACATATATTTTCCTTAAATAACATTCAAGTAAATATATATTTCCTAAATAACATGCAAGTGAATATATTTTCTTTAAATAACATGCAATTGAATAAATATTCCTTAAATAACATGTAAGTGAATATATCTTCCTTAAATAACATGCAAATGAATATGTCTTTCCTAAATAACATGCAACTAAATATGTTTTCCTTAAATAACATACATCTGAATATATTTTCCTTAAATAACATCCAACTGCATATGTCTTCCTTAAATAACACTCAAGTGAATATACCTTTCCTAAATAACATGCAACTGAATATATCTTACTTAAATAACATGCTTGAGTGAATATATTTTCTTTAAATAACATGTAACTAAATATATATTTTCTTAAATAACATGAAAGTGAATATATCTTTCCTAAATAACATGCAAGCGAATATATCTTCCTTAAATAATATGCAACTGAATATATCTTCCTTGAACAACATGCAAATGAATATCTTTCCTAAATAACATGCAATTGAATATATCTTTCCTATTTTCTTTTAATTATATAAAAAAAGATTATGCTTATATGCATATCAACACACACATACACACACAAGTGAATATATATTTTTTAAATAATATGCAACTGAATATATATTACTTAAATAACATGCAAGTGAATATATTTTCTTTAAATAACATGTAACTAAATATATATTTTCTTAAATAACATGCAAGTGAATAGATCTTTCCTATTTTCTTTTAATTATATAAGAAAAATTATGCTCATTTAATCTTCTCTAAAAAGATATATTCCCAACTAAATATCTAGGGTTTAACAATTGTTAACATAAGCCAAAATTTCTCCTCACACAACAAAATGCAAAAAAAAATTCAAATCCAAAACTTCAAACAATAGAAACTATGAAACAATGAATCCAAAAACCATTCAACAATCAGACAAGCACGATGTAAACAATCTTTTCGAAAAAAAAATTACAAAAGGATTTCAAAACCCTACCTTAATCCACTGATGCTATGAAATCACAAAGACCAATCTTAACTCAAAAATCCAAGCTTTCAAAAATTCCTTCAATTCCAAATCCAAAGCCAAAACCTATAATCCTTAAAACATGTGTGTCGAGTAATGACCAAAATAATTCTAATATAGAAAACCCAACAACCAAGACTAAAACATGCAACTCAAAAAACAAGACGAACTTAACTTTAAAAAAATATTAAAAGAATTACTTAACTCATAATCCTAGGAATAACAACTCAACTACAACCTCATTTTTATCAACTTTAATTTACTAAAAGAATTATTTGTTTAATTTTTCTCAACTTAAGTCACTTTAACTCAGCTTGATTTTAAAAGGTTAAGTTCAAATTTTATTACAAAATATTTTTTAAGTTGCATTATTTAATTTTAATTAATTTAAAATATGCAACTCAACTAATAACCACTTAACTCAAATTACACATTTAAATTTAATTTTTTATTTAATAATTATTAAATTTCTCAATTGGTTAATTTTGACTTTACAATTAAATTATTTATTAAACATAGATAATTAATTAATTAATCTTAATTAATTCCTCAAACTATTTTAACACAAAAACCACATCCAACCACATTACATGCAACAAGACGAAAACTAATTAAAACAAAATGACATAATCAAGCTCAAAGGAACAGTTCACGAATGATGTCGCCTTGACGAATTCAGAGCATAGTAAATAGGATATTTGTCCACTATTTCAAGACAATAAATGGCTCAAGTTGGGATTTGGACATATCTATTATCTCTCCTCTCTTACCATTGAGATATTGCGATAGAGACTGCTCATCCTAACAATTCATGGAAATGGATGTCTGACACCTAAAATCTTGCATAAAAGACGAGCATGTGTGTGCGCACACACACACACATATATATATATATATATAACAGACAATGGCGGAGATCGACCGATCATGTGGTTCTCGCAAGCAACTGTGACTCTATCTCTCAACCATGCTAGGCACATCAAATAGAAATATAAAACATACACATGTAAGTACGGGGTCAGTAAAATCATAAACATAAATATACATAACATCAAATCTATTTGAAGATTTAATACACACATGGAAAGTGGCCTAAAAGAGTCTGGCCAATTAAACTAAAAAGAAAACTATGGGAGGGGTATTACAAATCAAATATAGGTTTGAATTTCTAGTCTGGATGACTTGATGTATTGTTCAAGTGGAGCTAGACATTTCATGAAGATTGGTTTAAAAAGTGGCTACCATAAAATAAAAATTAGAGAAGGATATGAATGGAAAACCTTCAAGACAAAAGAGGGATTATATGAATGGTTAGTTATGTCATCTAATCTCATAAATGTTTTAGGCTCCTTTAAGGTTGATAAATGATGTGTTGAAATAATTTCTTGGTAAGTTTTTAGTTTTATATTTAGATGATATCTTGATTTTTAGTAAAGAAAAAGAACATTTGAAACATGTAAGGGTTGTTTTACAAAGATTAAGGAAATTGTTCGTTAACCCCAAGAAATCTAGCTTTATGAAGATGGAGTTTGAATATTTGGATTTTGTGATATTTGGATTTTGTGATTTCAAAGAAAGGCCCATGGATGGATACAAAAAGTAAGCACTAAGACATAACAGGACCATGTTAATCAGAAAAGGAGGAGAGAAACTTGGTTCTAACTCATTTATGGAATGAGAGATTTTCAAATGGCACCTATAACAAATTGAAATAGAAAAAGATTGAACTGTGCAAGGTGATTAAGAATTTTTTAGACAATGCTTACGAAATAGAGTTTCTGCCTGAGTTGGATATTTCACCAATATTCAATTTTGTTGATTTGTATCTTCATGAAGGAGATACAAGTGGAAAGGAGGGTTTTTTTCCCAATTTTTCAAGATACAAAGCAGTTGTGCAACAAATACTGGAGAAGAATGAAGAAGAATTTAATCAAATTGAACGGAAAGAAGATGGAGAACCAACATGGAT
Organism: Chamaecyparis obtusa; assembly: GCA_027943335.1. NCBI lineage: Eukaryota > Viridiplantae > Streptophyta > Pinopsida > Cupressales > Cupressaceae > Chamaecyparis > Chamaecyparis obtusa. The sequence goes on along the minus strand of BSBK01002907.1, from coordinate 641,508 downwards.
TGTAACTTCAGAGTTTCAAAGGCTTGAAACTCCAATACCATATGAATGCTCATGAGATCTCACTCATGAAACATTCTTTCTTGCCTAATGTGTTTGATGTAGGAGCATCTAATGCATAAGAAACTCGTACACCCAAAAAGAATGATATTTTATTTTTATTTTATCGTGTTTTATTTTTTTGTCTTACAAGCATTAAATCTTTTTTTTTCGCTAGCTCCTCCATAATCAAGTCAATTTGTAAGGTTGTTGCATTATTGGTGAATTTGGGATTTTATATGTAAGAAAATGGTTTTAGTTCAAAAATAGGAATTTCGAATAAACCCCATGTTTAGGCATGCAAAGACTATTTTTGGCATCTTCTAACTCCATTTTGTAGATTTCAAATTGATTAAATTTGGATAGGAGAAGAATTGTGGCACCTCGATGTGGAAGTAGTCGAATGAGATGTTGAGAGGTAATTTTTAGCAACACAAATTAAATTCTTGCTAGACAAATGAAAGAGGAGAGTAATGGAGGAATCTCATGCCTTAAAAAAAAGACAAAATGATTAAAGGTTGTTGGACTTAGAAGGAGATGCAAAGCCTAAGTTGGGAAAATGAAGAGAAGGTTGCAAATGAAGAAAATCAAGAGGATTGACAATTAAAATAGAGACATTACTTTGGCATCCAAGAAAGAAGTTTCAAATATTTTGGATTGTATTTGTTGGTGTCTTTGGTGCTAATTTGAAGCATTTGAGTTTGATTTGTAGAGTATTTGTGTCCAATCTTGCATGTAACAAAGTTTGACAACGACTAGTTTTTCTTCATGTAGCTTCTTATTGTTGAGTCCAATTTTATTTGAGTTTTAAATATTTTGGATGTATTTGCTGGTGCATGTAGCTGAATTTGGAGCATTTGGGTTTGATTTGTAGATGTTGTGTGTCTAATATTGCTTGTAGCCAAGTTTGAAAACAACTAGTTTTGCTTCCTATAGTATGTTATTGTAGACAATACAATTTTAATTGAAATATCTAAATTATCTCTTCAAGTTTATCAGTATGTGTTATGCTTTATTCAAATTAAGTAATTATATTTTAGTTTCAGTTCTTAAACTAAGATAAACATTTGTGGTAGAATTTTTGGGCTGCAACAATTGGCGATCCCATAGGATCATGCCACTATGAATTTTATGGTTTTTTTATCCTACATGTCTGACCGAGATCATGTTTTTTGAAGGCAACTCATTTTTTACAATCATTTGGGCTTGTTTGTTAAACTTTGGCTTACGAGTTTCAATTTAGTGAAGGAATTACCCTCGAGGGTTCTTTTTTGGGTTTGTTTGTCATGACTTCCTTTAGAGTTTTGAAGGGAATATATTGTGAGATAGATTAAAGCTTTTCTTGGAAAGTAGGTTGTGATAGCTCAACAAACCCTTGATAAAAAGGTAATTTATTTTGTTTGTATTTGTGTTGAAATTGATATGAATATTTTGTTATTGGATTTGTTAGAAATTTGTTTAGGCTCTTCTACATGGGTGCAAGAATTAGATTATGAATATCTTCCTTTGTGATGTCAAATGTGTCATGAGTATGGACATCTTTAGCGTTAGTGTCCTCAGGTTAATAAGGGGAACGGTGGCTCTGATGATGGTCTTGGTGGTTCTTCTTCCTCAGTTCTAAAGGTAGATAAAGAGAGAAAAGGGAAAGCCCCAATGAAATTGAATGTCCCTAATAAGGATAGTTTTATACCTATTAGGCCCTAGGCTAACGGGAGGGAACACAAGAGGTCCTGTAGGGATAGGCAAACTGATGAGGGTTTTAACTAGTTTGAGGTGCTACATACTATAGCCTTAGAGGATGGGATTCCAGTAGATGTCTCTTCTAGTGTGATAGGTATAGATATGGGGATTATGCAACAAGAGACTACTATTATGAGTCAGGACATTGTGTAGTAGTAGGGAGTGTCTCTTACCAATCCTGAGCTAGGGGCTTCATGTGACCTTGTAGATTTACATGATGATATTATTTTCATAGACTTGGCTAAGGAGATGCAAGCATCTGGTAATAGTAAAAGGTCTTCTCCGGCTTTGGGTTAACAACAAAGACCCCTCAAGAAAGTTTATTTTGACACTTCCTCAAAAGGTGGTTGCAAAAAGGATCAAGAGAAGATTAAATTAATTGGGGAATTGTTGGTTGAATCTACTCCCATCAAGTCCATTGAGGCCCACTTCTCCCACTCTCTTCAATGATTATTCTCTCATGGAATGTCAAGGCGTTAAATAGCATCCCTTAACAAAAGGCTATTAATGAGTTGGTGGTAGTTCATTCTCTGATCATCCTTTGTATTCAAGAGACTAAGCTTTTAGTTGACTCCATGTTTTGTTGTGCCTCTAGTATTTGGTGTCATAGGTAGTGCCAGTGTATTGGTTCTATGGGTTGCTCTAGGTGTTTGGTTCATTTTTGGAATTCAAGAAAGATTGTTCCTCTGGTGGATATCTACCCACTCAAGTCTCTCTATGGTTGCCTCTAGTTTGGATACTAGAGAGATGATTTTGGTGACTGAATAGTATGCACTGGTTGATTTTCATGACCAAAATTTTCTTTGGTATCATATTAGGTAGGTTAGAGCATGTGTTCCTTTACTTGGGTTTTAGTCAATGATTTTAATTTAGTATTAAGTTTGGAGGAGAAAATGGGAGGGTTGGCTCATTTGGGTCCTTCCTATGAGCTCTTTTGCAAGAACGTGGACCTCTTAAATTCAATTGATATCAAGCTAACTAATGGGATCTTTACTTAGAATAATAGAAGGGGTGGAGAAGATGTTATCTCTGAACAATTAGATAGATTTATGGTTTCATGCTTTGGGTTGGAGGTAGCCTATGTACTACTTCTAAAATTCTTGATTGGAGGGGCTATGATCATTGGCCTATTAAATTTTTAGCTACTTTTGTTGCAGTTCCTAAAAATTCTCCTTTTAAGTTCTAGTTGATGTAGCTTCGAGACTCTTCCTTGCATGATTTAATGGTCAATGGTGGAGAGATGGTGACCTTACCTATGGTACTACTATCCATTCTTTTGTTAAGAAACTACAATTTGTTAAATGACAACTTAAGAAATGGAATAGGTTCAGCTTTTGTAATCATTATGCTATGAATAAGAAGGCTCAAGCATTCCTAGATGCTATCACTTGTCAAATCTGAGATCTTGGTTTTTCTAAAAATTTAGGCATAGCAAGATCACAAGTTTTTAGAGAATTGGAGGAATGAGTACTTAGGGAGGGGATTTTTTGAAAACAAAAGGCCAAGGTTGACTAGCTTCAAGAGGGGGACAAGAATACAACTTTTTTCCATAAATTGGTGCAACCTCGTCAAAATAAGAGTTATATATCTTCTTTGGTTAATTCAGAAGGAAATTCATTGTCTTCTTTGCAAGCTTTATCTTGTGAAGCCACTTGGTACTATTCTTCCTTCTTTTCGGATGACTCACCTTCTGCTGAGAATGAGGAGAATGTGATCCTTTCTTGTATTCCTTCTTTAGTTACCAATGTGATGAATGAGTCCCTCATGCACCCAATATCTATGTCTAAATTGGAGATTGTTTTTGGGATGTGTAAGGGTAAAGATCCAAGACCCGATGGGTTTCCAGTAGAATTTTTTCAAGAATTTTGAGATATTATTAATATGGATTTATTAGAGGTGATCCATGAATCTTTTGTCAGCAAGAAAATTCTCAAGGCCTTGAATTCTACTTTCCTAGTTCTTATCCCTAAAAAGGAATGTGCTAATTAGTTGGACTTCTTTTGGCCTATTGCTCTATGTAATGTGGTCTACAAAATAATTACTAAGTTGATTGTTGAGAGGCTCACACTTTGGCTTCCCACCTTGATCTCAGATGAGCAAGGGGGTTTTGTGGGAGGAAGAAAAATTCTAAATGGGGTGGTAGTTGCCTTTGAAACCATTCACTCTATGGTAGTTTCCAAGGAGAAATATATGCTCATCAAATTGGATATGGCTAAAGCTTATGATAGAGTTAAGTAGGGCTTTTGTAGAGAATTATCATTGTCTTTGGCTTTAGTCTAGAGTGGGTTAGTTGGACTATGATTTGTGTTAATTCATCATCCTTCTCTGTTATTCTAAATGGGGACCTTTCTCCATATTTGTTTATTATTATGGTTGAGGGCCTCGGCGGATTTATTAAATCAAGGGCCTTGTCTAAGCTTTCTCATATTTAGTTTGTAGATGATACTACTATTATGGGGATTGTTCGGTTGCATAAAGTTGAGACCTTCAAGCAAACATTGGATATTTATTCAGTTGTTTTGGGTCATAAAGTCAATGAGCATAAATCTTCAATCTATTTTTCCAATACTTCAAAACCCGTCCTAAGGAGGATTGCTAACATCGTGAGGGTTCAAATTGGGTCTCTTCCCCTACTTTATCTAGATAGTTCTATTGTTGTTGGAAGGCAACTTAGGCTATTCTAGCAAGACTTGCTTGACAAGTTGCATTGGAAGGTGATAGATACTATATAGCGTGCTTGCACAATTTTGATTAGGAACCTTCTAGCTCCCAATCCACCAAGATCCCGATCACTCTTAGGATCTTCTAAGTCCCCTCCTACTTGGTTTAGGAATTCTCAATGCCTCCATACAAGGTGACATTCTCTAGTCCTTCACTAGGGTATCTACCTTCAAACTACAATCATCTTTCCAACCCCATTAGCTCTCCTCTAATGGCTTCTTTGCCTATCTCCAATGAACTTGGTGTTTTGCAGGGGTTCTTAGGTTTCATTCAACCTCCTTAGTTCAATCTTGATTCCTCTTTCCCAAGGTGTCAAGATCTAAGTTACAGATCTCCAATTTTTGTCTCAAAAATCCTATTAGGCCTAATAGCCCTCAACTAGGTCTTCCTGACTGGTTTTTGGCTATTTGCATGACATGCTTCTGAACAACCCAAAAAATAAACTATGGATTCTACTACCCTTTTCAGAGTTATCCAACATTTTATAGGTCTCCCCTCCTCAAACTATTTTTACATTCCCTTCCTATATTTAAGGAATGTTAGGGCTAATTAGGCTTCCTGAACCAGTCAGACTTTCTTGTCTTCAAAACCTCCTTGGTTGGATTGTTCAGACCCCAATCTTCTTGGAGGGTCTTTGTATGAGTCCAAAGACTCTTCCCATGCACTCAAATTAACTCAACCATCAAACCCCTACATTTACACATACAATTTCATGTGCGAGATCCTTAACTGGGCTCACTATGTTCGCCTAGGGATTCCTTGCATTAATGGCCAATGAAACTTCCAAGCCTCCTCCATTTGCATGTACACTTTACATAGGCTCCCTTAACATCTCCCAAAGCCCCATGATGATTGCACGGTAGGGTTTCATGTGGGAGCCATGGAAACACACCTCAATCTTGGATAGGCTAGAGACTGGCTAACTTCACAAAACAATAAATAAAGCTTAAAGGAAATATAAAGAAATCCTAATCTATGGAAGTGAAAAAAAACTATTCTAGTTACAATAATCCAATGCCAAAACTCAAGATTAAATCCATTTACATAGTTTGCATTGACTTCACAAATAGAGTGTGATATAAAAGCCAGGGTACAAAAATATTGATAAAAGCTTGTAAAACTTTTAATAGTGTCTAACCTTGGGATTTGGGACCAAATGGTCTTAAATACCTTATCCTAACATGGTCAAGTGGTTGGGACACCGACCATGCCCTGAAATCTCTTCTTGTCTTTGCCAAGACAAATGTTGTCATGCAACTTTGTAAAGTTGTAAAAGTTGTCATGACAACATTTTGACAACTTTTGATTTTATTGCTCTCCTAGGTCTAATGACCTCAAAACCTTACCAAATGATGGACAAACATAAAAAATTCCATTTTTATCTAATTTCCACCTTTCCCTATCATAAAGAGGTCATTTAGCTCAAATCCCAATGCCAAGCTAATGTAGGGGCATCCAAGGTTAAGGAAAGGCATTATGTGTCCTCGGTGAAACTGCATGGAGTGTTAGTATTTTGGCCGGTGTTACTCAGTTGTAGCCTTGACCGACAGTCTCAATCATTGAAGGTAGCTCGGTCACTGAAGGAACTCGGTAGTTTTGGTGCTCAGTGAAAGTGTTACTCAGTCATGTCTGTGGTGCTCGGTCGACACAGGTGCTCGGCGATGCCTCGCGTGCTCGGTGAATTCACTTTCGCTTGGTAGTTCTGGTTTACCGACTGGAGTTCTATGTGATTTGTTGAGCCGACTTGGTGAATTTATTGTTGGTAGCTATTTTTATGGGCTGACATGCTGAATTAAATGTTTGTATACATTTGTAAGCTGACTTGTATGGCATTTAATTATTTGTTTGGGGAGTTAAGTGTTTCATCCAGCTGACTTGTGGCTAATGATTACTATTTATAGGATGGTTGGGTAGATGTCTAGGGAGATCATGAAGGAGCAGAGAAGTTCATAACTTGAAGACTTAGTGAGTTAGATCTGAGGTTCTGAAAGCTGAAGTTGGCAAAGTTGTGGAAAAGCTCTTGCATGTTCTTGTTAGGAATGAATGCTAAATGTTTGGTAGCCATTCTATAGCAGTTGTTGTTGTATTCATGACAATGATTGTCATTGATGTCAACACAATGATTTACTGAAGACTTGCAGAGAAGTAGACAGAGTTTGGATTAGCACACATGGGTTATTGCAGTTAGAGCTATGCAAAGTTGAGGTTATACTCTTTGATATGTTATATTTTTATGGTTAAGAGCGTAGACAATAATTTTTTTATTCATGAAAGTTATGATCATTTTGGTGGCATCATTATTCAGGCAGTGTTCCTGAGTAGCGGTTTGTGGAAATCGGATGATATCTCCTAATCGGGATAGAATCTAGTTTTGCACAATTAAAGGGAAGTTGAAGACACATTGATAGAGATGTGAATGATAGTGTAGACTTTGAGGTCACATGAGTGAAGATTTATTGTATTTGGAAGCTGACAGTTTTGTGTAGTTTTGCTGTAGCGTGTGGAAACTTTTATTTTGTAATTGTATGCCGACTCATTTATAATTATTTGAGTGTGGTATAAAGGAAGGAATGTATTTCATTGTTGAAATGTAGTAGTATGTATTTTTGATGTGGAAGTAGTGATTGTGTCTGATGCTATATGCATGAAGTGAAGAAAAGAGCTAAGTATGAAAGTGAATTTGTGAAGGAAGACATGCAAAGTACAGATATCTAAAATAGAAATCTAATGTAATAGTGAGTGCGGTTTGGCATAGTCAGAGAAGAGGTAACATATTATTCTATTGAGTAATGCAAAGATTATTTGGATAGTGTGTTCAGTGATCTTACCCTGAAGCTGTTTGGGCAATGGGTCCTTTTGTCTTCCATAACTCTTAACCAGGTTAGAATCTTTTAATAGGGATTCAAAATCTCCTAAAAGGGATTCATAAGTACTAAATGTATTTCATAAGACTCCTAACAGAGTCCATCCTTTCACAAGGAATATTCATATTAGTGCATCTTTTGTGGGCATCATTCCCACCAGGGTTTACTATTTGATCAAGAGGTTCCCTAGTAAACATATCTTGTGTCATTGTGTTATTGTGTATGAATATCTTTCTATGGTTGGTAATTATATTGCTTATATGGTTTAATGCTATTGAAGATGATAAAATTTATAATTATCTGATAAATTATTCACCCCCCCCCCCCTCTCATTTATCTTGGTGGACTTTACTTTCTAACAATTGGTATCAGAGCAGCAGGTCCTTGAAAAAGAAGTTTAACAGCTTAAGGAGATCCATGGCGAATTTCAAGAAAGAAAGCCCTAAGTTTGATGGATTAAATTTTGATAGCTGGAAAGAAAAGATGAAGACACACCTACTATGTTTAGGACCAGGTTATTGGTTGATTACAAAGAATAATAAAACTATCATTGAAGAGGACAATCTTGAAACATGTACTGCGAAAGAGAGAGATCTATTCATGTGTAACATACTTGCAAGAGAAGAACTTTTGACAGCACTTCCAGAGAATGAGTATAGTCAGGTAAAATATTTGAAAAAATCTTATGAAATTTGGAATGTTTTACACTCTACTTTTGAAGGTGATGAACATGCAAAAAGAGTTAGATTACATAATTGGATATGTGCATTTGAAGATATAAGAATGTCGGAAGATGAATCTATTAGAAGTTATATTGGTAGAATGTCAGAAATCATTACACGTATAAAATATTGTGGAGGAACAAAGATAGAGAATGAAGTGATATGGAAAATTCTGAGGACATTGACTCCTGTATTTAAGTAGACAACATACATGATTGATTAAGTGATACCTTGTACAACAAACTTTACAAGAGAAACTCTTCTTGGAAGATTGGAAGCAACAGAAATGAACCTGAGATTATCAGGAGACTTACCTAGAATGGAGATAGCATTCAGTGCTCTTTGTGTTTGCCCTACTTTGTCAAGAACCATCAATGTGAGTGGAGATTATGCTAGCAGCAGCAGATCCAGGAATGAAGAAGACAAGAAGATTGAAGAAGGTATTGCCTTGCTTGTGAAAAGAGAACCAGATGGTAAGAAAATATTTAAATGTTGGACTTATCAAGAATATGGTCATTTTGCATCTAAATGTCCTAAGAGAGTTAAAAAGTACAGAAGCAATTTCAAACCTAGAAAATCTAAGGAATGTTATTATGCTAATGATGAAGATCTTGAAGCTAGTATAGAAAGAACTTTAAGTGAAAGTGATACTGAAAATAATGATGAGATAGGATTTGTAGAAATTAAAGAAGAGAATCTTGAAACTGATGTTAAGGAAGAAAAAGCCTTAGTTTCTCAAATTGAAAAGAAAGCTGATTGGATTATAGACAGTGGTTTTTCACATCATATGACTGGAGACATGAAAAAGTTCATAAAGTTGAATGAATATGATGGAGGAGTTGTTAGAGTTGGAAACAATGCACCTTGTTTGATTAAAAGTATAGGATCTATTACTCTTGATGGAAAGACTAATACTAATGATGTTTATTTTATGGATGGATTGAAACATAATCTTTTGAGTGTTGGATAGTTAGTTGATAAGGGATATCAAGTTTGGTTTACTGAAAAAACTTGTGTGATAAAGGATAAAGATGGAAATCTGATTGGAACTGGATCTAGAACCAAAGGTAATGTATTTCAGTTGAATCCTACTGAGATGACATGTTTGATTACAAAGATTGATGATAGTTGGTTATGGCATAGAAGGTTCTGTCATATAAACTTTCATAACATTGTGAAAGTAGTACTACACTTGCAGTAAGAGATTTACCAAAAATTATGAAGCCTACTAACATGATTTGCAAAGAATGTGTAATGGCTAAACAGAAGAGAAGTTCTTTTTCTAGTAAGAAGTTTACATCTATAGAAAAGCTGGAGATTGTTCATACAGATTTGAGCAGTCCTACCAGGACTAGAGGATTCTATGGAGAAAGGTATTTTATGATTCTTGTTGATGATTTTACAAGAATGATGTGGATTGCATTTCTTAAAGAAAAATATGAAGCATATTATAAGTTTAAGATTGTTAAGAATAAAGTTGAGAATGAATCTGGAATGAAGATTAAACATTTGAGATCTGATAGAGGTGGAGAATTTACTTCTAGAGAGTTTAACACTTTTTGTGAAGAAAATGGCATTAAAAGATAGTATTCAACCCCTAGAACACCTAAATAAAATGGCATTGCAGAAAGAAGAAACAAATCAGTGACTGAAGCAGCAAGAGCTATGTTGTTTGCAAATGATTTGGCAAAGATATTCTGGAGAGAAGCAGTGAACATAGTAGTGTATACAATGAACAGAGTACAAATCAGAGCAGACACAGACAAGACACCTTATGAATTATGGTTTGGACATGCACTCTCAGTTAAGTATTTTAGAATTTTTAGAAGAAAATGTTATATAAAGAGAGACGATGATATTGGAAAGTTTGATCCTAGAAGTGATGAAGGTATATTTCTTAGATATTCTTTGAAAAGAAAAGCATATAGATGTTTCAATAAAAGAACTAAGACTATTGTTGAAAGCACAAATGTTAAAGTTGATGAAAAGTTCAAAAATCAGGAAAGAATGCTTGATTATGAATCTAATGAAAAAGCTCATCCTAAACCTAACATTGGATCTACTGAATTATGAAACTGACAGTGATTTGTTGAATGAAAGTCACAGTGAAGTTATTGAAGAACCTACATCTCAATAGAGATCTGAGACAGTGACACCTAGCAAGAGTTTGTTAAAGAATCATCCTTTTGAATAGATTATTGGGAGCATCAAAAGAGGAGTTCTAACTCGAAATAAGGCACAAGAATAGTTATGTTTGATTTCTCAAATTGAACCTAAGACTACTAATGAAGCTTGTGAAGATGAAAGTTGGACTAATGCTATGAAAGAAGAACTAGATCAAATTGAAAAGAACAAGACATGGGAATTGGTCCCTAGACCTAAAGACAAGAATGTTATTGGAACTAAATGGGTATTCAGAAACAAGATGAATGAACAAGGAGAAGTAGTAAGAAACAAAGCAAGATTGGTATGTAAGGGTTACTCACAAAGAGAAGGAATTGACTATGAAGAAACCTTTGCACCTGTTGCAAGAATTGAAGCAGTAAGAATGTTTTTGTCTTATGCAGCTTACAAGAAATTCAAAGTATATTAGATGGATGTGAAGTCAGCAATTCTGAATGGAGAATTGGAAGAAGTCTACATTGAGCAGCCTGAAGGTTTTCCTTTAACTCAAGAAGGAGACATGGTATTTAAATTGAAGAAAGCTTTATATGGACTTAAACAAGCACCTAGAACTTGGTATGCAAGACTGAATAAGTATTTGTTAAAATTGGGATTTACAAAAGGAACAGCTGATAGCAATCTATACACAAAAGAAATTGAAAATGGTTTGTTAGTTATAGTTATTTTTGTTGATGACATTATCTTTGGAGGAGAAGATGAAGCTAGTGACAAATTTGCTGATGAAATGAAGATTAAATTTGAAATGAGTATGATTGGTGAGATGAAATACTTTTTGAGATTACAGATAACACAAAACAATGATGGTATCTTTGTAAATCAGACAAAGTACTTGAATGACTTGTTGAAAAGATTTGGAATGGAAGATTGTAAACCAATTGGAACACCTATGGTGATTGGACATAAGTTATCTAGCACAGATGAGACTCCTGCAGTAGAACAGAAGAAATACAGATCTATGATTAGAGGATTACATTATTTGACTCATACAAGACCTGATATAGCAAATTCAGTTGGAATTGTAGCAAGATTTCAAGCTGAACCTAGAGAATCACATTATGCAGTAGTAAAGAGGATACTGAGATATTTAAGAGGCATAATGGACTATGGACTATGGTATGAAAAATCTGATAATTTTACCCTATGTGCATATATAGATGTTGATTGGGGAGGTAGTGTTGATGATAAGAAAAGCACCAGTGGTGGAGCATTTTTACTTGGAGGAAGATTAGTTTCTTGGCTAAGCAAGAAGCAGAATTGTATCTCACAAAGCACAGTAGAAGCAGAATATGTAGCAGTAGCAAACAATTGTAACCAGATAATTTGGATGAAGCAAATGATAAAGGATATTGGAATAAAATTTATTGAGCCTGTTGTCATACATTGTGACAACACCAGTACAGTTAGTGTAATACCCCAAAAATGGGCTATAAGTTCATTAACCTCCTACATCTACAAATCAAATGAAATCAACATCGAAGTCCTAATCTAAGGCACATCTAAACATCATCGAATCATAATTGATTATCTTAAATTCTGCATCGAGGAATATTCCTAGCAATATTCCTAATTATCTTAATTATCTTTAATTTAATGATTATTTGGTGATAAATCACATTTATCCTAAGTTTGATTAATTGAATATTTTCATATTTAATTAATTAGATTTAATATTTTTCACTTAATTGTTTAATTAAATTTAATTCTATCTATTATTAATTATATTATTTAATTTTGACAATAAATCCAATATCTTATGAATAATTGATTAAATTCTTATTTAATTAATTAAAGCAAGTTGTCATTATTTAATAATTTAGTTTTTAATAAAATTTTGATTAAATAATTGATTAACCCATAAATCAATTATTTATTTTCAAAAATCAGTTAAGTTGAGCATAAATCACTTTATTTATTAAATTAATTCATAAATAAAACATGCACAATCATAAAAGCAGACAACTATCAATTATCAATTAAAGCTAAACTCTATTTTAAGTTAAAACTTAGCTTTTGCATATTTTTGTGAATTAAATTATCTTTATTATCAAATAACTCAAAAATCAAGCTGAGTTAATCTGAGTGATTTATGGCTTTTTTCCATGCACCTCCAAAGCCTTGGATTTCTATAAATCAAGGCTCAGCTCTTCATAATTCATCCACGAATTTGCATTCTCACACTGTCGAATTGGAGTCTGAAGAATCATCTTTGCGAATCCAAGCTATTGTGAGATCTTTCTAGTTTTGAGCATTACATATCATTTAGCATAGATTCATATCATTGTTAGATCAATTTCCATATTATCATAGATTTCATATCATTGCATAGAAAATACCAAAAAAATAGATTAATTGCATTCAATTCATATCTAGATCAATTGCATTCAAATCCTTCATTTAGGTGTCGTCTAGGTCACTGATCTCGATAACAATCTGAGAACATCAATCTCGCACCTACTAGAAGGCAGTAAATCGCTTGGTTAGATTAGATTTTAATTTTGCATGATTTTGATTATAGCTAACCTCTAATATTTTATTGAAGTGTTGTGTCTACAAATCAGGTACAATTTTCACACACACATTTCTGGTGCCCACCGTGGGGCCCTGAAATAGGCTTCCCTTCATTTCTATCAATCTTCTATCATTTCTCTATCAGAACTCCCCTGCTGCTGCCTGTTCTGGTGGTATTCTCAGTAGGATGTTATTTTTTATTTCTTTTTTGCCTGCAAAAAAGAAAAAGAAAAAAAATTTGGCACTTTTTCTATCAAAAATGTCCGTACAACATAATTTTTAATTTCGGTCTGTACAGTGTCGTACGAGTTTTTTGAATTATTGTACAATTTTTTCGGACTGTCATTTCATCAGACACCCAATGTCGTACGAGTTTTTCAGACTGTCATTTCATCAAAAACCCAGTGTCGTCTGGGAGCATACCCACTATCGTAGGACAGTTGACCGAGTATCATTTCATCAGGCAACCACTGTCATTTGGAAGCTAGATTATCATTTCATCAGACACCCAGTGTCATACGAGTTTCCAGACTGTCGTCTGGGAGCATACCCACTGTCGTACAAGTTTTTTACTGTCGTCTGATAATAGACCCACTGTCGTAAGAGTTTAGGCATCAGATTTCAATTGTCGTTTCATTTTTACAGGCAGTTTGTCAGATTTGATTTTTGGATTTTGACTAACAACTAATCTTAACAGTTGGAATTCTCTATTTTTGATTGACTCTTGCTGGTTTTGATTGAAAAAAGCGTAAAGTTTGCTAAAATTAGGTAAAAATATACTAAGCGCATTGCAAGGATCTCAGGTATTCCACTTGTGCTGATAATATTTCAATTTGGGCTTAAAATAAATCTCTCGTGTGTCTAGCTTGGGTGATTCTTTTCATGCTTTTGTTTTACACACTTGCATAATTGATACTAGGTTGTGACACCTTAAGTATTTATTAGCATTCTTAGATTACTTGTGATTGATCTTGATTGCTATCTTGGGTTATTGGACTTGCTAATCCACCGGCCCCTCATTCCGCCCCGTGGTTGCAATCTCAGCGCCATAAACGGGAGGGGTCTACAGGAGAGAAGCGTTAATTGTTCCACCAAGCAACTCTTTTGTGCTTTTAGGAACTCACTTATTTTCTAAGTTGGGGACTCATTTTCAGCTTGTGTGAGGTGTTAAGTGTTCCACCTTGTGGACTCATCTCATATTCGCTTTAAGCGTTAAGTGTTCCTCTTTCTGCTTTTTGGGTACATTTGGATAGATTTGTTTTCGAGAATATATCTATACTCACATAGTAATTAGGCCCTATGAACACTATTTGTGATTCTTGAGAGATTGGATTCCCAGTGAAATCCTTCTTGATGACAGAATCCTTGTAGGTAGGGAGGATACTTAGTGCGTTTCACATTCAACTCGGTTAGTGCATCTTTTCTTATTGATCGATACATTCTCTCCCAGGAGAGGTTGATAGATCATGTGGGGTTGACATCACGAGCTTTGGTGAATCAAAATAAGTTAGTGCGCCTTCTCTTATTGATTGATACATTCTCTCCCTGGAGAGGTTGATACATCACGGGGGTTGATATCGTAGACCTTGGTGAAGCAAAACTTTGTCTTAGCGTGTCGGATTAATCTGCTTGCTTTGTTTGGGTTAAAAGTGAAAAGGTGTTAAAAACCTTGGATCTGGAGCCAAGTCCCCTTGTGGTATACTATTGTGAGTCACCTTGAGAGAGGTTTAACCGTAGCAGACACTCCCTTCATAGGGAAAATTGTGTTGACGAAACCTCAAGTGGTAATAATCATTTTCACCGTGGTAGTGACAGCCGCTATATAAATGTCCTTGTGGAAGAAATCTCCACGGGTATGGTTCATTGTTGGGTTGTCAGATCTCCCTAGCAGCTCCTAAAGATTAAGTTCTCAAACTGTGTCAAAACTCTAGTGCACCGGGATTGGAGTTCACCCCTTTGGATCATAAAAGTTGCAGAGTCAAACCATTACTAAAAACCCTAGCGAGGCCAAATTTTCATTTTATAGGGTATATGTGCGTTATTGCAAAACATTTTTGGAACATACATAATTAGCGCTTCTGAGGATTAGAATGAATAAGTCACTTGATTATTCATGCGCAAGGTTGTTTTTGCACTTGTTCATTGTTTTCAGACATGCTTGAAATCACTTGCTTACTATTTTGTGTGTTTGTTTATCTATCTAGTTACTGAAAATAAACAAATCTGTTACAATCCTCAAATCTGGACATTGAAATTTGCAAACAATCTGAATCTACAAACTCAAAATTTTGCAAAAATTGACGTAAAATCCTTTCTGGAGTCAAAAATCATTTCAGGAAGTCAAAATTCATACGAGTTTTTCCAAGTGTCATTTCATTACAACCCATCTGTCATATGATTGAGTACCCAGTGTCGTACAAGTTTCCATGCCAGCAAATTCTCAAAGTCAAAATCTTGCAACTGTCGTATGAGATTTTCAAGTGTCATTTCATTGCTACCCAACTATCGTACGAGTTTTGCAACTGTCATTTCATAGCATACCCACTGTCGTACAAGTCTGCAGAGTGTCGTTTGGGAAATTTTTGAAAGTTGTCAAAAAATTGTCAAAATTGCCAGATATTTAACTTTTTCAGCCTATTTCCAGAATCTGTCGAACAAATCACTATGTCAGGAATAGAGAAGTAGCTATTGAGAATCAGTACACATGTCTCAAAGAATCAGTACACAAGAGGAAGAAGCTCTAATCACCACTATGATGAAGCAGCTACAAGCTATGCAAGTTGAACTTAACAATCTTAAGAAAGAAAAAGAACCTAAAGAGTTATCCATGGAATCTCTATACTCTTTTCCATTTGATAAAGACTTGTACATGTCACCATGCCCCCAGACAGAATTTGAGCAATGTGATAACCCTTATGATACCTCTTCCATGGAGAGTGACACATCCAGCTTTGGAGACTATGATGACTATGACGACAGACAATGTAATGATACCTATGACACCTCTATTCCTAAGAGTCCTCCTCGTCGTGTGTTCCTACTTACTACAAATGGGCCATCACATTGGATAGATCGTGATGGTGATCCATATGATTCTGACTTTGAAAGAGATTTTGATGGCTTTTGTAGACAATACCTTGATTATGATCCATCTATTACTGCTGAGGACTATAAAATGCATCGTGCTAGCTTGAAGCATCAATACTACAAGGATCTCTCCTCTAAGAACTCTCATGCTGAAAATAAAGATTATCTTCTCAAGCAAGATCATGTTAATGTTGGACCTTTGTCTTGTGATGGTTCCTTTCCATCCCCTACTTCCTCCAATACCCGTACATTTCCTAAAGCTTCTGAGTCTTTCAAATCTTTCACAGAACCTTCATCCGACACAAGCCCTCATACTTTTCATGCGGTTCCCTATAGTTATCCTCCAGGGCTACCTCTTAAATAAACTCAAGCTAACCTTCACTTGGCTGCAAATACTTTCAATAATGATAAACCTAAAGAGCCTAAGCCTTCATATGCTATAATCCCTACTTTAGCTAGTCCTCCACCATCTCTTCCAAAGTCGTCCATACAATCCCAACATGCTTCCTTGTCCTTAAAAGTGACTCCATGTCAAGAGGACTCTAAAAATGATGAAGAAAAGAACATAAAGAAAGATCAAGATCAAGAACCCTCCATGTCATCCACTCCTTTTCCCGATGTCTCTTATCCGATTCATGGTTCTTTTGATCCTGCATACCCTTTTTCATGCATTCCACCATGTCTTAAGTCTTCTCCTAAGTAAAATCAAGCTACTACTTACACTGTTCAGCTTATTGACAATCAAAATAACCTTACTATGCTTGCACTTTCCAAAGATGATACTTCCATTAAGGTTGGTAAAAATGGTGTTTTTCCTTCCAATGTTAAGCCTATTGAAAATCAAGAGAAAAATTATGTGCTTATGCTATCCAAAGATCCTTGTCAAGATCAAAGTCCTCCATCTTCTTATTCTACCACTTCATGTTCGTTTCCACTTTCTACTCTTCATGAGTCTTTGCAAGCTTTGAACAATCCTATCAAAGAAGGTGCTCATATTCAACATGTACTTGATTCTATTGAAAATTCTAATGCTCACTCTAAAGATGCTGATATCCTTGGTTGTCATATAGATGTTGATGAACTTGTTGATTATCCTTTTGCATTTTCCATGTCCATCCTTGAACCTCCTCCACCAAAACTAAGGGCTTCATGTCTACCTTCCATCTTTGGTCCTTATATCCCTTCACTTTCCCCTCCTAACTCCCCTAATTCACCATCCATCTTGGGTCCTTACATCCCTCCATCTCCCATCTTTCCTCAAGATCAACATAGATGCATACCCTTGAATCCTTTTCATCCACCCACCCATCTAAATCAGTCATATCCTCCTTCTTCTTCCACAAGTCCCAAGTCTTTTGGAAGTAACTTGAATGTTCAATACAAGAAAAAGAAGCGATAAAAAATTTATCAAAAAAAGAAGATCACCATGTCTCCTCTAATAGACATGGAAACATAAAGTCAAAAGAGATATCTAAGAAAAAAACTACAAGACAAGCATGGGTTCCAAAATCTATCATTCAAGATATTCTCTCTAGATCATCGAAAGGAAATAAAAAGCCTACGGCTATATGGATTCCAAAGTCTCTCTTGAAAGAGTCTGGTGTTGAGTAAAAAGTAAAGTTGACATTCAAGCTTCCAAAGGCTTCCACTTCATCTTCTTCCAAAAATATTCTTCCATTCCATGCACCTAAACCACAACCTCTACTATCCATTCACCATATTCCTTCATGTATTCCTTCATTCACATTTCTTCTATCCTCTCGCCACCCTTCAAGGCGTGTGTTGATGTTGATCTTTCCTTCCTTTCCATCTACCCTTTCACAATCCTTCCATTCGTTATCCTTCTACCTTCTATCATTTTTCCTCACTTGCCTATTCCTCCTATCTTCCAACTTCACTTGCTTTACATAAAACCTTATCTTCCATTTTCCTCTTCCATCTCCTTTTCCCTATCAGCATCTTTGAGCATATCATTTTGAATCCTTTGCATATCATGGTTTATCCTTTCAAGGAGAACTATCTAAAAAGTTTGCCTTCTTCCAAAAATTCAAAAAAAAATAAAAAATAAAATAAAATTGAAAATGTGCCTTGGTGAAAACTTGGAAACAAGCACCTTGATAGCAAAAGTAAAGAGAAATAAATTCATCCTATGGTGAAAACCACTCCCTTGTGGCACCTTGGATAAGTACCATGATGAAAACCTGGCAATCAGGCATCATGCATAGTTCTTCTACATATTTCATCAATTCCATCTTCTCTCTTTGATCTTGACAATGTTGATATATACACGAATATTTAGCTATCTTGTGAGCTATCTTATGATGATCTTGCTTTCATTCCCTTCTTGTTTAGCCTTCATGTCTATCTTCCTCCATTCATTATAGCCTTTCACTATCATTTTCCCCTTTGGTCTTGATCTAAGAAAGAAAGAGTAAAACATGATGCTATGAAGCCTCTTGACATGTCTACTCCTTTGGAATGCATCCTTTCCTGCTCTTGCATTACGATTTTGTGACTTATCCTATGCTGGCCTTTTATTGCTTGTCCAAATGCGATTTACATGACAATTTTTCCCTAGCTTGGGTATTCTTGAAGAGTTTTCCCTTGAGGATTTCTTCCCTTCATTAGCTTTCATTCTCTTGTCTTCCATCTATTCCACTAGCTTGCCAATCCCTCTTGTTCTCCACCTTGCTAGACATTGGGACTACATGATATGATCTTTCTTAGGAGTTTACAATGGAAAAAGATGCTATCAAGTATACCAAGTATCAAAACAAGTATTAGAACACCTACAAGGGCTACACCTTTCACTTTAGTTTATGGCTCTGAAGTGGTACTACCTATTGAGGTTGAAATCTCATCACTAAGAATCAGAATGCATGGTCTAGTAACTGATGATGACTACAGAGTGTCTAGGTTGCAAGAACTTGAACTACTAGATGAGCGCAGACAAGCAGCGTATGATCATCTCAGAGTATATCAGAAGAGAATGTCTAGAGGCTACAACAAGAAAGTCAGACACAGAGAATTTCAGGTTGGTGATCTAATCTTGAGAGAGAATCCTAAAAATCAATCACATTGAGAATGCAAGGGGAAGTTTGAACCCAATTGGCTGGGTCCTTTTGTGCTCACTACTAATTTTGGCTCTGGTGCTTATCAACTCTCAACGACTGAAGGAGAATAGCTCCGAGAACCAATCAACGTTCTCCATTTGAAGAAATTCTACGCCTAAGGCATTCAGTCTATGGTAAAATATCTTGAAAAAATCCTAAAAATTGGAAAATGTCCTGAAAAAATGAACATCTTGGTGAAAACCTAGCAATAGGCGCCTTGATGATTCACAAAAAATTAAAAAATATCAAAAGTACAAAAAAAATTGAAAAATGAAAAAAAAAAAAAAGTGCCTTGGTGAAAACCTGGAAACAGGCACCTTGGTAGCAAAAATAGAATCTCTGCCGAGATGGTGAAAACCCGGCAAACGGGTGCCACTTGTTTCAAAATGCTCCATCTATCAGTGCAATCTTGGTCTTTCCCAGCTTTTAGTCTTGCTTTAGTTTGTACATATCTCCCGATTTATTTTTGCATTTCCAGTTTTCAATAAGTCAGTTTGTACACCAGTCAGCTCAAGCGTCTGTATCCTATCAATGTTCAAACTTGGGGGCAATCAATGTCATATCCTATGGCCTCCAGTATATCTTAGATGTCTCATATCCAGTCAGAGTCCTTTGAAGCTTCATTTGAGTCAGTCAAGTCTGTCTTGTCTCCAGAAAAAAATTTGCATCTACAACAACGCAATCCAACATCAAACTAAAAACAATCTATTCTTTTTACATGCTTTTATCTCCTTGTATGCTTATTGATTCGCATTGAGATTTTTGCATATTGTGTCCCTTCGAGCTCTTTGATGATGTCCTTTATAAGATTTAGAGAGTGATGACTAGGGGCATAATCTTTTCTTTGTCTTCTACTTGTATGTGAAAATCTAACGTCTTTGGAAATTCTGGATTGAAATGGTGTCCGACTATAAGAGCCTCTATCTCGAATTGGATGGCCATGCGTACCTCGACCATTGATACCCAAAAAATTCAAGGAAGTTTGATCTCACTATTGTCTTTTTGAGTAAGTTCTTTCTCCTAATGTGAAACACGATCTTACCTAAGGATGTGAACGATAAAAGGTTACTACGGGTAATTCACATTGGATTTAGAATAATCTCTTGGCTATTTGATGTGTTTGTAATGCAAGGCATATTCAGGTCATCACGATGTTTATGTTTTGATGCTTATACAAATTGCTATATCAAAATGGACATGATATTCAGGTCATCCTAGCATTTATGCCTTGGTTCTTATATCTAATCTGACATTCTGAAAATAAAATCAATATTCATATATCCATGGTTGTTGACCAGTGGGTGTTGTATTGATTCTTGTGCATACAAATTGATATTCATATGTCTATGGTTTCATAGCTAGTGGGCATTGTATTGATTTATCCGGTTACCTAAAAGTTCAATGATGATAACAAATCGACACATGATCAGTGACTAGGTCCTAGGTCTTAGGTTGCAGTTCATTTTGCATGTCTCTTTGCATTTTGCGTGTTGCATGCTCTCACAACTGTTTGGAAACACTTCAAAGCTTAAACAATTCTTCATATCAATTCTTCACATCTACCGAGAGCTGAGTCTCACTCGAAGGTCTCTTCATCAAACCGCAAGCAGTAACCCTCCAAGGTTAAATATCCTTTTGACATAAGGCTGAGTACTTGTCTTCATCAACCTGCAAAAACATATCATGTGTATCGCTGCATTTACATCTTATATCATTATCATTTGTTACCATACATTACATTCATTGCATAAGCATAAATCATACATACATCTTTTCATAATCAATTACATTTGCATAACATCCATACATATGAAAGAAATCATTGCATTGCATCGATCCATACATACATTCTACACTAATCATAGCATAAGCATAGCATGATATCATCATAAATCCACATCATGACAAGTACAAATGAAGTCACAATCAAAATATCAATCTCATATATATCAAAAATCTTGAAATGTGTCAGGGGTGCACTACTGGCACAATGTACAAAAGAATGAGCTCCGAAAAGCTATCAGAATCAGAATGGTATCTCAGTAATAAAAGAGAATAGAATAAATCAACACATGACCACAGGAATCAACTCTCAGCATGCTCCTCAGTATCTGGTGGAGGAGGCGGTGGTGCATCTGGTATGACCTCTACCCTCGGTGCCCTAGCTCCCTCTGAGGCTGCCATGTACTCAGAGTATGTAGGTACTCTCTACCTAGCAGGAACAACAGCATAGTATGCAGATACATAATAGGAGGCCCGTGAGGTCTGATGGGTCACCTCTGTCTGTAGTCTCCGAACCTCTGAGCGAAGCTCTGCACGAAGCTCAGTGCGCTACCTGTCTGCCTCCTGAAACCTCTCCTCCCATCTGACACTCTGTACCTTCAGGTCCCAGACCTGAGCTCTGAGCTGTCTAATCATCTCTGATGAAGTGAGAGGAACAGTAGGCTCTGCTGTAGCTGCTGGCATCTTTGTATCCTGTGCTGGCTGCTCTGGCTGCTGTCCAGTGGTATCTGATCTATGCGCCTTACAGCGTCTAACCTCCGCACCCAAATCAAACATGGTGTCTACCTGTGTGGGATCTGCATCACCACCTGCAAACTGCTCACCTGCCAACACCTCATCTATCGCACTGACAGTACCCAAAGTACCCCTCTCACCCCTGGATCATCTATGTGACCCTGTGGATGTACCTGTGGGAGAAATAGAAGGACAAGGAGGCCTCATATGCCTAGATGATCTCTGCAATGGAGTTGTCACTCTCTGTTTGGGCGGTGTAGGATGCACTGCCTGTGGTCTCAGGCCCTGTACCATGGGAACACCTGTAACATCCATCGCCTCCTCCATGGAGGGTATCAACTCCATAGGATCTGAGAATCTGTGGATGGGATGATTTGCAAGCCACACAATGTATCCGTCTATCACTCCTGCATCGACAACCTGTGGCCGGTAGTACCAATCTCTACCTATAAAGGCATTGTACTCCTCTGCACATAAGGAATAGGAGAGCCTCGGTGTCCATCTGAGCTCGATCTCATGCACAATGTGAGCATATGCAGTGTACTCTCATGGGGCATCCTGTCTGTGTCCATACTGACGCCACACTCTGCTAATCAAAAATATCTGTAGAACAGTGGGAGAGCGGCCAATAAGTACTCGACTCTGAAAAAGAAAACTATACTGCTCCCTCGCAGTGGGCCAAACCTCTATCTGCAAATATGGCCTCCAATGAACAAAAGTCATGTCATCTAGACATCGCCAGAAGTACTCGGTATGACCCATACGAACCTGTGTGACATAACCAGCATATGTATATATCACTGGCTCTTGTGGCTACCGCTGTGTCTGAAAAACTGGTCTCAATACTAGGATATGCTCCCAGGCCCATATCTGTAATACAAGAGCTCCTGAAGCAAAGCTCTTGCAATCCTGATACACGATCTCATGCATCTCTGAAAACATATGTGCCAAGAGGCACTGACCCCAGGCAAGCTCAGTGGGCGTAGCCATAAGCAGTGCTACCATCGGAGCCCATCCCATCAAAAAGCCATTCTGCTGATGGCCTGGCATGATGAGCTCCCCGATCATACCAGCAATAATGCACTCTAAATGGTGCGTCTGACCATATCGCTGTACAAGGGTCTCCCAGGAAATGGACCCCGTCAACTGTGTATCATCTCCAAACAGATGCCTAAAGGCATGAAGACCACCCTGACTAGAACTCACATACTCAGGACGTCGACTGCTATGAAATGGAATGTGCAGTATCCTATAGATGTCCTTTGGAGTCACGGTCATCTCTCTAGTAGGTAAATGAAACGTCTGTGTCTCTGAATGGAATCTCTCAATCAAGGCAGTCAAAAGGCCATGATTTACCCTAATGTCTGGTAAATGAATCAAATACTCGAATCCACAGGCAACAAGATGAACCCTCATCGGGTCCAGAAGCGCGATACATAATCTCTGGGTAGCCGGGTATGAATGTCGGATGTGTACATTTGGATATGTCACCTATATCATACAAAATAGGGCATTCTATCATAAATTGGGTTCAATAACAAGCTAATAGTACAGAAATTGGACAGTCAGGTACTTCAGAAGGTAGGTCAACCAGTCAAATATCAGCATCAGGCATCAAAAAAGTCAAAATTTAGCCCTAAAAGTCAATTTTCAACACTATTTTTCATACGATAGTCCAGACTGGCATCAAATGTCGTACGACATTCCACAAAAGACCAAACGACAATACATGGTCATACAACACTGCACTCGGGATCATACGAGTTTCGAGGGACCCGGTGAAATGTCGTACGACACAAGGGTCCCTCTCATATGACACTTGGGTATCCTTGAAATGACAATGTGCATTCAAATGAAATGTCGTACGAGTCTGGTATGGGAATCGTACGAGTTTTCACACATGCAAAAATTAAAAAGCAAAACGCATACGAAAAATTAAAAAATGCTATGAAACACGGAAAATTTGCATTTTCAGAGGGGCACAGAGGTCCACCTACCAGATGTCCATATTGTCGGGGTCTCCGGTATCTCCGGCTGCGCTCAAATCGATGCGAACTCACAAGAACCTTCAGATCTTGTTGTTTTTCCATTTTCTTGCTCAGAGGGCTCCGCACAATCTCCAAAGTCAAACGGTTGAAATGAATTGAAAATGACCCTTTAGGTCTTTATATAGCATTTGACCTAATTTTCAAAAGTGCTCCGTTTTTCACAAAAATTGCACCCCTGGCTAATTTCAACTTTCTGAATCCATTTTCAGGATCAAAATTCAAATCTGAGATCGTTTATTATGTAAAAATCGTGATTTAAAATTTTGGGCCCAGGACAGTCTACTACTTGCATATTCGACCTTCGATCATCACAGAAATCTAGTATTCAACTTAACTGATTATCTTACATCAAACTATCAAAATTTCAACTTGGTCAACCATGGTCAACTCATGGTCAAACATAGTCAAATTTGGTCTTTTTGACCTCCAAACGATGCAGAATGCGTTCTCGAATGTGTATAACCACTTCTCAAATCAATTAACATGCTTCTAAACTATCAACGCTGACTTTTCTTGTCAGATTTCAATTTTAATCCCGAAGGGGGCATGGTATTACATATCATATCTAAATTTGAAATCATATCTTTGCTGAAATCATATCTTTCATTAGTGATGAAGACAACAACCACGTCTAGTTGCTGATTCATCAAAAGTCCTCATCGCTCGAGGCAAATCTATCATCACTTGGGGCATATCAGATTCATCGTCGATCCATATCAATCTGGTATTCTCCTAATCTTGTAAACTATATCAGTTTTTGCAACCATCGGATCATAGTGTTCTTTCCTTGCTTCTTCGACAACTGAAGGATTCAGATGTGATACCTGCTAGTTCTGCTAAGACAATCGAGTCTAGAACCGGTCACTCACTTCTTTGCAATTCTAAGGTTTGGAATCAGGCGTTTTGACACTTTTTCGCAATCATAGGTTCATTTGCTATTATAGTGAACATTATCTTTGGTCATTCAGGACCTATTATCTCCATATCAAATCAATATCAATCAGTTTCTGTCTCATATCAATTATCAATTTCAAACATCATTTTCATATCACTATCAAACACAGACTGTCTTTGAACCACTGCACTTCGCACAGTAATTCAAAGAGGGGCAAAATGTAATACCCCAAAAATGGGCTATAAGTTCATTAACCTCCTACATCTACAAATCGAATGAAATCAACATCGAAGTCCTAATCTACGGCACATCTAAACATCATCGAATCATAATTGATTATCTTAAATTCTGCATCGGGGAATATTCCTAGCAATATTCATAATTATCTTAATTATCTTTAATTTAATGATTATTTGGCGATAAATCACATTTATCCTAAGTTTGTTTAATTGAATATTTTCATATTTAATTAATTAGATTTAATATTTGCCACTTAATTGTTTAATTAAATTTAATTCTATCTATTATTAATTATATTATTTAATTTTGACAATAAATCCAATATCTTATGAATAATTGATTAAATTCTTATTTAATTAATTAAAGCAAGTTGTCATTATTTAATAATTTAGTTTTTAATAAAAGTTTGATTAAATAATTGATTAACCCATAAATCAATTATTTATTTTCAAAAATCAGTTAAGTTGAGCATAAATCACTTTATTTATTAAATTAATTCATAAATAAAACATGCACAATCATAAAAGCAGACAACTATCA
This sequence comes from Chamaecyparis obtusa, assembly GCA_027943335.1. NCBI lineage: Eukaryota > Viridiplantae > Streptophyta > Pinopsida > Cupressales > Cupressaceae > Chamaecyparis > Chamaecyparis obtusa. The sequence continues at coordinate 616,293 of BSBK01002907.1, read as the reverse complement.
ATTATCAATTAAAGCTAAACTCTATTTTGAGTTAAAACTTAGCTTTTGCATATTTTTGTGAATTAAATTATCTTCATTATCAGATAACTCAAAAATCAAGCCGAGTCAATCTGAGTGATTTATGGCTTTTTTCCATGCACCTCCAAAGCCCTGAATTTCTATAAATCAAGGCTCAGCTCTTCATAATTCATCCACGAATTTGCATTCTCACGCTGTCGAATTGGAGTCTGAAGAATCATCTTTGCGAATCCAAGCTATTGTGAGATCTTTCTAGTTTTGAGCATTGCATATCATTTAGCATAGATTCATATCATTGTTAGATCAATTTCCATATTATCATAGATTCATATCATAGATTTCATATCATTGCATAGAAAATACCAAAAAAAAAGATTAATTGCATTCAATTCATATCTAGATCAATTGCATTCAAATCCTTCATTTAGGTGTCGTCTAGGTCACTGATCTCGATAACAATCTGAGAACATCAATCTCACACCTACTAGAAGGCAGTAAATCGCTTGGTTAGATTAGATTTTAATTTTGCACGATTTTTATTATAGCTAATCTCTAATGTTTTACTGAAGTGTTGTGTCTACAGATCAGGTACAATTTTTACACACACAGTTAGTATGTCTAAAAATCATGTATTACATTCTAAGATAAACCATATAGAGATTAAGTATCATGTTGTAAGAGAGAAAGTTGCTGAGAAAGAAGTCAGACTTGAGTACATAAGAACAAAGCATTAGATAGTAGATATATTCACAAAGCCTTTGCCTAAGGATACATTTGAGTATCTGAGAGGTATGCTTGGGGTTATGCCCCAGTCTACTTTTGAGAAGTGATGCAATTGGTTGCATCCGTCCAGTGGTATATGAGCCTTATCTTTCTTCTGGACTAGATGTTGGTACTTCCTCTATGGGGGAGTATGTGTATCTAAGCTGAGTCATGAGGACTCTAGTAAATGTATTTTCTGAAAAGTGTCTTTTGACATTGAGTTGTTGTTGACATAGTGATGAAATTTCTATCATTGATGTCAATGGGGGAGAAGTATACATGAAAAACAATCTGAGACATCTATTGCAAAGAACTAAATTAGATAACGACGCAAGATTTGATTGATGAAGAGGATTTGAAGAAGCAGTGTTGCAGTATTGGATTTTTGGAAGATTAGATATTTTTCATCTTTGTCATCAATGCCAATGGGGGAGATTGTTAGGAATGAATGCTAAATGTTTGGCAGCCATTCTGTAGCAGTTGTTGTTGCATTCATGAATATGATTGTCATTGATGTCAACATAGTAATTTACCGAAGACTTGCAGAGAAGCAGACAAAGTTTGGATTAGCGCATGTGGGTTATTGCAGTTGGAGCTATGTGATGTTGAGGTTATACTCTTTGATATGTTATATGTCTATGGTTAAGAGCATAGATAGTAATTCTTTTATTCATAGAAGTTATGATCATTTTGGTGGAAGCAGTATTCAGGCAGTGTTCCTCAGTAGCGATTTGTGGAAATCAGATGATATATCCTAATCGGGATGGAATCTGGTTTTGTGCAGTTAAAGGGAAGTTGATGACATATTGATAGTGATGTGGATGATAGTGCAGACTTCGAGGTCGCACGAGTGAAGATTTATTGTATATGGAAGCTGACAGTTTTGTGTAATTTTGGTGTAGTGTGTGGAAACTTTTATTTTGTAATTGTATGCCGACTCATTTGTAATTATTTGAGTGTGGTATAAAGGAAGGAATGTATTTCATTATTGAAATGTAGTAGTATGTATTTTTGATGTGGAAGTAGCGATTGTGTGTGATGTTGTATGCATGAAGTGAAGAAAAGAGCTAAGTATGAAAGTGAATTTGTGAAGGAAGACATGCAAAGTACAGAGATCTGAAATTGAGATCTAATGTAACAGTGAGTGCGGTTTGGCATAGTCAGAGAAGAGGTATTATATTATTCTATTGAGTAATGCAAAGATTATTTGGACAGTGTGTTCAGTGATCTTACCCTGAAGCTGTTTGGGCAATGGGTCCTTCTGTCTTCCATAATTCTTAACTAGGTTAGAATCTTTTAACAGGAATTCAAAATATCCTAATAGGGATTCATACGTACTAAATGTATTTTATAAGACTCCTAACAAAATCCATCCTTTCATAAGGAACATTCATATTAGTGCATCTTTTGTGGGCATCATTCCCACCGGGGTTTACTCTTTAATCAAGAGGTTACCTAGTCAACATATCTTGTGTCATTATGTTATTGTGTATGAATATCTTTCTATGGTTGGTAATTATATTGCTTATATGGTTTAATGTTGTTGAAGATGATAAAAGTTATAATTATCTGATAACTGATTCACCCCCCCCCTCTCAGTTATCTTGGTGGACTTTACTTTCTAACAGTTCTTGCAGGTCAGATATATATCTGATAGTTGTTTGTAGCAGAGCTAGGGGTTTGCATACTTGGAATCAAAGAGATTGCTTGGAGGCTTGCGAGCTCAAGTTTAGATCTGCCTTAGGGTTTCCATCAGCTTTTGATTGTCTTCAGATCCGAACTAGCTAAGATTGTATTGGATTTGTTGTGGATCTTTCATAATTATTTTCTGATTGTAATTAGCCCTAACCCGGAAGGCCTACAGTCGGGCATGTTAATGAAAATTAGTGTTGAACAATTACCTTGTGTTGCATTGTTGAGTATTCCGCTGTGTAATTCTGTTGGTTGTAAGGTTTGGACTATCCTTCATTGGATCCACCATCCTTGAATGCATCAGGTGGACACCCCAGGTTCCAAAAGATGTTCATATGTGAGAAGAACATCTTTCAGGATTCAGCACATAAATCCTGAACTGGTTCTTCACATACAAGTCCTCCACCTTTTCTACTTGCAAATTCTTCCACTTCAATTTCCTCTATCTCTTCAAGTCTTTTCTTGACAATGTATAGCTCATTTCTCCATACTGATCATTCATTTTCTCTAGATCCACAATCTCCACTCAGCTACCAATACTCAGGTTTCTCCTACCGAGAGTTGTATCCATCAAAGGCATCAGTGAAAACTTCTTGTCATCCTTCTCAACAGTAAACACATTTCGGACACAGTCATAAATAGCTCTGCAATCATATTGCCAAGGTCTACCAAGAAATATATCACAACTATTCATCTTCACAATGTCACATAACACAAGATCCTTGTACTGGCCAATCTAAACATCAATGAAGCATTGTTCTCTTACTTCCAAAGCATGAACATCTTGTAACCAGCCAAGCCTGAAGGACAGGGATGCTTCATTCTAATCAAACCAAGTTTCTGAATGAGGTCCTCAGCAACAAGGTTATCAGTGCTACCACTATCAACAATAACATCACAGAGTTTACCTTCGGTCTTCCATCGGTTCCTAAACAAGTTACTCCTCTGACAAGGTTCATCCTTTGTACCGAGCAATATTCGTTGAAGTAGCAAGTTCTTTGATTCAAGTTCATTCTGAATGGTCTCATTCATCACAGCAGTTCATCGATCAACCTTCTTCTGTGTACACTCAAAAGAACGATGTCCTTCATCTCCACAGTTATAGAAAGTACCCTTAAAGATAACTCTACCTGTCTTCTCCTTCAGCTCCACAAGTTTCTGTTCATCTTCTGCATCAGTCGGTTTATCCTTCACCAAGTGATCAACCTTTTCTTTCCCTTGGGAGTTACTAGGTTGTTTCCTCTTCAACTTATCTTCTGCCTTCAAAGCATACTGATAAGCATCTTCAACAAAATCAATCTTCAGCATACCAAGCTCATCCTGAATATTGAATCTCAGACCATTCACATACCGAGCTACCTTTTCCTTACCAAGTTCTCGATGTCCAGACCAAATAGTAAGTTTGTAGAACTCCTCGGTATAATCTTCAACAGACAAATCCTTATGTTTTAGATTATGCAACTTTTTAAACAAGTCAAGCTCATAGTCAAAAGGTATGAGCTTAGCTTTCAACTTAGTCACAATCAACCTCCACTGATTGATCTTTGTTTCACCTTCATCTTCTCGGTCTCTTTGTAGTTCCTTCCACCAAAGAGAAGCATGTCCTTTCAACTGTCTATGATAATCTCACCTGAAGAGGATCTTCAATTTATTCCAACTCAAAGAAATCTTCAAGTTCACCAATCCAATCAATCAGATTGTTAGGCTTCATAGTACCAGAGGAAGTAGAAACTTCCATTTGATAATTACTGAACCGAGCAGCAGATCTAGGTAACTGAGTAGTTCTATCTTCACTAGATTTGTTCCTCCAGTCATCACCACTAGATCCAATAGTTTCAAATTCTTCAGCAGCTTCTTCATAGCCATCCTCAGTACCAACATTTTGAGGTATACCAGTAACAGCTCTCATGATCTCGGTGACCATGTCATTCTTCATCAATTCTATCTCAAATCTAAAATCTGATTTCACCTTCTCTGTGATCCAAGATTCAACAGTATCACAAAGATCAGAAATAACTCTAGGGTCCAATCTTTTTGGAGGCATCCTTAAAGATATGCAAAATAAACCCTCTGCAACAAACCCTCACCGACCACCTTGTGATAATTTCCAAGTTGTAAACAAGTCAAATCACAACCTGCAATCTTGCAAACAACTAGGGCACAATTCCACAAGTTTAGTGCTTTGGATATGCAATCCAAATTGCGCACAATCTCTGCTTCAACAAGATCAACTTCGCAAGATCAGCCTTGCTAGGTTAACCTTCAAGATCAGCTCCAATAGGAACAAACCTTGGCTCTGATACCACCTGATGCAGTCAAGGATGGTGGATCCAATGAAGGACAGTCCAAACCTTGCAGCCAATAGAATTACATAGCGGAATACTCAATAATGCAACACAAGGTAATTTTTCAACACTGATTTTCATTAACATGCCCGACTGTAAGGCCTTTCGGGTTCTATGGCCAATTACAATCAAAAAACAATTCTGCAAGATCCAAAACAAATCTAATACAATCTTAGCTAGTTCAGCTCTGAAGACAATTAGAAGCTGATGGAAATCCTAAGGCAGATCTAAACTTGATCTCGCAAGCCTCCAAGCAATCTCCTTGATCCTAAGTATGCAAACCCCTAGCTCTGCTACAAACAACTATCAGATATCAATCTGACCTGCAAGAACATGCAAGAACTTTTCCACAACTTTGCCAACTTCAGCTTTCAGAACCTCAGATCTGACTCACTAAGTCTTCAAGTTATGAACTTCTCTCCTCCTTCATGATCTCCCTAGACATCTACCCAACCATCCTATAAATACTAATCATCAGCCACAAGTCCGTTGGATGAAACCCTTAACTCCCCAAACAAATAATTAAATGTCATACAAGTCAACTTACAAATGTATACAAACATTTAATTCAGCAAGTCGGCCCATAACAATAGCTACCAACAATAAATTCACCAAGTCGGCTCAACAAATCACACAGAACTCCAGTCGGTAAACCAGAACTACTGAGTGATAGTGAATTCACCGAGAAAGCCAAGCATCGTCGAGCACCACAGGCATGACCAAGTAACACTTTCACCGAGCGCCAGAAACTACTGAGTTCCTTCAGTGACTGAGCTTCCTTCAATGATTGAGATTGTCGGTCAAGGCTGCAACTGAGTAACAACGGCCAAAATACTAACACTCCATGCAATTTCACCGAGGACACAGAATTCGGTCTCATGCACCCATGTTGCATCTGCATCATCTTTACCTTACCATTTGACCAAGTTTTCCCAATAGGTCTTGTACCTGGTCCTCTTACTAACCCTTGAACTCAATATCTTCTCTGCCTTTGGCTTTGCTATGGAAGGTAGTTGAGGTGCTTCTACCTCATTAGTGACCTCTGTGAGATTGTGGTCTGCATTGGGCTCTGGTCCTTTGTAAAGTAATAGGTCTGCAACATTGAAGATAGGAGACAGTCCTATGTTTTTAGGGAGCTCCACCTTGTAGGCATTGTTGTCATACTTAGCTAGTATAACACAAGGTCCTAACCTCCTCATCTGCAACTTTTTGGGCACTCCCTTCTGTAATCTCTGCTTGTTCAAATGTACCATTACAAGGTCTCCCACATGGAATTGGAGACCCTTCTTCTTTTCATCAACCTTGAGCTTGATCTTTACAGTGTTATATGTGAGAGACTTTTTGACTGAGTCGTGGACTTCCTTCATTGAAAGGGAAAATTCCTCTACATATCCACTCCTTGGGGATCCTGCTCCCAACTCTCCAAGTTCAAGAACATCCCATGGGTGTATGCCATAGACAACCTCAAATGGGCTCTTCCCTGTGGTCGAGTTAACTATATCATTGTAAGTATACTCAACTTGTGCTAGGATTTGGTCCCAAGTCTGACCATATTCCTTAATAAGGCACCTCAAAAGGTTACCTAGGCTCTTGCTGACCACCTCAACCTGACCATCAATTTGAGGATGGTATGCAGATCCAAAGGATAGGTTGGTACCAAGCTTGTGCAAGATTGTCTTCCAAAAGTGAATGATGAACTTTGAGTCCCTATCTGACACTATGTTAAGGGGTAGGCCATGAATCCTTACAACCTCTTTAAAGAACAATTAAGCTATCTATGTGGCATCATAGATGGTCTTGCAAGGTACAAAATGTGTCATTTTACTAAATCTATCTACTATAACATAGATGCTATCATACGATTTCTTTGTCTTCGATAAGCCCACCACAAAGTCCATGCTTAGACATTCCCATGGTCTGCTAGGAATGGGAAGAGGTTGATAAAGACCTACATTGGAAGATGTGCCCTTGGCCTTTTGGCAAACAATACAACACTCCACATACTTCCTAATATCTTGATTCATCTTGGGCCAAAAGTAATACCTTTGCACCAGTTCTTGAGTCTTGTTGACCCCAAAGTGTCCACTAAGATCTCCATTATGCTTCTCTTGAATCAAATTCTCTCTCATTGACCCTTTTCGTTAACAAAGATTACCCCATTTAAACAACAACTCATTCTGCATTGTATAATCAAAGAACTCGCCATGAAACTAATTTTTGTGATCCTTGCACACCTTGTAAGCCTCTGCAAAATCCCCATCTTCTGAGTATAGATCCTCGAAGCTGTCAATACCTATGCTTCGTAATTGAGTCTCATGTACCATCAGTAGTCTTATGATTAGTGCATCAACAACCTTGTTTTGTTGCCCCTTCTTATGCTTGATGGTGAATGTATATAGTTGGATATACTCCACCCATTTCATATGCTTGTGACTAAGTTTATCTTGGGAATTTAGGAAGCTAAGGGCCTAGTTATCTATATAAACCACAAATTCCTTAGGAAGGAGGTAGTGTCTCCACTTCCTTAAGGCTTGGAATAAAGCATACAACTCTAAGTCATAGGAGGAGTACTTCCTTTTTTCATCATTGAGCTTCTCACTGTGGAAAGCAACTGGTATGCCCTCCTGACTTAAGACAACCCCAATAGCAATGTTGCTAGCATCACACTCAACAATAAAAAAAATTTCAAAACTAGGGAGGACTAAGATGGGTTGTGTGGCTATCCTTTGCTTCAACATTTCAAACCCCTAATGTCCTTGGTCATTCCATTGGAACTTAGTTTCCATACCACCCTTTATATTGTTTACCATTGGTGCACATATAGCACTAAATTGCTTAATGAAATTCCTATAGTATTGAGCTAGACCATGAAAACTTCTCACCTTTGTGACAGTCTTAGGAGTAGGCCAATTAATGATTGGCTCCACCTTTCTTTGGTCCATTTTGAGATTTCCTTGTGATGGTACAAAACCAAGGTACACCAACTCCTGCTGCATAAACTCACACTTATCCAAGTTTATCATTAGTTTTTCTTGATGTAACTTTTGAAATACAGCTTGTAGATGCCCAAGATGTTCTTCTTTAGTTCTGCTATAAATTAGGATATCATCCAAGTATACTACCACAAACTTACCAATGAATTCCTTCAACACTTCATTCATCAGCCTCATAAAGGTGCTAGGGGCATTAGACTGTCCAAATGGCATGACAAGCCATTCATATAATCCCTCATTGGTCTTAAAGATGACCTTCCACTCATCCCCCTTTTTTATTCTAATTTGGTGGTACCCACTCTTTAGATCAATCTTAGTGAAGTACTTAGCTTCCCCTAAATAGTCCATTGAGTATTCTATCCTTGGAATAGGGAACCTATACCTAATGGTGATTCTATTGATGGCCCTAGGATTAGTACATAATCTCCAAGTACCACCCTTTTTAGGAGTTAAACAGTAGGAACAACACATGGGCTAATACTTCTAATTACACCTTGGTCTATGAGCTCTTGGATTTGTTTAGAAATCTCCTCATTCTGTTGAGGTGTCATTTTATAGAAAGCTTTATTAGGAAGTATAGCCTAGTATGAAATCTATTTGATGGCTAATAGCTCTTTTAGGGGGTAGGGTAGCTAGTTGTCCTATACTTACAATGTCTTGGAACTACTTCAACATCTCTTGAACCTCTATAGGCAATTTTGTCTTCTTTTTTGTCTTCTCTTTCTTGGGCTTTAAGACTAGTGCATACCCTACTCCCTCACCTTCTTCTAGATTCTCCAAGAACTCTTTCTCACCCACTAAAATAGCATTAGGCCATGTTGACCTTGCTTCCCTGTCCTCTAGCAAAGACTGTATCTTGAATGTAACTCCATCCTTCTTGAATGAGTAGGCATTCTTTGCCGCTTCATGCATAGCTTGCCTATCAAATTGCCATGGCCTTCCCACTAGGAGATGGCATGCATCCATTGGCAAGACATCACATAGCACTCTATCCTTATACCTCCCAATGGAGAAGTTCACCCATGCTTGCTCATTGACTGGGACATGTTGTCCCTTGTTTAACCAGGTGACTTTGTAAGGATTGTTGTGAGGAATTCTTTGAAGTTTGAGCTTACTTACTGCCTCCTCTGACACAATATTGTCAGTAGACCCCGAATCAATGATGACCTTACACACTTTCCCCAAGATTTTACACTTTATTCTAAACAATGTTCTTCTTTGGCTAAGATCTTCTTGGGAAGGTTCCTTGATAAGTGTTCTCATGGTCATCCAATTCTCCCCCTCTTCTGACTCTAAGGGTACTTCTGCATGTTTGCTACAAGATGCCTCTTCTTGGACATATATGACTCTTCTTTCACTACCTTGTGATGTAGACCCTTTCTCCAGACACCTATAAGCTGGATGTCCTAGCTGGTTGTTGTGTTAGTACTTCATGTTGGCAAAATATGACCCTCTTCCTTGACCATTGTTCCTTCCTCTTCCATTGTTATTTGGACCTCTACCTCTAGTATAGCCTCTTCTGTTTCAGCCACTTTCATGTTGCTCTGTCAACTTGATCTCTCCTTGGGTCTTTGGTTCTTCATTCCTACCCCCAAAACCTCCTCTATGGCCCCTGCCATCTCTTCCTCTTCCTCTTCCTCTTCCTTTATTACTGCTTGGGTCTTGTTTCTTTCTCAATTTTTCTTCCACTTTGATAGCTAGCTAATGACATCTCTGCACTGTGGTAGGAGTCAAGAGACTAAGCTCATCTTGTATATTCCACCTTAAGCCATTCAGATATCTGGCTACCTTCACACTCTCATCTTCAGCCACTCTAGATCTCATACACAATCTTTGGAACTCTTCAGTATATGAGTTGACATCCATTTCTTTTTTCCTAAGACTCTTTCTTTTCTTGTGCAATTAGATTTCATAATCCTCGGGGACATATGCTTCTCTAACCTTAGCCACCATAGCCTTCCATATAGCTATAGGCTTCTTCCCTTCTTTATCCCTCTCATCTTGGATGAACTTCCACCAAGTGAGAGCAAATGCCCTAAGTCTTTCTTTTTCTACTCTTACCTTTTGGGCCTTAGTTATTCCATCACACTCAAAGTGGTTTTCAAGTCCCTCAATCCAATCCATTACCAACTCTGGTTCCATTTTCCCACTGAATATGGGTACCCCTTCCAAATATTTTCCACTTAGGGCTTTTAATGCTTTAGGGAGTGGCTCCTCTATAATGACGGGGTCTGGTTCAAGGACCTCATCATCTAGGGGTACTTCTTTGTTCTTTCCTTCTAACTTATCCTTGACTTCTTTAGTCTTTTCATCCACTTGATCCAATTTCTACTCCAACTGAGCTAGTCTTTCTCTGAGTATTCAATTCTCTTCTTCTTGATCCTCCACTTTCCTAGATAACTCCACATTAGTCACCATTGTAGACTCCCCAACTAATTATGATGGTTGAAACATTAACCCACAAGTCTAATCTTGTGTGCTCTGATACCAATCTGATAGATACTGTCTAGTGTACTTGCATAATCTTGATCAAGATCCTTCTAGCTCCCAATCCACCAAGATCCTGATCACTCTTAAGATCTTCTAAGTCTCCTCCTACTTGGTTTAGAACTTCTCAATGCCTCCATACAAGGTGACATTCTCTAGTGCTTCACTAGGGTATCTACCTTCAAACTACATTCATCTTTCCAACCCCATTAGCTATCCTCTAATGGCTTCTTTGGCTCTCTCCAATGAACTTCATGTTTTGCAGGGGTTCTTAGGTTTCATTCAACCTCCTTAGTCCAATCTTGATTCCTCTTTCCCAAGGTGTCAAGATCTAGGTTACTGATCTCCACTTTTTGTCTCAAAAAGCCTATTAGGCCTAATAGCCCTCAAATAGGTCTTCCTGACCAGTTTTTGGCTATTTGCATGAAATGCTTCTGAGCAACCCAACAAATAAACAATGGATTCTACTACCCTTTTCGAAGTTATCCAAGATTTTGTAGGTCTCCCCTCCTCAAACTACCCGTACAACCCCTTCCTAAATTTAAGGAATGTTAGAGCTAATTAGGCTTCCTAAACCAATCAGACTTTCTTGTCTTTAGAACCTCCTTGGTTGCATTATTCAGACCCCAATCTTCTTGGAGGGTCTTTGTATGAGTCCAAAGAATCTTCCATGCACTCAACTTAACTCCACCATCAAACCCCTGCATTTACACATACAATTTCATGTGCAAGCTCCTTAACCGGGCTCACTGTTCTCACCTAAGGCTTGCTTGCATTCATGGCCAATGTAACTTCCAGGCCTCCTCCATTTGTATGTACACTATACATAGGCTCCCTTAACATGTGCCAAATCCATGTGATGATTGCATGGTAGGGTTTCATGTGGGAGCCATGGAAACACACCTCAGTCCTGGATAGGCTAGAGACTAGCTAACTTCACAAAACAATAAACAAATCTTAAAGGAAATGTAGATAAAGAACTCCTAATCTATGGAAGTGAAAAATAACTCTTCTAGTTACAAGAATCCAATGCCAAAACTCGGGATTCAATCATTTACATAGTTTGTATTGACTTCACAAATAGACTGATATAAAAACCAAGGTACAAAAATCTTGATAAAAGCTTGTAAAACTTGTAACAGTGTCTAACCTCGGGATTTGGGCCCAAATGGTCTTAAATACCTTATTCCAAAATGGTCAAGTGGTTGGGACACCAACCATGCCCTAATATCTCTTCTTGTCTCCGCCAAGACAAACGTTGTTAAGCAACTTTTTAAAGTTGCAAAAGTTGTCATGACAACATTTTGACAACTTTGCATTTTCTTGCTCTCCCTAGGTCTAATGACCTCAAAACCTTACCAAATGATGGACAAACATCAGAAAATCCATTTCTAGCTTATTTCCACCTTTCCCTATCATAAAGAGGTCATTTGGCTCAAATCCCAATGCCAAGCCAAAATTGATCTCAAACACCACTAATTAACACTTAACACTTAACCAGGGTACTAGATTGGACTAAGCCAAATCTGGACCACTTAAGCACACCAACTAGATCCTACTAGAATCTCTAACTATCCTGACCTGGCTAGGGTCAGTACAAGAAAAATAGAGTAGGACCTTAGCCAAGATCCTAGGTGCTCCTGCACCAGAAGGTAAACAATTGGACTCATCAGTGGCTTTCTACTATTTCTTGAGTGATCCTTCTTCAATCAATGATTCAATCTCTTCCTATTTATAGAAGTTTGGTTTAGGCATTCCCTGTGTATTTTCTTAAGAAATTTGATGCCCTCTCACGCTAGTTTCTTTGGATTGGTAATTTGCAGAATTCTAATTCGAGCCTAATTAAGTGGGAATCTATGTCAACCAAGGAAGGAGGGGGGTTTGGGCCTTCGTTCTGCTATTTTGAGTGGGCAGGCTCTTGTGGCCAAATTATATTGGCCTTGGTGTACCAATTAGAATCAGCTCTGGGCCCACATTCTCATGCATAAGTATTTACAAGGTGTTGAATATTTGGATGTTTCTCGCTATCCTTTGGATGGCAGGGTCTCTATGGTTTGGCATACTCTGAAAACAAGTGCTCGACTGGTTAAGAGGGGCCTTTTTTGGATCTGCAACAAAGCCTCATAAGCTCTCTTTTGAACGAATTCTTGGGATGGTCATCCTCCTCTTCCTTCCATGTATTCACATTTGCAGCCCCTCTATGATTGTTTTACAGTAGCTAGATGGGATTAGGTTGTGCATTATAAGACTATTCAAAATTTGAGCCTAGTTGGTTATAGATGGAAGGATTCTTATGAATGGTTGTTGATGGTTTAGAGAGGGATCAGAACAAGCTAACTCACATTCTTGCTTCTCAAGAGTACAGCTCCTTGGTAGGACCGGATGTCCTAGCTTGGGGCAGTGATTCATCTAGTAAATACTTTGTTTTTGCACGGCACTTTGAGCTTAATAGACACTTGTCTGGAGGAATTGAAGTGTCTTGGTGGAAGCAGGTTTGGAATAAATTTTCTTGGCCCAAATGCAATTTTTTCATGTGGTTGGTGTTTCATAACTAATGTCTTACCTAGAGAATTTATGCAAGTAGGGCTTTCATGGCCTCGCGATGTGTGCCTTGTGTTATCGTAGTGAGAAGTCTTTCTCATCTTTTCTTTCAATGTTCCTTTGCCAAGGAGATCTAGCACTTTTGGTGGGGTGTTTGGGGTCAGACTTGTTGGCATGTCTCCTCTTTGTCAGAGTTTTGGGCCCGTTGGGGTAAAACCCTTGCTAAAACCTCTTTTCTTTAGGTTGTGTAGGCTCTTGGTCCTCTTCTCATTTTCCATGTTTGGTTGGAAGGGAATCAATGAATTTTCCATGATGCTAGGATGGTTTCTACACACTTGTGGAAAATTATTCATTCTCTTCGTAACACTATTTTGGCTAAGTGTGAAATGGATGGAGGTGTAGATCCTAAAGATGATGCTATTTGCAATCCCCTTAACTTTCCTCTTTAAGGGTGTGTTTTGGTGTATGTTGGTCAAGTTAGAAGTAGTCAATGCAAACGTACCTTGCAAAGGATCAATCGAGAGGGCCAGTGGACTTCCCCTCCTTGCTGAGATTTAAAAATTAACACTGATGGTTCTCAGAGGAATCTGAGGCATGCTAGCATTGGTGGAATTGGCCGAAATAGAACTAGTAATATTCAATTTAATTTTTTTGTTTATAAGGGCCTTCATACAAATAATCTAATGGGCGCTCTTGCCATTTTGTATGTTGTTTAGCATTCTTGTGCTCTTGGCTGGCAAAGGATTATTTGAGTATGATTCTCAAGTGGTGGTGACTTTCTTGACTAGGCAACAATTTGAGGGTGTTAGTTGGTACTTATTTTTGGTTATTAGACTGATTCTCCATTTGTGCAGCTCCTTGGAATCTGCTACTTTTACACGTATTCCTAGCGAGTGAAATGGTATGGAAAATTGTTTGGCCAAATGGCCTTCAGATCAAATGCAGGGTTGGAATATAGTGGATAAGGGGCAATTACCTCCTAAGTTGTCTCATATGTTAGATCAGCTAGTGCATAGTGATAAGGTTTTGTAGTGCTCTCTTTGTTGGGCACTCTGCTCTTTTTGTTTCTCTTTTGTGTTTGAATAGATTTTTACCCCTCTTGTAGTTAAAAATATTGAGATTTATCAAAAATGAATCCACTAACCATACTAAAAATAGTACCCTTGCAATTGGTTTAGTTGGTACTAAAAACCAATTTATGAAAAATATTTTATATTGTAAGACTAACCCAAAATCACTCCAGAAAAGGGCATCGTGCTCATAATAACGGTGAGAGCTCAACAAAACATCAACAACCGTCAGATTGTTTAAAAACTACCTCCAAGGTTTCCTAACCCTAACTCATTACCCTAGAAGAACCAACTGTAATAGACCAACAGTTCACCAACTCAAATGGTTAGGAAGGGGACATTGCAAAAGAGAAGGGGATGGATGACACCCTTGTTTGACCCCAATATCACTCAAACTTTTTGAAAGCTTGTTGAAGTTTTTTTTTTTACTTTAACCTTTTCATAAAGCCTATAGACAGACATTATAAGATACATAGGAATCCCAAGCTTTTTCATTCTATGTCAAAGTTTCTCCCTAGAGAGCATATCAAAGACCTTTTTGAAATCAACAAAACAACAGAAAATATCTTCCATTTGCTCCCAAAATTTTCCAAGAATGTGCCTCAAAGTAATGGAAGATCAACCTTAGAGTGCTTCAGACTAAAACAAATTTTTTTTTTGGCACACTTTTCTTTTTCTTCTGCCCACCTGCTGATTATATTTTCTATCATACTACCAAATAATTTTGCAAATACTCAACCATAAAGTGCTTGGTCCTAAAACCCACTTGTAGGAGAGGGAGCAAGACTCTTCTTTTCTAAGTTAGAATGTCAATCAATATTTTCGCTATCTTTAGTTAACCTTCACCTAGACATCCCATTGTCAACTTAAGAATGGTAAGTGCTATGTGTCCATGGTTTAATAAGAAGTATAGACTTACTATTGCACCCCTTTCTTATTGTGCTCCTTTTCCTTCTACTCTCATAATCTCCCAAAATTGGTCACAAAATCCACCCCAGAAATTCATAAAAATCTTCCCCAGAATAGCCTCAAGCTGGCCTTCTGAAACATGCATAAAGCGAATTGCAGGCCCTTACATGCACCATCAATTTTCTTGCCCTCCCAGCTAACTACTTTCTTTTTTACATCGAAGACCTCTTCATTTGATTTTTCTTGATTATTACTTCGCTATCCTAGGGGAGCCTACTGCAACATAATATGACATTTTGGACCATTCCGAACGCATTTTCTTCATCTTGATAGGGATTGCCAAATGTGGACTTAATATCTCAATACACAATTTTCCAAATGCTTTAGTTTTACAAATTCTGACAATCTTATGTTTGCAATGAGCGTTAGAGCCAATGGCAGTTGCAAACGATATTTTTATTACCTAGACGATTGTTGGGTGTAAATGCTTATCATGTGGCTATCTTATCATTCCACCAAATGGTTCTCAATTACAAAACAAAATAGTAAGCATATGTTGTGGAGAAAGCTGGGTGAAAGAAGAACATTCAACAACATTAGACAGTAAATATTGACTTACAGAAAAAAAAATAAAAAAATAAAAATAAAAAAATAAAAAAAATAAAAAAAAAAAAATTAGTGTAAATTAATGTAAAATAAATAACTTTCTTTACCAATTAAAATGAATGAATTCTTCATATAATTCAGAGGATAAATTTGACTTTTGACTTTTCAACGATGCGGTTTGTGGTTTGGTCTGCCTAAGCAGAACAAGACAGCCCAGGGGTTATTCTGCTCAAACTATTTTTTTTCTTATATATAAAACATGGTTTGGGAGGCTAAACTAACTCTTAAAAAATGTGTTCCAGTTCCGATCACGCTCCACACCAGGTTGAGAAACAAAAGAAAAAAAATATAATAAATCATGAAGCATGATTCTTATAAAGCCAACACAATTTTTACAAATGCTACTTCATACAAATAAAACTTGATATTTATTATGGAATATACATATTTGGCAATCAAATAAATAGTATTAATTGGAATATTAACCCGAGGAGCTAAAATTCTCAGGCTCACTTGATATTCAGACAAAGGATGTTTAAAAACTTGTCAAAAACTAAAACATTAGAAACCCTATAAAATTTATTACAAACCAATTTGATAAAGATTTGTCATTGCAAAACAATAGAAAAACAAACCATTTCATTGTTCAAAAATGGTCAAGAAATTCTAGTGCACTTTGAAACTAATCATTTGGGACAAGTAAACATTGCTTCACTTGGCAAGACAAGAAAATATATCTGGGTAAACATTAAACAGTTTAAAGGTATTTTAAAACGTAGACTTGCCCGTATGAAATGGTCACATGAAAAGAAAACACACAGTCAAAGGGTGAATAAGCATGAGATAAGACAAAAGGATGGTGTCAAAGAGTGTCTCCCTACACATTTAGGTGGCAACAACTTTTTGTACGACAGCAGTAACTTTATAGACCCCGTCACTTACAGCCCTACTTCTACACCTCTTGCTTGGTGTCCTGATCTATATGTGCAAGAATTTTTGATCGCCAATGAGAGGTTAGAACTTCTAGAGGTTAAAGAGGGAGAAAGTGGCCTCAAAATGCATATTCAGATTGCAGCAAATAAGTCTCTGACAAACAACAACAATGCTTTAAAAGTTCAAGTCTCATTGTTGCAAGAAACACTCTATCTACAAGAAGTGTTGTGCCAAGGTCAAATCTGGATTTAAAGGTAAACACACCCTTGATTTAACGAGGGACTTGGTACAAGAAGTGTTGTTTTGGCAAGGTCAAATCTGCCAAGCATGGAGAGTTGGCAAGTCATGCGATGAGAGAGATAGACCCATTCAGGTAGTTATGCCCAATATTCGTGACAAACAAAATTTGAGCAAAAAATAGCTCTTGAGGGGTTCTCGCTTCTTTTTAGAGGAAGATCTAACTATAAGACAACAGGAAGAAAGAAGGATGGAAGTCAAAAAAAAAAATGAAGGCAAAAGGGCTTGAATGTTCAAGTGCAAAGCAATTATTGTTCATTTTGGTCACCATCCCAATATACAGCAACAAGTGGGCAACAAGGATTTGGCAACAAATTCTTCAATAGGCAACTATACGACAAGATCAACATTCACTCATAAGGATAACAACTCAAATCTGAGTCTTCCACATCAAAACAAAGAGCAATCAAGTTCAGCTCAAGCTTCCTTAAGTTTAGTTTGTTGGAATAGCAGAGGTTATCTTTGGAGACGTGGGCCTAGGTTAGGACCTATTGCGGAAGGCAAAGACGTTATTTGTCTCATAGAGACACATGAACATGAAGGATGTAAGACTCCATTGTTTGAAGGCTATTGGAAGTTGGCAGTGTGGAATGAGGCAGCGGGAAATGGTAAAGGCCATGGAGGCATTATGGTTCTTGTAAAAGAAAGGGAAGGGCATGTTATTCAATTGGAAAAGGTAGATTCTAATAAAAATTTGATTTGGTTCAAAATTGTTAAAAACAGTAGTCTTCTCAGAATAGCACCGTGTTACTTTCCCCACAAGTATCCAAAATCTATAAAAAGTGTGGTTTAGATCACAATGACCCCTATGCTACTTTAAAGAAAGATATATTTTCGCAGTGTGGGGATGTTCTTCTTGTCAGAGATTTCAACACTAGAACAAATTGCCAAGCTATTATTTTCAGCTCCAAAGAAAATGGTTATCCTATTTGCCTCACAGAAAAGAGAAAACATCAGTGGGAGAAAGTCTCAGAATATGCTAAAGGCTACAATCATTTTGGGGAAGAATTGATCACTTTATATGGCACTTTTGATATGATAATTTGCAATGGTTTGGCTAAATGGTCCAAGTCGGGAAATTTCACTTGCAACACCTACAACGGAGCAAGCGTGGTTGATTATGCAATTGGTTCGCAAAATTTGTATGAGAGAATTGAGAAAGTTGTAATTGGGGAACACGTAAGAGATCTCAAATCAGATCATAGACCGTTGTACATAAATATGTTGCAGGCAGAGGATAGGCAACTTGGGGCAAAAAACCAATGCCCTCAACAACCACCTTCCCAAGGTAGAGTTATTTTGACTTTAGAAAATGGTAACATCTTCAAGGCTACTATTGAGAGACTTCGTAAGAGGAAGCATATGCACAAACACATTGTTAATAGTCATGCAGTATAAAGTTTGATCCATGAGGCTCTCTCAAAGTGCAAGAGAACAAAAAGTAGAAAATCTGAAACAAATTGTTTTCCAGCTAATGTGTGGTTCGATATAGAATGCAAGATAGCTAGGAGAAATTTGAAGGAGTCAAATAAAGAAAACCTTGACATTAAAGTTTACAACGAAACCTAAAGAAGAAGAAAACTAATTTTATGTTCACAAGAAGAGAGGAGCTAATTGCCATGGGTAAAAACAACCCCAAACTATTTTGGAAAGAAATCCAGCCAAGGAAGAAGCAAACTGATAATAATATTACAGCCACCCAATGGTTTGACTATGCAAGGAAACTCTATGAGCAAGAAGGTGGGGTGGACCAGCCACCCTTGGTCAATAATACAACAAATCTTTTCACCATGCACAAGGTAGAGATGGGAATTAAGAAGTTGGGTGTTGGTAAAGCAAAAAACTTGGTTGAGCTTCAAGCAGAGTATCTCAAGTGGGGTATGGAAACCCTCACTCCACACATTACGGAAATCTTCAACAATATCAGCCAAATGGGATTTCCAAAAGATTGGACAATCAGCCTTGCTATACCATTTTTTAAGAGTGGTGATGTCAATAATCCCTCCAACTACAGGACTATAATGATCAATCATCTCTTTGCAAAACTTTTTGGCAGCATGATAGAAAATAGGATCAAAAAATGGGTGAAAAAAAATCATAAACGTGCAAAAGGGCAAGCTAATTTTAGGCCAAAACACTTGACGATTGATCAGTGTATCACTCTAAGGCACATTATTGAAAAAGAGTGGAAGGAAAAAGAGGTCTTTTGTTGTTTTGTTGACTTTAAAAAGGCTTTTGACATTGTCCCTAGGGAAAAGTTTTGGCTCAGGATGGAAGAATTAGGGATTCCTACACATCTCAAAACTGTTGTTCATAGGATGTATGAAGAGGTGAAAGTCAAAATCAAAACTTCAACTGACATTTCAGAATGTTTTAGGAGTGATATTGGGGTCAAACAAGGTTGTCCTCTATCTCCTACTTTGTTTGGCTTATATATTGATAAACTTGAAGGGTGGTTAAACATGCAAAATGGTGAGCGTGTCCAGTTGGGTGAATTTGTAATAAGGTTGCTCCTCTATGCAGACGATCTCATTTTGATTGTCAAATTTGTCTGTGATTTGCAAGAACATTTATTCTCTCTTGAGCGCTTTTGCAAAATGGTGGGGATGCAGGTTAATATCAGCAAGACTAAATCGTGGTTTTTTCTAATAATAAAAAATAGCATCAGCAAAAGTTTTATTTTGGAGGCAGCATTCTTGAGGAAGTTGCGGAGTATATAAATATCTCAGCGTTGAGTTCAACAACAATCTAAGCTAGGTAGGCTACAGAAATAAAAGGACATTAGGTGGATGAAAGACATTTTATGCTGTTCAAAATAGGTGTCGCGAATCGGAGGTTTGGAATTGGAAAACTGCTCAAACCTTGTTTGGTCTTCTTGTTCTGTCGGTTGTTCTGTATGGATGTGAATTATGGGCCAACAACACTTCTATCGCACAATGGAAGCAAATCAAGGGAATCCAAAAGCATTTGATCACAAGCTAATTTAAAATCAAAAGCACCGTCCCGTATGATATCATGCTAAGTGAAATGGGGGCTGCCCCTATCAAGGCACTTGCTATGGTTCACCTCATAAGCTATCTAAAAAGAATCAAAAAAATGAAAGGAGATAGATGGCCTAACGTTGTCTTTAACAATACATTGTGTAAACAAAAAAAGACATGGATGGGTAAATGGAATATCCAATTCACTATGTGCCCCACAAATAAAGGTCTTCGTTATGGAGAAATTTTACAAGAGAAATTGGGGAAATGGGTTTGGAAGGAAGAAAATATATTATATCAATGAGTTCAACCTCGCATGTGATCAACTCCAAAAAGCATACATAGGGACCAACATTTGTTGGAAAGCTAAAATTCTTATTGCTCAGCTGAGAACCAACTCTCATCAACTTCACTGTGAGACCGGACATTGGAAGAGACCAAAGGAGGCTTGGGAAGGGAGAGTTTGCATGTTTTGCAATTCTGGGAAAGTGGAAACTGAGCATCAATTTATTTTATAATGGGAAGCATACAAATTTTTGGATATTATATCTGATAGATCTTGGCATAACCTATTCAGCGAGGTGTACATTGAGAAGTTAGGTGTGCTCATCATCAATCTGCACAAGAAAAAAACTGAGCTACAGAAGTTGGCTTAAGTTGTCTTGCTGTCCCATAGGCTATTTTTAGTCTCACGGACGTTAAATTTTTATCTATCTATCTATCTGTATGACTGATTAAAAAATCTATGCCCAAGATCTATTTAATGGTAATCATTTTCATCTTGAAAATTGATCTTTATATTTCGGAGTGCTTCTCACAAGGGAATGCATGTCCATGTAATTATGAGATGATTAAAAAGGATAAGGAATCAAGTAAACCACTAGTTTGAGCTTAGTCACAGAAAAATGTAGCTCTTGATGCAGTTTCCTCAAACAGAGGAATTGGACAGCAAGATGACTCTGGCATTCATGCATTCAGACCATATATTACTTGAAGCCTACATTCTCTTGGTCAATTAACCTCTGGGTTTTTGGGCCTCTTCTCATTCCCATCACTGTTTCCTTGATTTGTTTATTTTGCTATCAGCAGTTTCTGAAGTAGCTTTGATTGAGATAAGCGCGATAGACGGGCCCAGGCACATTGCAAAACCACCATAGCGGCAAACGGAACAAGTCTCACAAGGAATGAGACAAAAACAGGAACACAGAAAGACCAGCAGTAGACACCAGAAACAGCTACAGATCAGCAATAAATTTCAGACCATTAATGGCCCTCTCACAACTACGCAAGTCCAGATTCTCCACCAAAATGGCGAAACCTCTATAGGAACTCCACTCTTCTCATCCACATCAACCGGGGGAATATAAGGTTGAGCAAAAGATTTACCTTTGGCAGTTACTGAAGTAATTAATGTTGTTATTGCTGAATGGTTTACTGGGCTAGTCAACATTGGGATATAGTTGAGCTAGCTAGGTTCTATTCTTCGGTCCCCTCTTTTTCTTCATAGCCTTTGATAAGATGGCTGCAGTAACAGTTATTCAGGTTTTTGAGCTAACTGCCTTGGGGTTTTAGAAAGCTTAATGGCTTATGCCTTTGTTAAATGCTCAAGCGTGTTTATAGGTGGTACATGTTAGCAGTTTTGCAGCGTAATCTAGAAATGTATAAGTTTGAAGTCTTAGTTGGCAACTCTATTATCGACTGATATCTATCCGGTTTCTGTTTTGGTCCCTGACAGATGTTAAAATATTGCAAATCTACTTGGCCATGATGGAATTCTTTGTAAATCTATATCCAGGAGATGGAGGAATGGAGGGCTGTAATACAAATCTCCCTTGAATTTGTGCAGACATTTGGCTTAAATTGAACTTGCTGTATGGAAAATGTAAGAACGTATTTAGATTAAGCAAAAGATTCAAAGGCTTACAACTTTGAGATGCAGTAAACCATCGGGATTTCTTATTTAAAAAAACATTCCAGATACAAACTATAGGAGAAACCATCTAGACCTCTTAATTGAAGAGGCCTTGCAGGGAAACTGTTTGTAAATAACCACTTGCAACTCAATGATTACTTGTTCAGCCGGATCAGTTTACAAGATAAGCTCAATGAAAATACTTTACATATTCTGTATGAATACACTTATACATTGCTCCAATTTTTACATGAATGTGCAGCACTGCAATATTTCATTGCTTTCCAACTTTGCCAAGTTCCTTCCAACTATGCTGTGCCACCTCTGAAACAAACAAAACCAGTTTGGATGAGCTTGAGAATCAATGCAAGATGATAAAGGCACTGCCCCAGTAACATGCAAATATCAATGCACCTAATAAAAAGATATCCATGATGGAAGCTGCCCTATTTTCAAATGAATAATACTAACTAAGATGGTTTAAAACATTATTGTTAATCAACTGATAGTGTGTCAAATTGCCAAGAAATGCCACTAAATATGATTTCATAGCTACAGGCTATGCCTCTTAATCACGAATATCTGTACGGTTAATGTAAAAATGTTTATATCCCAGGTGCAGATACCCACAGAATCTAACATCAGCACAAGAGATCAAATTTTGTGAGCATCAAAAGCTGATTTTTAAACCACTGCTGGACAAGAAATCATCACTCTTGAAGTTGAGATTGCTTATGGATTCATGAAGTTTATTAGTGAACAGAATCTATTGTCACATCCAAAGGGTACTCATATTTAGGGAGCTTCATATGGGAAGATGATCTAATAAAAAAAAACTACTACAATTGCTCAGACACTAAACAGAAATCGTGTAGATCAGCAATATGAAAAATCTTTTAAATTTGACAAGGTATGTTGCTAGGACTCATGCAAACAGCCACATGTTTTTTCTAGTGAAACCCCTGAGTCCTAAGTATCATTATAATCATGACTTTCTGCTTCTTGTTTTAATTACCAAAATAACCAAACTATCCAATAGGAGTTGCATTTAAAAGATTCTAAATATTTAATATGTTCCAAGACGCATGCAAAGATGATGTCTAAATTACTTCTCTTTAGGTCTTGAAGCATGTCATTACCTTTTAAATATCAAAATTGCATAGACACAAGGAGTTATGATGGCTTCATTTGAATCATACTATCAAAAGAAATGAACATAATTCTTATTTAATAATATAGTATACCTATTGTGAGGTTTTCACACCATCGCCCCAAAGAATTTGGGGACCCCCCTTTTTTTCAAGCAGGCCTTGGCAATTTCCTAGATCCGGTAGTTTGGATGTCACACTAGGGAAGTATTTGGATGCCTTAAGCGAGTTTGGAGTGATCCAGAGGTTTTGAGATGACAATTTACACCTTGGACGTTTTGAAGTGCCTAGGAGGGTCTATTTTGTTTTCACCTTGCACTGAACTTTGGTTTTCCTAAACAATTGATTTTGCCTCTAGCCCAAATGAAATTCAATAGGAATATTTTATTTTGATTGTTAGAATAATATCTGGCAGGACAAATTTGCAAATTTTTAGACTTGGATGAATTTTGAAAATTGCTATAATTGTATAGCTTGAACATTTTCAAAATGAAATTGTGGATTTGAATATTTTGGGAAAATCTTGTAAATTTTTTATGGTGAAAACAGAATTTTAAATGAAATTAATTGCTTTTTGGAGCTAAATTGCCAAATGGTTTTAAATTGCCAAACGATTTTGAATTGCAAAATGAAAGAATTAAATTGCCATGTGGGATTTTCAAAATTTAATGGAGGAGAGTAAATGGAAATTGGAAATTATTTGAATTTTGATTGGCTTGCAATTTTCGATTTTGGATGGTGTTGTCATGATTAAATAGGTTAAAATCAATTTTCTTGGGGAAATTTCAAACTTACAGCTGGCAGCCCCCCCTTTCAATTTCGATTTTGCTTGGCATTGGGCCTAATGAATTTAATTTCCCATCTCCCAAGGCTGGTGCCAACTCTTCCCAGCCCCCACTTGCGATTTTTCATGATTTATTTGGCAATTTTGAAATAAATTAAATGCCCCCAAGGGCTGTGCGATTTTATTTCATTTAATTTCGGGTTTTGAAGTGGCATTTCATTAAATTTTGTTTTCCCTCCAAGGCCAAGTCGGCCCTCTTTTGAAGGCAAAAATTGGTATAAGAGGAAGGCTTTCCTCCTCTTCTTCTCATTCATTCCTTGCCTTGTGTCTTGGCTGCAAATCTGGAGAGCTGCGAATTTGGAGAGGAAGACCAAAATTTGAGGAAAGCCAGCGAATTTGAAGAGGAGTTGCAAAATTGTCCCAAGGAGTGCTGCGAATTCTGTCTAGGGCTGCAATTTTTGCCAAGGACTGCTATTTTCCAAGGCTGCAAATCTGGAAGAAGCCAGCGAAAATTTCTAAGGGCTGCAAATTTGACGCAGTCAGGGATGGTGGATCCAATTAAGGACAGTCCAAACCTTGCAACCAACAGAATTACACAGCGGATTACTCAACAATGCAACACAAAGTAATTGTTTAACACTGATTTTCATCAACATGCCCGGCTGTAAGGCCTTCCGGGTTAGGGCCAATTACAATCAGAAAACAATTCTGCAAGATCCACAACCAAATCCAATAAAACCTCAACTAGTTCAGCTCTAAAGACAATCAGAAGCTGATGGAAACCCTAAGGCAGATCTAAACTTGAGCTCGCAAGCCTCCAAGCAATCTCCTTGTCTCCAAGTATGCAGCCCCTAGCTCTACTACAAACAACTATCACATTACAATCTGATATGCAAGATCATCTAAGAACTTTTCTACAACTTCGCCAACTTCAGCTCTCAAGCTTCACATCTGATATCTCAGATCTGCTAACTTCTCTCTCTAAACATCTACCCAAGCACTCCTTAAATACTAATCATCAACCACAAGTCGGCAAGATGAAACCCTTAACTCTCCAAAACAAATAATTAAATGCCATACAAGTCGGCTTACAAATGTATACAAACATCTAATTCAGCATGTTGGCCCATAACAATGGCTACCAACAGTAAATTCACCAAGTTGGCTCAACAAATCACATAGAATTCCAATCGGTAAACCAAAACTACCGAGCGACAGTAAATTAACCGAGCACGCCAGGCATTGCCGAGCACCAGTGTCAACCGAGCATCGCAGGCATGACCGAGTAACACATTCACCGAGCACCAGAGACTACCGAGTTCCTTCAGTGACCAAGCTTCCTTCAATGACCGAGACCGTCGGTCAAGGCTGCAACCGAGTAACACCGACCAAAATACTAACACCCCATGCAGTTCCACCGAGGACACAGAATGCCCCTACCTTAACCTTGGATGCCCCTGCATCAGACACCCCAGGTTCCAAAAGATGTTCATATGTGAGAAAAACATCTTTCAGGATTCAGCACATAAATCCCGAACTGGTTCTTCACATACAAGTCCTCCACCTTTTCTTCTTGCAAATTCTTCCACTTCAGTTTCCTCTGTCTCTTCAAGTCTTTTCTTGACAATGTACAAGTCGGTTCTCCATACTGATCATTCATTTTCTCTGGAACCACAATCTCAACTCGGCTACCAATACTCAGGCTTCTCCTACCGAACGTTGTATCCATCAAAGACATCAGTGAAAACTTCCTGTCATCCTTCTCAACAGTAACCACATTTCGGACACAGTCATAAATAGCTCTACAATCATCTTGCCAAGGTCTACCGAGCAATATATCACAACTATTCATCTTCATAATGTCACATAACACAAGATCCTTGTACTGGCCAATATGAACATCAATGAAGCATTGTTCTCTAACTTCCAAAGCATGAACATCTTGTAACCAGCCAAGCCTATAAGGACAAGGATGTTTCATTCTATTCAAACCAAGTTTCTGAACCAAGTCCTCAGCAACAAGGTTATCAGTACTACCACTATCAACAATAACATCACAGAGTTTACCTTCAGTCTTGCATCGGGTCCTAAGCAAGTTACTCCTCTGAAAAGGTTCATCCTTTGTACCAAGCAATGTTCGCCGAAGCAGCAAGTTCTCTGATTCAGGTTCATTCTGAATGTTCTCATTCATCACAGTTGTTCGTCGGTCAACCTTCTTTTGTGTACACTCAAAAGAACGGTGTCCTTCCTCTCCACAGTTATAGCAAGTACCCTTAAAGATTACTCTACCTGTCTTCTTCTTTGGTTCCATAGGTTTCTGTTCATCTTCTGCATCAGTCGGTTTATCCTTCACAAGTGATCAACCTTTTCCTTCCCTCGAGAGTTACTAGGTTGTTTCTTCTTCAACTTATTTTCTGCCTTCAGAGCATACTGATAAGCATCTTCTACAAAGTCAATCTTCAGCATACCAAGCTCATCCTGAATATTGAATCTCAGACCATTCACATACCGAGCTACCTTTTCCTTACCAAGCTCTTGGTGTCCAGACCGAATAGTAAGTTTGTAGAACTCTTCGATATAATCTTCAACAAACAAATCCTTCTGTTTCAGATTCTGCAACTTCTTAAACAAGTCAAGCTCATAGTCAGCCGGTATGAACTTAGCTTTCAGCTTGTTGGTTCTTCCCTTTGATTTGCAACTTGTAGATTTATACCTTGATGGATAACTTTTAATGATACTTTGACTCTATCACCACTCCAAAGTCTACAAGGAAGAGGGCTAATTAACAAGGATCAACAATGAGATCCTCCTACACTTTGAGCCTTAATGCTCAGCGGGTGTACCCTTGATTCACTTCTTCAAAGGAATCCAAAATATTATATAACTATACCCCTTACTAACTGATTGAAAAATTTTATCATTTAAATGTGTGTGTGATTGATGATGAACAACCTCCGAAGAATGGACCAGTGCCTTAACCAAGGGCAAAGAGTCACCTAATAACATATATCAACTGAACCCTAACTTAAACACACTTGAATTCAAGATAAGTGCTTTGCCTATTATCCATCTCACTCACATATCAAGACATCAAATCCTTATATAGCCATGAACTCACTGAAACTACCTGAAAGACTTTAATCCTAACTTTGTTAAGAACTCAAAGATAATTTCAAAATACTCTTTGTTTACCATATGATAACCCACTTTGTGAAATTAACATATATGAGCTCAAGAACAAAATAAGAAGACATACACAAACATGAGATTGGAATCCAAAGGTATTCTCATTAAAATTTGCAGGATCAATACATTATCAAACAACAAAATGCAAGGAGACAAACTCTAAATCCAAGCTCTCCCTGTTTAGTAAATTAACATCAACAATCAGGGACCAAAAAGAAAGTTTTGGAACCTCTACTAAGTCAAAAATACAACAATATATACCCCCCTAGTCATCTTGAAATCTCAAAACAGGATGCAACAAGCTACGGATGACTAGGGTTAGGGTTTCACCCACTAAACCAACTGAAACAGTCAAAAATTTATTGCAGGGGAAGAAACCCAGGCAACCATGAGAAGACAGATCCTGGAGTGATCCTCAATCATGACAATACCACTGAGAACCATGAAAATGCCCAATTTGTCAACCTATTCGGCCACCTGCAACACGCCTCGAGCACAAAGAACACAGTACAAACCCCTACAAACGATCATGGAACACCCTGAACCACACTGCAACAGTTTGAAAATTGTTTCCACCAACCCTAGCTGCTTAAACATTGAATTTTAGTCCTTCTGGTCGCAGGAAACCCCTTTACAAATTTTGAATTTGAATTACAGCGGTTAGTTTCAAAGAGCGAGCAGCAAATCGGCGATCCACATTTGAATTTAGATCAACTTTATATCGCGACCATCAGATCTTCATATTTCCCGGGCTTTATGACTTAACTCAACTGCTACCCTCGGGTTTACCTCTAGCGAACACACGACAAAGCATTTTCCTGTTCGCGCAATGAAAAACTTAACCCGAGCTCAACCCTACGACTTAGCGAACAAAGGAAAGTATTTAACCTCGGTCCCTTATTTAGCGAACTGGCGACAAAAGGTCTTTTCGCTAGTTCGCAGAATACCTTAAGTCACCGCTAGAATTTTTAGCGATTGCGCAACCTTCCTTCGCTGAATCGCCAAATGATTTGGAACACCGCCGATTTTCTTTGCGAATGAGCGAAACCCCTTGAAATTTGTCGGGCTGCTAAACATTTTTATCCAGACTGCTAGACCCTAGACCCCTGCCTGGGCCCGCTTATGCTACTTGTCACTATGCTACTCGTTGAAACCGCCCGGTCATCACTGACAAAGGACCCACAATCAATAAGCCTTCAAATCGGACGGCGGGCGCAAGATCTCATGGCTCTGACACAACCCATGAGATCATGCGCCAACCGTTGATCCTCTACAAATATCAGAACCCTCTGAGACACGCCGGATACCAGGTCCCACTGACAACCGCCAAGTCATAACCAGGTGGACCAATCAAGAAATAACAACTCGAAAACATCTAGCAAACGGTCCCACCGACACAACCAATGAGAAGGCTCCAAATGTAACACCTGTCAGCGGACCCACTAACTTCGTCCTGCACACATGGAGAATCGGACGGCTGGCAAATAATCTCAAGGGCTCAAAAGATTCTTTGAGATCATGCGCCCGTCGTAGATCTGGAATCTTCGCCAAAGTCACCGAAACCTTGACCCCACCCTGCTGTGTCAGTCACTTCGTCGAATCACAAACTACCACATTGCAATATCCGGCAGGCGGACATGCAACTTTTCTTTTCGCGCTTGGGTCCCTCTGACAACCTTGCCATATCATCTTTTCTTTCGGCCAATAAAATGTCGCCACTTGTGCTTATGTGACAGTGGACCCACCTATTTGAACCGTTACGTCATGGAAAGGAATCAAAGGCTGGCATAAGTTCGCAAGCCTCTGACAAATCTTATGAGAACTTACGCCCACCATTAGATCAAGAAGGTGTCAGAGCCGGGCCCAGGAAAATTTTAGTCAAAACATTAGGAAATATTAATTGCTGAAACTTAGGAAAAATATTAGCACTGGGACTTAGGAAAATTAAAGGCCGCCGGAGTTAGAGACTTAAGAAAAAAAACAAAGGCATGACCCCGCGAGGTGACAAAATATTAAAGCACATGCGCTAAAGGGATTTTAAGTGATTCAAAAAGGTAATGCGAAATTAGAACAAGGCCAGGGCAGAATAAGGCTTTTTCACACCAACAGCTATATTTTTGAATTTTCTAAGCTTAGGGTTTAAGGCAGATACCAAAATAATTGCAGAGACCAAGGGGAAATTGCTACAGCCATGAAAATTTTTGCAAGCACTAACACAACTTAGTCACCATCAATCTCCATCGATTGATCTCTGTTTCACCTTCATCTTCTCGGTCTCTTTGTAGTTCTTTCCACCAAAGAGCAGCATGTCCTTTCAACTTTGTCTGTGCCAATCTCACTCGAAGAGGATCTTCAATTTCTTCCAGCTCAAAGAAATCTTCAAGTTCACCAATCCAATCAATCAGATTGTCGGGCTTCAAAGTACCAGAGAAAGTAGAAACTTCCATTCGGTAATTACTAAACCAAGCAGCAGATCTAAGCAACCAAGCATTTCTGTCTTCACCAAATCTGTTCCTCCGGTCATCACCACTACATCCAGCAGTTTCAAATTCTTCAGCAGCTTCTTCACAACCATCCTCAGTACCAACATTCCGAGGTATACCAGCAAAAGTTGTCATGATCTCGGCAACCATATCATTCTTCATCAATTCCATCTCAGTTCTGAAATCTGATTTCACTTTCTCTGTGATCCGGGATTCAACAATATCACAAAGATCTGAAATAACTCTAGGGTCAAATCTTCTCAGAGGCATCCTTAAAGATATGCAAATAAACCCTCTGCAACAAACCCTCACCGACCACCTTGTGACAATTTCCAAGTTGTAAACAACTCAGATCTCAACCCGCAATCTTGCAAACAACTAGGGCACAATTTCACAAGTTCAGTGCTTCGGATCTGCGATCTAGATTGCGCACAATCTTTTCTCCAACAAGATCAACTTCGCAAGATCAGCCTTGCTAGGTCAACCTTCTGCTTCAACAAGATCAACTCTCGCTCTGATACCACCTGAATCAATCAAGGACGGTGGATCCAATTAAGGACAGTCCAAACCTTGCAGCCAACAGAATTACACAGCGGATTACTCAACAATGCAACACAAAGTAATTGTTTAACACTGATTTTCATTAACATGCCCGGCTGTAAGGCCTTCCGGGTTAGGGCCAATTACAATCAGAAAACAATTCTGCAAGATCCACAACCAGATCCAATAGAACCTCAACTAGTTCAGCTCTGAAGACAATCAGAA
The DNA here is from genome assembly GCA_027943335.1 of Chamaecyparis obtusa. Lineage (NCBI taxonomy): Eukaryota > Viridiplantae > Streptophyta > Pinopsida > Cupressales > Cupressaceae > Chamaecyparis > Chamaecyparis obtusa. Next base: position 586,381 of record BSBK01002907.1, on the reverse strand, counting down.
GCTGATGGAAACCCTAAGGCAGATCTAAACTTGAGCTCGCAAGCCTCCAAGCAATCTCCTTGTCTCCAAGTATGCAACCCCTAGCTCTGCTACAAACAACTATCAGATTACAATCTGATCTGCAAGATCATCTAAGAACTTTTCCACAACTTCGCCAACTTCATCTCTCAAGCTTCACAACTGATATCCCAGATCTGCTAACTTCTCTCTTTAAACATCTACCCAAGCACTCCTTCAATACTAATCATCAGCCACAAGTCGGCAAGATGAAACCCTTAACTCTCTATACAAGTCGGCTTACAAATGTATACAAACATTTAATTCAGCATGTCGGCCCATAACAATGGCTACCAACAATAAATTCACCAAGTCAGCTCAACAAATCACACAAAACTTCAATCGGTAAACCAGAACTACCGAGCGAAAGTAAATTAACCGAGCACGTCAGGCATCGCCGAGCACCAGTGTCGACCGAGCATCGCAGGCATGACCGAGTAAAACATTCACCGAGCACCAGAGACTACCGAGTTCCTTCAGTGACCGAGCTTCCTTCAATGACCGAGACCGTCGGTCAAGGCTGCAACTGAGTAACACCGGCCAAAATACTAACACCCCATGCAGTTCCACCAAGGACACAGAATGTCCCTACCTTAACCTTGGATGCCCCTGCATCAAAATTAGGATTGAAAAGGCAGCGAATTTGGTGTCTTGGTGGCAGCAAGGATTTGCGAAATTTGGAGGAGCTGTGATTTTTTGGAAGAGGCTGTCATTTCCCAAGGGCTGCAATTTTTTGAGAGGCTGCGATTTTTGGTGGTGTGATCTTCTTTTTTGGAAAAGGAGAGATTGTTAGTGTAGAGGAAGGTCTTCAAGTTTGGGAGATTGCTGGTCTAAAGGATAGAATTCTTCCTTTTTCTTGCTTGGTTTATTTCCCCATTTCTTCTTGCACTACTCATCCACCATCTCTAGGGTTTGAAGGGGAGATATAAGTGTAGTTTCATTTATAGGATTTGAAGAGGCGATATAAGTGTAGTCCCACCCCTAGGATTGAAGAGGAGATATAAGTGTAGTCCATCTCATAAGGAACGAAGAGGCAGATATAAGTGTAGTTGATTGGCAAATGAAGAGGCAGAAATAAGTGGTAGTTCCATCCCTAGGATTGAAGAGGCAGAGATAAGTGTAGTTCATCTCATTTTGTAGAAAGAAGGGGCAAAAATAAGGGTTAGGATGGCGGATGCTAGTGCAAGCAAGAACCAAAGGGGAATGTATACCAAGAAAGACAAGGAGGACATGATGCCCAAGACCGCCTTCTTCTCAAAATTGAAGCAAGTGGGTGACACCAACATTGCCAGCAGCAACAGCAAACAGTCAAGAGCAAGAAGAGGAGTTTGGAGGTTGAGAAAAGCAAAGAACATTAGGAGCCTCCAACAACGAAACAAAGTGCAGCACCATCAAGGGGGCTCTATCAGTTGAAGAAGGAAGTCAAGCACCTAGGGTTGTTGGTGATGCTTTGCTAGTCGAACGAAATCCAGATTTGGGGAGATGCACTGCATCACCCTGGTTGAGGCAGATGCTTATGCCCAGAGGCCAGGTTGTGGCCATCCAAACAGTTGAAGGCATTCAAGCATTAGTGGAAAGTGAAGATGATGTGAGACAAAACAAATTGCAGGAACAGTGGCAAAGGGTAATCAGGAGTGGTGACGATGGTCACCGAAGGGTTCAGATTGCTATACCAAGGGTTAGCAAGGCAGTAGGCAAGATTGAAGCCTAGGAGTATGAGATAGTAGAGCATGATATGAGAAGACATTGCAAGCAGCAAAGGGCATGACGAACACAGTTGAGCTCAGGATGAGGCATATACCTTGCTCTCCCATGGAGGAAGTCAACAACACGGTAGTCAAGTTCATTGTCTTGGCTAAGAAGACAAAAGAAAAGGGTAGAATTGTATTAGAAGATCATCTGATGTAAGCCCAAGTGGCAAATTCTCCTTTCTCCTTGGGTAGGATAGGTGTCTGATTCTGATTGGCTACCGTTTTGGTGCCTTTTCATTGGTTGCCACTTTTCCTTTTTTTTCATTGGTCCATTGATGAGGTCGCGTCTTCTCATTGGCCGATGGGGTGGCAACCCTGGTTACGGTTTCTGGGATTTAATCTGGATCGTTGGTTTTGCCTCTTAATCTCTATCGTTGGTTGTATTTTTGAGCCTCTATATAAGGTCATTTGTTCTCATTTGTAAAAAAGGGTTATGTTGGAGAATTCTTGCCAAAATACTATCAAAATTATTCTCTATTCATTGTTGTGGCTTGCATGGTGGATATACATGATCATTTTGGTGTATTTGCATGGTTCTTTACATCTCTCAATTAAAATAGGATTTCATTTCAAAGTTGTTAAGGTAAGAGTAGAAGTAGATAGATTGTGTGGTGATATTGGTGGATGTTTAATTGGATTTTATAAAACTAGGCCACTAGCTCCTTGTAGATGCAAGGGTGCCTTGTGTGGTAATCGAGTAATTGCGCTCAAGTTCAATTGGCATTAGATCCTTAATTTGTACTTGAGTTGGATTGACGGGAAGGGGTTGATATGAAAACCTTTTGAGATCCTTTGAAGCTTTGCACTAGGTGGAGTTGAAGTCGCAGGCAAGCCTCCATTTGGTAGGAATCCTAGTCCATCCATTAGTTTCCCATCCATAGTTAGAAATAGAAGTAATCCAGATAGTAGAAGTTTGATGAGCAAAGTTGGAAGTGATATAAATCACGAATATACTTTATCATATATTGCAAAGCCAGATCTTTACAGTGTAAGTTGACACCCTTGAGTGAACAACGTAAGCCCAACTACGTGATTAACCAGCAAATCACATTAATATAACTGAGTTAGTATCCACAGGTGTAAGGAACCTTGGAGTTTTCTCATGTTCTTCATGAGTATTTACTTTTCAAGAGAGGGTTGAGTGTTTGTTGTTCTATATCAAGTATTCAATTGCTATATGTTATGTAGTGGTACAAAACTGACATCAACAATACCCTAGTTTGTTGTGATGATTCATTTATGAGATTGAATATGGTAAAATGAAGATGCAGAAATCAAAGGTATTCAAGGGAGGTACCACAAACACATATACAGTAAACCATAGCTGAGCTTACTGCATGTTAAAGATTGGTAGCTCCAGGAGATATCAACTATACCTACGATGGTTGTTTCTATGTGAAATTTTTAACTCCATCAACATTTATGTTCTATCTATTGTTTGTTTTTATGCAATTCTGGTTCAAAATTTAACATGGTATCATAACAGGTTTAAGGAAAGATCCGGAACCAAATTTATTCAAGCATTGAATTATTCTTTTCTTCTCTTCTAGATTAATTCTTTCAGGTTTCTAAAATGGTGAATGGACTCAAGGTTGAAGATAGGCTGGATGGTGCATCGAATTTCACAGTATGGAAATTCAAAGTTTTGATTGTACTAGAAGAAAATGATCTTTTAAACTATGTGAAGGAGGATGTGCCTAAGTCAACCGATAATGTTGAGAAAGCTCAATGGAAGAAGAATAACATTATGGCAGGGAACATATTGATTCATTCTATAAAGGATCATCTTGTGCCTATCATATCCAAATTGAATTGAGTTAAAGAAATGTTTGGAAGTCTAAAAAGCTTGTATGAATTCAATAATACCAGCAGAGCTTTCGCCTTGAGATGTCAGCTCCATACAAAAATGGCTAGAGGAGAATCAGTTATCTCCTTCTTCATGAAGATTATAGAATTGAAAGATCAGCTTAATGCCATTGGAAACTCAGTCGAACATAAAGACCTAGTTATGTTGGTCATGAATGGTCTCCCTCATTCTTGGAAGTCTTTTATTCAAGGCATTAGTGGAAGAGATGAATTACCAAAGTTTGATCGTCGAAGAGCTGATTGTATTCAAGAGGAATTCAAGTTAGAATGAAGAGGAAATGGATGGAAATCTCATCATGAAGATCATGTTCTTGCTGCTCATACATCTAAATGCAAAGAAAGAGAAGAGAGAAGAAAATTTCAAAAAGAGTAGAGATAGGAATTCAGATTCAGCTCCTGAACCAAAGAAGAAGGATCTCTTTAGAATTCAATGTTTCAAATGTGACAAGTATGGTCACTTTGCCAGACATTGTTTAACAAGACCAAAACATCAAATTGTTGCTGCAAATGTTGACCATACTTGTTAAATGGGCTACAAACCCTTACATTAAGAGCTACAACTCTTCATAGATGCTTTACAAAATAGGCTCCAACCTGCCTCCAAAAAGGCTACAACCTTTTCTTTGAGAAAGAATTTAACTATACCATAACAAAAATAAGCTCCAAGTCTTTACTGTAGACATAAAGACATTGTGATCCAAGATTAATAAACTGAAAATGGTTTCCTTTCACCTCCCTCTGGTTTCAATATTCTCTGCTCTAATACAATCCTTTAGCTCACGTGTGATACAGACTTTGCTGTCACCCTTGGCACCAGAACTGCATCCTCTAATGACACTACAATCTGAATAGCTTGTGTCTTCAAAACTTAGCATACATTGCCAGAATCTCAAAAATTAAATTAGTTCTCCAGACTTTACGCACCCACTGTTTTTACTCACTTGTTAACTGGCCCCTTAAACTCGGCATGCCTCAGACTCCAAAATTGCGACAGCTCACACACAATGTTCTTTTACTCACATTCACGTACAAGTGTTGTGACTAGTTTTTTATATTTTACTCATTTGCGGGAATGACTACTTCAAAGCATAGACACGCCAAGTAAACTATAACTCCTCTTCGTATGTTAAACAAATACACAACAGTCACCACTCACGCGTACTTCCTTATTCTTGGTTCTGCATGTCTATACTCACACTGTCCTATTTTTCATATTTTTTAAACTCTACCACATTCAACCTCACGTCCATACGATCCTTACACTCATTCATATTCTTCATACAGGTCATGTCTCCTATTATGAGAAAGCGTTTTTCAAATCTCAACTAGTGTCAACCAAAAAATGACACAAGTAAACACACATAATCCGAAATTAAAAAACAACGGCTCTCCCCACATAGTTCATCAGTTTTTTACTGTTTGCCAAAGATCGATTTTTCTATAGGCTCTTTCACGCGAATCATTACTTTTTTGTCTCCAAGCACATTGTGATCGGTTACACAGTTGAGTGCGTATATTTCGAACACCAGCTCTCTGCACTAAATTGTCTTTAACCAAAAAGTGATTCCCCTCCTCACAGCTCTCGGTTTTCCTTTTGTTGACTCAGCACTAGTCGCAATGGTGTGTTGTATTCCGTTTTCTATTTAGCAATACGGTGAGTCCATTTGTTTTGTTGTGCGACCTCCATCATAGCTTGCAGTCACTTGCTCTTGCGTACGTTCCACACATGCCTCCATTCTTTTTCATTCCCTGCAAAAAGAAACCATCTCTGCCTACCTTACACACTATCATTTAGGCGTTACTTGAAATTCAGTGACAAGATACCGCAAAACTACAACAAAGACGTTATTTGCCATGATTCACATTCTCCTTGTTGTACGCAGCAAGACACTGAAGTGGGACGTTAGTTGAGACAAGTGTCAAACGAGTGACCATAGCACTTAACCAACAAAAAGGTGACTTCTACAGCATACATCAACACACTCAACAAAGGACGTCTTGATAAACTAGTGACACTTGCAGCGTACACAAGTGCCAAAGACAAAGATGAATATACTTCAGCAGTTCTACAGGAGAACAAATAACCATGCCACCCAAATTATATTCATCGTGACATCAATGACCAAAAATATAACAATCTCCCCCTTTTTGTCATTGATGGCAAAACTGAAACAAACCTAAACAAATTTCAAATCTGAAGCAACTCCCCCTGAAGACTAAACCAACTGAAACAACTCCCCCTGAAGATCTACTCCCCCTTTGACATCAATGATCATGACGTTGAAAAACAATTGCAGCTCAAAAGATATAACAATGAAACACACCTATTGAAAAACACGCTACTTAGTGAGGTAATAGGACACCAAGCTTGCTTCGAAAATACTCAAAGCAATCTCAGGGCAATGGTTTAGTAAAAACATCAGCAACTTGTTCCTTTGAACAAACATAGTTCAGCTTAACAGTATTGTTAGCAACTTGCTCCTTCAGATAATGATATTTAATTGGAATATGCTTGGTGCGGGAATGCATCACTAGATTTTTCGAGATATCAATGGCACTTGTCTTGTCACAAAAAATGCAAATAGGATCAGTAAACTCAAGCTTGTAATCATATAAAGTGCTCTTCATCCAAATTACCTAAGTGCAACATGACACAGCTGCAATATATTCAGCTTCAGCAGTGGATAGTGAAGTGCAAGACTATTTCTTGCTAAGCCATGAGACCAAACAGCCACCCAAGAAGAAAGCACACCCACTGGTGCTTTTCTTATCATCCACGGAGCCACCCCAATCTGCATTTGTATAAGCTGTAAGAGAGAAATCAGAACTCTTTGGAAACCAAAGACCAAAATCAACAGTGCCTTTCAAATATTTAAAAATTCTCTTAACAGCTTGAACATGTGTTTGCTTTGGAGTTGCTTGAAATCTAGCAACATAGCCAACAACCTATATAATATCTGGTCTAGTGGCTGTAACAAACAACAAACTTCCTACCATAGATCTATAGACAGTTTGATCAACAGAAGGAGATATATCATCCTTACTTAATTTACATCTGGTTTCCATAGGAGTGCTAACCGGATTGCAATCTACAATTTTGAATCTCTTAAGCAACTCTCTAACATGCTTAGCTTGGGAAATGAAAACACATTCAGAAGATTGATTAATTTGCAGCCCAAAAAAGAAGGTTAATTCACCCATCATAGACATTTCGAATTCATCTTTCATACAATCAGCAAATGTCTTGGACATTTTGACATTGTCACTACCAAAAGTCAGATCATCAACATAAACCACAACAATGAGAATGATGTTACCTTCCTCTTTGACATATAAATTGTTGTAAACATATTCTTTTTTTAAGCCCTGCTGCTATAAGTAATTGTCCAGCCTGTCATACCAAGCTCTAGGAGCTTGTTTGAGTCCACAAAGAGCCTTTTTCAGCTTGCAAACATAATCCAAATTGTTAGAAATAAGGCCTTTCGATTGTTCAACATAGATTTCTTCAACCAAATCCCCATTTAAAAAGGTAGATTTAACATCCATTTGAAAGACTTTAAAACTTTTAAAGGAAGCAAATGAAAGAAAAATCTTGATTGCCTCTAATCTTGCAACCAGTGCAAAAGTTTCACTAAAATCCACACTTTCAATTTGAGAATATCCCTTGCAAACTAAACAAGCCTTATTTCTAATGATCTTACCATCTTCATTTACGTTATTCTGGAATACCCATTTAGTACCTATCACATTTCTGTTAATGGGTCTTGGCACAAGCTCCCAAGTATTGCTCTTCTTAATTTGTTCTAACTCTTCTTTCATAGCAGCCACCCAATGCTCATCTACTGCTGCTTCTTCAAAACATTTAGGCTCAATCATAGAAATGAGTGAGAAATCATCATCCTCAAAATAATTAACATTTTGCCTAGCATGCCTAGTTCTTCTTTCAACTATAACTTGATCAATAGGATGATTCTTTTGAACAAATTTTGAACGAGTTTTGAAGGTAGAAGCATCATGATCACCTTGAGAATGATGCCCGGAATTAACATGTGAGTTTTCAGCATCATTTGAAGTAGAGATTGTATCTTCATGAGAAGATTGAGTTTTACCTTTGTCATTTTCACCATTTTTGCTAGTTGTTACAACTTGAATATGAGGAGAAGAAGGTACAGCAGTGCTGGTTTGAGTTTTTTCTTCTTCGGAGCTGTCATCATGCTCACCAAGTTTATTAGGAACCTCATGAATTTTAACATTAACACTCTCTACCAATTTATGCAGCCTTTTATTGTAGCATTTGAATGCTTTACTTTTAGAGTAGTAGCCAAGAAAGATTCCCTCATCAGATCTAGAATCAAATTTTCTCAAATTATCTTCATCCCTCCTAATGTAACATGGACTTCCAAAAGTTTTAAAGTACTTAACAGTAGCTGGTTTACCTTTCCAAAGTTCATACCGAGTCTTGTTGAACTTGGGCCTCAACAAAGTTCTATTCAGAATGTAAATTGTTGTGTGGACAGCCTATCTCCAAAAAACATCTTTTACTTTTCTTTCATTCATCAGGCAACGTGCCATCTCTTGAACAGTTTTGTTTTTTCTTTCCACAACACCATTTTGTTGTGGTGTTCTAGGGGCTGAAACTTGTTTCTTGATCCATGTTGCTCACAAAACTTAACAAATTCATTTGAGGTGAATTATCCCCCATTATGAAAATGCAAGCATTTAATTTTCAGATCCATCTCATTCTCAACCAAGTTCTTAAAAATCTTTAACTTATCCAAAGCCTCTAATTTTTCTTTTAGAAAAGTAACCCAAGTCATGCAAGAAAATCAGCAATAATAAGCATAAAGTATTTTTCACCTTGAAGGCTTGTTGTCCTAGTTGGTCCACAAAGATCTCTGTGAACTAACTCAAGTGGCCTACTGCTGAAGTGATCTTTTGGTTTAAAGAAAGCTCTGGTTTGTTTTCCCTCTTGACATTTTTTGCAAACAACATCAGCTGGTTTCTCTTTGGCATATCTCTTACAGCTTCCTTTTTACTGATTTTGATGAGATTATCAAAATTTACATGCCCAAAATATTTGTGCCAAAGCCAAGCATCTTCCACCTTGCTCAAACAACAAGTCTCATCATTAGAGTCATCAAGAATATAAAGATTATTTGCTGCTCTAGTTGCTTTAGCTATGACATCATTTCCCTTTTTGATAGTGCAAGAATTTGAGTTAAAGTTAAGATCATACCCTTGATCACATAGTTGACTAACACTTAGGAGATTATGTTTTAATCCTTCAACATAGAGAACATTCTCAACAATGGTTTCATCATTATTAATCAAGAGAGTACCTATACCAGCAACCTTTGCAGAAGATCTACCTCCAAATCTAACATTTCCACCTTTCATTTTCTTGAGAGTATGAAACTTACTTAAATCACCTGTCATATGTCTTGAATAGCCACTGTCAACATACCAAATGTCCTCACTGTTGGCAAAAAGAGCTATTTGAACAACAAGAGCTTTTAGAAGTGTTTCTTGAATTTTTCTTCTCCAAACTTTGGTCACCTTTGTCCTTCCTTTTGGTTCAACATTGTAGAACAAATCTACACTATAGCTGTTGCAAAATCTTGAAGTATGACCAAACTTGTTACAGCTGTAACAAATTAAATTGTACTTCCTAAAGGCATTCTTTTCAAACTAAAAATAATTCTTAAAGGGAGCAGCTCTACAATCTGCAGCTCTATGTCCAAAGTAGTTGCATGAAAAACAGTAGCCATAGAAAAAAGGTTTGTTTACCTTGTTAAATGCAGGCTAACTACTTTGTTGTGGTGAAGAGTTTTGTTGAAATTGCATGCCAACTCCTCTCTTGCCTTTGGTAGGTCTTTGAGAACCAAGAACATCATCCAAGGATACATTACCATTCTTGAAAGATACTTCTTCACTAGAAAGCATAGAAGTTTTACCTATATTTCTGAGTGTAACAATTTCAACTTCTAGCTTGGCAATATTTTCTTCTTTTAGCTGAATCTGATTTTCCAAATTCTCACGAACTTTCTTAACTTCCTCATTCAAGATTTTAGAATTAACAAGTTGAGTTTCAGCCTCTTTGAGAGACGTAGCAATCTTTAACTTTTCAACACTCTCAACTTGTAGAAGATCCACAAGATTTTGATTCTTCTTTTTGAGCTTCTTGATTTCAGCTAGAACTGCAATCAATTCAAGTTCAAAATCCACTTCATCATCTTCTACATCATCATTTTTTTCGAAACTCATATCATCAACAGCCATGAACATAACTTCATTTATTCGAGAATCACTTTCGCTGCTTGAAGAATCATCGCTGTCATCTATTGAAAACAGCACCTTTTTGCCCTTTTCAAATTTCCAATTTTTCTTGGCAAATCTCCTAGTCTTCCTGGATTTGAAATATTTTTCATCATGGTTGTCATCTTCTTTATCGAATGGACACTTTGAGGAAAAGTGACCGAGTTTCCCTCAGTTGAAGCACTTCAAACCAGATTTGCCTTTACTTTTGTTAAGACCCTTTTTCAGCCTTCTAATAAGGTATGCAATTTCCTCATTGAGTATTCATCTGAGCTATCACTGAGATTATTGTCTTTGTTCCTTTTAGAGACCTTGAAGGCAGATTCATTTTTGGAAGGCCCTTCAACGGTAGTCCTCATCTTATAGGCAGTCAAAATACCATGCAATTTGTCAACTGTTAGAGTATCTAAATCTGACATTTCTTCAACAACAGAAACCTTAGCATCAAGCCTCATGGGAAGAGAGCGAAGAATTTTCTGAACCATTGTTTTCTCTTCAACATTTTCTCCCAGACCTTTTAACGAATTGACAACCTCATCAACACGAAGAAAGTAAGCAGCAATGTTTTCATCTTCCTTCATGCGAACACTTTCAAAGACACCCCGGTGAGTTTGAACTTTTGCCTTCCTAACTTTGTCATCACCATGATAAGTATTATGCAGTTTATCCCAGACTTCTTTTGCAGTAGTACAATGCATGATCTTTACTAATTCAGCTTCAGTTAGACCACACAAAATAGCATTAATAGCCTTGGCATTATTATCAAATTCCTTTTTACTATCAACATCCGCAGGAGGATTAGAACGAATAGTGTAACCATTAACAAGACTGAGATAGACATCACAGCCTAGGGACATGATGTAGGTCTTCATGCGAACACTCCAAAAGGCATAGTTGTTTCCATCAAAAAGAGGTGCACGATTCATAGCAAGACCTTCTAAGGCACTCATGATAGGCACAAGAATCGAACTCTCAACCTTTTAAGCAAGGGAAGAGAGTAACTGGCTCTGATACCAATTGAAAAACGAAAAATGCTGAGAGGGGGAGGGGGTGAATCAGTATTTTAACAAACTTAAAATGAAATACAAATCTGAGAGACACACTCAAGGAAGGAAACTGGACATAGATATTTTTCTCACGTGGAAAACCCAAGCTGGGTGAAAAACCACGACTTCCTTAATCAAATGGGCTACAACCCCTTACATTAAGAGCTACAACTCTTCATAGATGTTTTACAAAACAGGCTCCAACCTGCCTCCAAAAAGGCTACAACCTTTTCTTTGAGAAAGAATTTAAAATACCATAACAAAAATAAGCTCTTAGTCTTTACTGTAGACATAAAGACATTGTGATCCAAGATTAATAAACTGAAAATGGTTTCCTTTCACCTCCCTCTGGTTTCAATATTCTCTGCTCTAATACAATCCTTTAGCTCACGTGTGATACACACTTTACTGTCACCCTTGGCACCAAAACTGCATCCTCTAATGACACTGCAATCTGAATAGCTTGTGTCTTCAAAACTTAGCATACATTGCTAGAATCTCAGAAATTAAATTAGTTCTCCAGACTTTACGCACCCACTATTTTTACTCACTTGTTAACTGGCCCCTTAAACTCGGCATGCCTCAGACTCCAAAATTGCGATAGCTCACACACAATGTTCTTTTACTCACATTCACGTACAAGTGTTGTGACTGGTTTTTTATAATTTACTCATTTGCAGGAATGACTACTTCAAAGCATGGACACGCCAAGTGAACTATAACTCCTCTTCGTATGTTAAACAAATACACAACAGTCACCACTCACGCGTACTTCCTTATTCCTGGTTCTGCATGTCTATACTCACACTGTCGTATTTTTCATATTTTTTAAACTCTACCGCATTCAACCTCACGTCCATATGATCCTTACACTCATTCATATTCTTCACACGGGTCATGTCTCCTGTTATGAGAAAGCGTTTTTCAAATCTCAACCAGTGTCAGCCAGAAAACAACACAAGTAAACACACATAATCCGAAATTAAAAAGCAACGACTCTCCCCGCATACTTCATCGGTTTTTTACTGTTTGTCAAAGATCGATTTTGCTATAGGCCCCTTCATGCAAATCATTACTTTTTTGTCTTCAGGCACATTGTGATCAGTTACACAGCTAAGTGCATATATTTCAAACACCATCTCTCTGCACTAAATTGTCTTTAACCAAAATGTGATTCCCCTCCTTCTCACAACTCCCGGTTTTCCTTTTGTTGACTCAGCACTAGTCACAATGATGTGTTGTATCCTGTTTTTTATTTAGCAATACAGAGAGTCCATTTGTTTTGTTGTGCAACCTCCATCATAGCCTGCAGTCTTGCGTACGTTCCACACACGCCTCCATTCTTTTTCATTCCCTGCAAAAAGAAACTGTCTCTACCTACCTTACACATTGTCATTTAGGCGTTACTTGAAATTCAGTGACAGGATACTGCAAAACTACAACAAAGACATTATTTGCCATGATTCACAATCTCCTTGTTGTACGCAGAAGGACACTGAAGTGGAACATTAGTTGAGACAAGTGTCAAACGAGTGATCACAGCACTCAACCAACAAAAAGGTGACATCTACAGCGTACATTAGCACACACTCAACAAAGGACGTCTTGATAAACCAATGACACTTGCAGCGTACACAAGTGCCAGAGACGAAGATGAATATACTTCAGCAGTTCTAGAGGAGAACGAATAACCATGCCACCCAAATTATATTCATCGTGACATCAATGACAGAAAATATAACACAAAGTGCAAATCTTATGCCCTATTTCCTTGAGCAGGACTTGTTGTGAATAGCTTCAATACCAGTTCCAAATTATCATGATTGATGAGTGATGTTGTATGTTGTTTAAGACGGTCACAATAGAAGTGTGTTGGTTGTCAAGTGACATTGCGATGGTATAATTCAAGATTTATTTAACTGGCATTTTTAAGGAAACCTTGGCATTATATAATTCAGCTGCTGAAGATGGAAGTCAAGTCTCATATCAGAGGTACTATATATTCATCTTGCGTGAGTTCTACGCAAGAATGTACAGATAGTGAGCTTGTAGTTGGATGTGACTACAATCTGAGGGTTTTTTTTTGCATTGGGAAAAGCATGTGCAGTATATTGCGTGGTTTGCGTATGCAAATTCCCTGCAGTGACTCTTCCTTCATATCAGGTTAGAGATTCAAAGGGAGCTTGAGCAACAAATAGAGAGTGCCAAGTCCTTTGCAGAGGATCAGCAAGCTTGTGAAGCAGTGTTCTTTCGAAAGATCCTTGTTTGGTCAAACACTGGAGTCGACTTTGACATATTGTGATAATCTAAGCTATGAGAATGCTACCATTGATGAGAGGGAGTCTCTGCTGAGAGGGAGTCTCAACATCAATTACTCTTATTATGTGCTATAATGCTTCTTTCTCTCTAAGACAGAGAAATTTGAGGTGAAAAGCCTTGTAATGCATTTTTCTTTGAGACGGAGAGATTTGAGGTGAAAGCCCTTGTAATGCATTTTTCTCTGAGACAGAGAAATTTGAGATGAAAGCCCTTGTTGCTCTTTCCACTCATGGGAATAGCCATAATGGATGTCATGTTGAAAGACTGCATGACAACATCACGTTGAGTGACTCCGTGATGTGAGCTTGTGTTTATTTCACACATGGGAGTAACCATGGTGAACATCATGTTGAGTGACTCCATGATGCTTTCACATTCAGACTCTGTGATAAAGTTTTGGTTTCCTTCACAATGGATGTAGCCATTGTGACTGTCATGTTGAGAGACTATGACATGAGAATCTGGAAAAGGTATCTCCTTTACTAAGAGGGTGTGTTAAAGATTGGTAGTTGCAAGAGATATCAACTATACATGCGATGGTTGTTTCTATGTGAAATTGTTAACTCCATCAGCGTTGATGTTTTATATGCTCATGTGCGTACATGTCAGTTGCTTATTAAAAAGACTTATTTATTTGTATTTGAAGAGCTACATCAAATGTAGCATCTCCATTATATCTCCACAATTTCGTGATTGTAGAAGTCTTCAATGATTGACGGTTCTATCATATGGATGGTTATCGGCTCATTATTGGTTATTGCTATTATTCCTTATTACACAGCAGTTAGAATATGAAACGTTTAGAAAGTCATTTCTGCCTTTGAAGAGTCAATGCTCCAGCTCATCTTCCACGTGTCCAAGATGATGACTCATGTATCCGTGTGCGGCGTTCGATTGAAGACTGAAGAGTCTTCCGGTTTCTAAACATAAAAGATCGTCTACTTTTGTAGTTGAAATCAGTTCGGTTGGTCACAAAAGACAAAGAATTTGGTTATCATTTTCTTTGCAAAGTATGGTTATCGTTCTCCTAGTTGAACTCTTGATTTTCGGAGAGTGTGTTTGTGGTGATTTTGTAAAGGCGTCAAATTTGATATTGTTCAGAGATTCTGCATCTACAACATATGATTATTAATGTTTATCATGTATGTTTATCAGCGTTATCGTAGTCACTGTGCATAGTGCTAAGTCTTGTGTGAACATTCTGTAGGTGTCCATAGTGTGATATATCGTGAGTACTCAAGTTCCAGTTTGTTGTCATTACTCTAAGTGATCAGCATTGTGTGAGAACATTTGTTCTTCTGTGTGTGTTAAGGTGGTCTGAGTCGATAACATTGTGTGGAGTTCTTTTAGGGTGTGCAGCTTAAGCTTCAAGCTTTGTATCTGGATTATTATTATTATTGAAAAAGGGAGAACTTTTTGGTGTGGCTGGGTTTTTCCCTGGAGTAGCAGGGTTTTCCTAGGGTATCTTTGGTGTTCTTGTGTTTCTTGATTTATCTGTTCTTTGTTTTAATGCAATTCTGGTTCAAAATTTATAACTGCAAAGCAAAAGAAATGTCACAACAAATTGCTTGGTAAATTGATTTTTTTTAACTTAAACCTTGCTCAAGGTTCACCTTCATTTTAACTTTTATATTTGTCTTCTATAAGTAGTTCCTTTGTTGAAAGAAAAGGTTCATGAATTGATTGTTGTCAACCTTTACTTCCTCTACCTTATTTATTAAGAGATCATTGATAAACATTCATTTCAATAGAGGGTTTGCACTATCAATAAATGAGAAGACTCCTGAAAATATAAGTGTATTTATCATAATCATTGTGTTTATGCATAAAGACATGTCTCTATATATGATTTCTATTTAAGGGATCCTTAAATAAACTGAGCAAAGATAGAGAGTGCTCTCCAACTTGTATTGAAGCAAGATTGCAGAATAAATCATAGAGACCATTGCTTAATCTAAAAGGCCACAAGCATTTATTTTCTATAGCATATTCTGTATTAAGTGGGCAGCATAAAGTTAATCTTGTAAATAAAGGCAATAATTTCATGATTTTGAATGACAAGAGGCACATGTTAAAATAAAAAGCTTTAGCATCAATAAATTCTAAACCGAGCCAAATGAAAAAGGAAATACAAGGCCTGCAAATTAAATTAATTGATGGATACATACTAAAATAGTGTGCACATTTTCTTTTATTAAAGGTAAAGCAGGTTATGAAGGGATCTTGAAACCCTTTAAAACAAAATGCTACCTAAAAAGAAATCATCATTAAACCAGAGCAACCCAACAACTTACCAACAGAAAACAAACAGCAGAGACAAAGAGAACAACACAAAAAAAAGGAAACAATTGGAGTTCCTTAAAAAATACGGGCGGCCTTCAAGTCTTGTTGATTAGCTGGCTATTGTTCACTATTATATCTAATAAATTACATTCATGGAATAGTAATGAAGAAGGCAATGCGTACCAGATACTTGAGTAAAATATATCTTTATTTGCTCATGAATTCATTACAGAGAAGAAGATCAGAAATGGTTGGCCAAGGATTACAATTCATCCTACTACACAATACTGACATAAAGTTAGTTGTCATTGGCAAACATCAAACACACCGGTACTCATGATAAGTAATGGTTGTGAACCAGTAGAATGACCAAGTGAACAGTGTACCTTAACCGGTCATGCTTATACCAATCCGGTCTTGCCAGACTCACAGGATGCAGATGACTAACAGGTTGCACACCACTTACCAGTTAGTGCTTTATAATCCGATCCGGATTATGCGGAGCATTTTTCAATCAAACTGGAGTTAGCTTTTTCAATTGAACTGGAGTTAGCTTTATTTTTTTTGCGAGCGTTTCGAGGTAAACTAAAGATCAGTTTGCAAGCTTTTTGATCAAGAGTTTTGCATGCATGATTTTTGGGAGAGTTACAGCTTGCCGGCAGCGTTAGATGTATTTTTAATAAGATAATTTCTTATAAATACAGGTCAATATACATGAGAAAGTGTTGTTGAAAATCTAGAGCAAAGAGCAAGAGAGCAGAAGAGAAGAGCCTTCTGAGAGGGAACACAGTCACAAAAGGTGAAAGAGAGAAAGATTCAACAACCAAGCAAAGGAAAAAGTGAACAAGTATGATCTAAATCGACAGATATATTGTCAAGATAAGATCATTGTGTTTACTGTGAAGCCTATTTAAATCCCTTAATCAGGGTGAACCCTAATAGGTTTTATTGTATAAATCCCTTCACTGGGTGACATCATTAAGTCCTCTGAAAAAGCGACTCCTCACAAGGTCAAGATCTTAACAGGTCTTCTATTAAATCCCTTACCCAGGTAGCACTCTAACCAGCACTTTGTAAGCCTTTAACATGACAGCTTTATTGTTGTAGTAGTGGAGATTCGTGGGTTTTGTCCCACCGTGATTTTTTCCTTCTAATCGAGGGTTTCCACGTATAAATTTTGTGTTGACCTATGCATTCAATTTCTATTTATGATTGTTAAAGTATTCTTTTGATTTCATTATTAACAAAGAATATATAATTTGGAGAAAGAACACTAGAAATTGAATTTACTGATTCACCCCCCCCCCCTCTCGATTAGGATCAACAATTGGTATAAGAGTCTAGTTCTTAGGAATAGAAAGCTTAACTGCTTGCGAAAAGGTCATGGAGGTTTACAGGTATCAAAAGAAGCTAGAAGAAGCCAATGAAATGATTACCTCTCTTGAGAATAGAATGAGAAGATCTCTTGCCAAGAGAAAAGAGCTAGCTCTACAACTGAGTGAAAGTCGAGAAACAATTGAAGAATTCTCTGGTCAAAGTGGTTCTGATGCAGCTAAAGAAGAAGTCACTGATCTCATGGAAAAGAATTTAAACCTGACTGATCAAATCTCCAATTTGAAAAGAGAACAGGAAGGTCATGCTCTGAGGATAACTAAACTCATTGAAGCAAGCAGAAAACTTGAAGATGAGAAGAATAGTGTCATTGAAACACAGTTAACTGCTGAGAGAGCAAGAAATCTGGCTGAAGATGCATTAAGAGAGAGTGATGCTCTCATACTGCAACTACATGCAGACATGCAGGGCATAAATCAGGAGAATGCAATCATGCATGAATACTTGCATGATAAAGATGAGGCATGCAAAGAAATGGCTACTGAAGTTGAAATAATTAAAGAACAGCTGAGAACTCTTGAGAAGAGAAATGAGAAACTCGAGAGGTATAATGAAAGTTCTGAGAAGCTTGATGAGCAATTAAAAGCTCAAAGCATAAGGATCCCACAGGACTTGGGTACATCGGTCAAAGCAACAATGAAACCGATGAATCCTCTGGAGTCAAGCAAAGCAAGAAGGAAAAGAAGAAACCGATAGAAGACAAAAGTAAAAAGATCTTCAGACCCTCTTGCAAACATTTTGGCAAACCGGGTCATAAATCAAATGACTGCAAGAATGCACCGGTGACATTATTCACCACTAACGATTACTGCAGCAACTATTATAAGTATGGTCACAGGACCTTTAAATGCAAGTCATGTTCCAACAGTGTGTCCAGTGGAAGCAGGGGAAGCTTTAAAGGCTATTGCTATGCATGCAATAAATTCGGACACCAAGCGGAAGAATGCAGGTCTAAAACCATGGCATTCAAATCTCCACCGAGACCGGTATTCCATAATAGGAATGTTAACAGGGGCACATCTAACTGTGCTACCTATGGACCATCAGGGCATAGTGACACTAAATGTCACTCACCCATGGACAAAGAAAGAAGGGTCAAACGATGGAGAGGAACCGGTATGGCTTGTTAAGACTGTAACAAGATTGGGCATCTGGCCAAAGACTGCAGAAACCGGTCAATGAACAAAAGGAAAAGGACAAGCTAAAAAGGTCAAGAAGCATGTGTGCCCCAATCAAAAGGATAATATCAGTCAAGAGACCAACAAGGAAGTCAAGAAAACTTGGTCCAAAAAGGGGACAAAGAGATCCACTGAAGAGAAATCTGAGGCAAGGTCATCATCCGCCGATGGTTATATCTCTACAACAAATTAAGCCAAAGGGCTTAAGGGGAATAGGTAGCAAAGCTATTGTCCCCAGAGGAACTGGTGAGGTATGTTCTCACTCAGTCAAGGTTAGGAACCGAGAAGGAGTCACCGGTCTAACATCTTAACCGGTCAGATAAGAGTAGATGACGTATCAAGGTCGATGTCTCAACTGAGGATTAGTAAACAAGTAAAGAGTCAATGAACCGGTTGTTAAAGGAAAGGTTAGGTAAGGGTAATTAAAACAGTAACTGTTAACAAAGTTATCATTCACTAATTACTGTTACAACCTAAGTGTATAAAAGGGAAAGCCGATTACTCATTTCACTTTACATTGCGTTTTGTGATTATTGATTTAATAGCTTGAGTAATCTTTCTTGTTGTGATTTGCAATCTTTGCTTTGCGAATTCCGTAAATCTTGTCAAGAACTTTCTGTGTTTTTCGGTCAAGCAAAATGGCATCATCATCTTTTGTAGTGAGCCTCATTAACGTCAATCAACTCAAATGACCTATATATGATATTATGGCGGTGCAGAATAGAGTGAATGATATGGTTGGTGCCCTATCATCCATCCTCGACGAAGTATTGTTGACAGAGGATGTAACCGCTTTCATCCACAGCAAACAGGAGGAATTGGGCAAAACGTACATTCAAAGTGGATTCCTCACGCTCTATAAAGATGGAAAGCTTCAGCCGAAATATGCAAAGTTGGAAGCAGACGGATTGATGAACGGGGTCAAATATCCAGCCGTATTTCAACCCAACTGGATTTGGTTGGTGCTCAGCAAAGTTCATGATCCAGGAATGTGGCTAGCTAGAGGCATTATTACTCTGATTACCAAAAAGGATTTGCACAGAGTAAATGGGTTTAACGCCACAGGGGAAGCTCTTACCCTGAGGACAATTGCAAACGTCGAAGTCACACGGCTCACCAAGTCAAAATATGACAGTCGAATGATGACTGTGACCAACATTGCAGACAACGGTGTCCAGTTTACTATTGTTGTCATCGGCTACAAAGTGTATCAGTCGAGCAACCTCAACAACATACCAGGTGGTGCGATTCATGCAGCGCAAAAGATCATGCACAATAATGCTCAGTATGACATTTGTGCTATGCTCAGGAACGAGATCTTTGAAAACCTGAAAAAGCTCGGTATGGTGAAAAAGAAGTTTATGAAATATGGGACTTTGTTGGTATGTCTCTTTTTCTACTACCAAAATTTCTTTCCAGGAATAGGTAAGATTACCTAGTTGGCAGATAAACCGACAATGGTTGAAATAGGTGAGATAGTTAATAGTTTGAGGAACCGGTTTAACAAGATAATGACTAATTACTTTGAGGCTTATCAGCTAAGACTGCATCGAAGAGAAAGAATTCTTCGACCATTGTTGAGGAGTACAAGGATGAAATATGCTTCCTGGTGAGCATTGATCACTGCATCATCTAGGCTATTGAGCCTAGAACCGAGTATGCACCGGAGCTTGGTTACAAAATCACAACCAAGACTGCCAAAGCTTACGCCGATGCACTACAAGAAAGCAACTTGGATCTTTCTGCCAACCAGTTTGGCACTTATGAGGAGATTAAAGCAAGTTTGAAGAAGAATGCACCTTCTAGGGCACCAAAGAAGGTATATGTGAAATGGTCTCCAACTCCAAGGAAAAGGAAGGCAACTATAGAAGAACCAAAAGTTCAAAGAAGAAGGCACAACCAATGTCAACCACACCTTCACAAGGTGAGGACTTTGAGGAGACAGAAACAGAAGAACCCACCACATATCTCAGAAAGAGGAAGACCGGGAAACTGGTAAAGGAGGATGTACCAAAAGGAAGGAAACCAACCATAAATGAAATGGTTGAAGGAGTAATGGAAACAGATAGAATGGGTGTTGTTGGAAGAAGATACGAGCTTGCAAATGAGGAAGATAGGAGAAAACTAGAAGAGGTTGTAGTATACTGTCTTCACAAGTTCAAATTAACACCCATAGAAATTCATAAAACAATACCTAGAGATCTACATGAGATCATTGAAGGTAGATGGAAATCTTCTATAGTTAAGGAAAGAGAGCTAAGGATAAGGGCACTGTTGGAAGTGTAGAATCATTTAAGCCTGCCAGGAGCAACTAATCAAGTCGATCTGTACAAACAGAGTTTTAACATCAGGAAGAGGATTGATCAAGTCCTAATAGGAGAAGTCGACGCAGTTCATGATGAAGGGGTCGCCATCTAGTCAACCGTTCTAAAACAGCAACATCAAACCAAAGCTGAATGTCAAAAGACCTTAGTGCAACCAGAAAAGGACACTCGAAAAGGAAAGGGCATTCTGGGAGTCGAGAGACCTGTCCAAGAAAAGCCTGCAACTGAACCGGTCAATGTAGACATCACCGAAGACACGGGTGGTGATCTAACTCCTCCAACTATCCTTCCATCTCCAGAAAAAGGTAAAGCTCAAACCCTAACTGTAGATGATATAGTTGATGAAATTCTGAACTTTGGAAAAGTGACCAATGCTGCAAAGTGGTTCAGTGCTTTGGGTACTGATGATAAAGAGAAAATTGAAATTGCTCTATTAGAGAGCTTTCTAGATTTCAACCGGGGTGCTAGGGACTATAGGCTCCACTTCTCTACTGAACTGAGTAAAAGGCTAATGACCAAATGGAGAGCAGGTCAAGCACAAAATAATTAAATCTTAAGGGAAGTTTTGGTAGAGGTAAAACCGGATCTTGATGATGATACAATCAAGATTTTGTTGGAAGCAAAGTCACTTAACAGGGATATAAGGGATAGGGTGGCCAAAATAATAAACGATCATGATAAAGAAGTGTATGAAGACACAGTCCAACTTTGGAAGAATTATAACTTCAACACTCTTCAAAAGGGGCGAGAAAATAACAGTATAAAAGGTTTCTTTGGAAACACCTAAGTCTATAGGTCCTTAGGACATCTCTCCAGATGAACTAGCAAAGGAGATGGTACCCCAGAACAGTTCACAACTGGTGAACAAGTCTCAATAGGTGATCAGGGTACAACCCGTGAGAAAGAAAATACTGGTGAACAGTTCACAACCAGTGAACAGGTTAATCTCAATGAAGAGATTACAACAGGTGTACAAGATACACCAATGAGACCAGCATAACAAGAACTGGGGAAGTCATCAGCTAAGATGACTAAAGAAAAAGAAATAGAGAAAGTTGAAACAGTCATGAGTGATCAACAGGCTGCAAAGGAACAACCAGAAGAGGTACAACAACAAGAAGTGTTTGTTACAGAGGAAGAGGAGAAGCATGCTAAAGAAGAATCCGCAAAAGATATAAGACAGAAGCAACCGATAGATGTACCTAGTGCTTCATCAAAGAGAAAGCTATCTTTTGCGATAGATCATGAATCTAAAAGAGGTAAAGTTAGCACATCTCCAATAAGTGACACTGTGGTTGAAATAAGTGAAATGTCCACTAGGCAATTGAAGCAGCTTACTAAAAGAAAACAGGACATGGTTCTCACAAGCGTGATAAATATTTTATACAATTTTGCACCTGACGCTGATATAGATCAATTAGAAATACTGGCACAAGTAATTGGTGAAGATATCAATGACCCAGAAACAATTGCCACTGATCATTACGACAAGAAAAGGATAACTATTCTTCATGGAAAGGTTGAAGAACTTAAAGCCACTATGGCAACCAGCACCAGTGAGCTATAGCAACAGGTACAGGAAGTTGGAAGGTTAATTACAAGAACTTCAAACTTTGAAGATTTTGTAAAAGACATAACAGAGAGAACCAAAAGGACAATTGTAATGTCCCCAATTTTGCCCGCATTGGTGTTTCAAGGATTAGCCTATTATTTTGATCCTCGTAGGCTAATTATTGTGGATAGAGGGTCTTCTAAGGCAGTGGCTTGGCTTGGGAGGGTCTTGTCTTCTCCACAATTCAGTAAGCTACAGGCTGGTCTTCGCTTGGCTCAGATTGGACTTCATTTGGGCTTAGATTTGTGTACTTACTATTTGTGGTAAGTTGGGTGTTGATTAAGATGGACCCTTTCTATTTTTGGAAAGTGCATTTGGTCACATGGAAAAATAATAGGTATAACCCCTACTTCAGACGACATATTTAAATGATGAATATTTTGGGAGTTATTACATTTTAGTGGCCAAATTATTATTAAATTATTAAATGGCTTATTATAAAATAATCTAACTTTATAATTTCACTTAAGTTGAGGGTTAAGTCATCATTGGAAGAGGCCATTATTTAATTGATTATTAAACCCAAGTCGCATTATTATAATGATATCTTATTATAATAATGTTTTAAAGGGAGTTGTGTTGAGTGGAGATCATTTGGGAAACTTTCACAATTTCAGAAGTTGAGTTCTTTTGGAAACTTGATCTAAAGTATACTTCATAGCTTGTAGAGAGACAATTAGGTTCTTCGTATCCTCAATTGTCTTGTAGTCAGGCTCACTGAGAACTCTTTCAACATCATTGGTTGTTTTTAGCATCAAATCAAAAGTAGACGCGATGTATACAACTAGCTACACCCAATGTACAACCCCAATTGTGTGTTTTTTCTTTCATACAGTGTAATGATTGTTGGCTTGATCCCATATAGTCTCACACTTTCTGCTAAGTACAGATGCAATGTCACCACGTACAAACTACTTTCCCTACAACCTATCTCCAATCCATGTACAGTTCCAACATTTCCCCTCCTTCGTACAAATGTTCTTCCTCGCACAACATTCAATCCTCCAGACAACACTTTTCACGACCTTGTACAGTATCAAGCTTGTACGCCAAGTGCTTGTGCAAATCTCGTTCGTCCACATACGACACTTTTTGTAATTCAAACTAGTACGGCTCCTTAGCTCTTGTTCTCCCATAAGGATAGCAATACTCCTTGCCACACAAGCTTGAGCAGTCATACAGATATGGCTTGCCACTTCTCTCCCTTCTATGTCTTGCGTATCGATGCAATTCTTTCCTCCCATTAGCTCCTCTTTCCACCTTCACTACTTTTTGCTTCCATTCTCTATCTATGTTATCCCTGTGCTACTAGATGTATTGTCCTTGAAGAGCACAAAGTTATACTGAGAGGGGGTGAATCAATATAACAACCATTTTTTCCAATTTAAACTTTATCAATGACAATAACATCAATTACTAAATATAACAATTATGCACATTAGAACACAATAACACGATGTTTTACATGGAAACCCAATGCAAGAGAAAACCACGACAAATAATTGTTTCTATATAATTATGTTTTTACAATATTTGTAGACACAAACCTACTAGAGGTATCAACCCCTAAGTTTATGAGCACCAACTCCCACAACTTGTAGGCACCAACCTACAAGAGGCACCAACCCCTAAGTGTACGAGCACCAACTCATAAACCTAGGCCAAGGGCCTAGAGCCAATGCAAGGGCCAAACAAGAAGTCCCAACCCCGCAAAACCAAACAAAACCCACGAAAGGAGAGGTGTCAAAGACAATAGGCACAACCAATAGCCTCCAAACCCTCTTACTCCAATCTAGATCATCATATTCGCCTTCATCCACGCCATCCGTATCTATAAAATTTGAAAATCTAAACCCACTCCTATTATTCCCACTCATTACAGTGAGCAAAAAGGATTGATTACTGAATTAGGTGATTGTTGAGATTATTGATTTAATAGATCGGTGCTTGATTATTGAATTGTTGCTTCCTTGATCCCAAGGTGAAGTGATGATTGTTTGCTTGATCTTGTTGATTGACCGATATCATCATGAGTTAATGATTGTTGGATGAATGAAGGATTTTTCATGATGGATTCATGAGTGATGATTGAGAGGTGATCCTTAAATGCTTGGAATGGATTCTCCTTTATACTTTCTTGGTGAAAGGGTCACCACCTTTCATAAGATTTGAGTCACTACTTTTCATTGTTGCTTTTGAGAATAGTAAATAATTCTCCAAATTCATCTACCTTGGATGTCTTCCTCAAATGAATCCATCTCCCTTTTATATCTTCAAATGAGAGGGAGAGTCACACCTCTTTACCCCACCCACACTTTGCAATGGTCACACCCTTTCACAATCACCACCTTTTGAGAGAGTCACAACCCTTCATATTTATGCCCTATGAAATAGTCACAACCTTCTGTAATTACCACCCTTTTAAGACAGTCACAACCCTTCATCCTTTATACCATAGTAGAAAAACTCAAGCTCACCACAAACTCAACAAACCAAAAAATTGGACTCAGACTCGTACTCACGAAACACTTGCGCAAGGACTCGGCAAAAGATAAAAAACTATAATTTTACATAAAAACAAAAAGAAATTAATGCATTTAAAGAACATAAAAGTCATTATTGATACATTACACATGTCATATGAATCTCAAACACTCAAT
Source organism: Chamaecyparis obtusa (assembly GCA_027943335.1). Classification (NCBI taxonomy): domain Eukaryota; kingdom Viridiplantae; phylum Streptophyta; class Pinopsida; order Cupressales; family Cupressaceae; genus Chamaecyparis; species Chamaecyparis obtusa. Next base: position 561,578 of record BSBK01002907.1, on the reverse strand, counting down.
ATTTGAAATATCATCATAGTTGCAAATTAAAAATGTATAACAGCATAAGTTTATAAATGTTTACAAAATTAGGCAGAAAACTAAAGACTATATCCTCCTCTTCCCTCTCCTAAGATAATTCAATTTTTCATGCCTTGAACTAGTAGCTATTGAGGCATCTAAAGGAGGAGTTGATTCTTCTTCTTCAACATCAAAGTCCTCATCTTCGTCATCCTCCATCTCACTGGAATCAGCCAATGTTGTTGCTTTTGTTGCTGCACCTCTCTCTAAATCTGCAATATCTTCTTCAGTAAGGAGGACAGCATCACCATCATCTAGTTCATTGATGGTCCAATCACTATATGGATCAATTTCGTCCTAGTCGATGGACTCATGTGAAACATCCTCCACCTTTCTAGTGCGACGGCAAAGGTTATACCGAACAAAGATAAAATCATTCAATCTCTTCTAGGTCAACCTATTTGTCTTCGTGTGAATGTTCTCAAATACACTCCAATTCCGTTCACACCCAAAATCACTACATGATTGGGACAAAATACAGATGTCTATCTTTTGAAGATTAGGCGTGCCAACACCATAATTCTCCCACCATAAACCTACAAACAAACATTTAGAAATATTAGAATTAGAAATTTAGAGCTGAGTAAAAAATGTAAGTTTGTAACAAATTAACCTATTATTGAACAAAACGTTTTACCTTGATAATGGATAAAACATTATCAAGTTTTGAAATTTTAAAAAGTTTCTAATTTTTCTTCTAGTATTGAACAAAATGTTTTACCTAGTTGTTTTTCTCCCCTGTCAATTGCTTGTTGTGAAGAAAAGAGTCTCCCCTCTGCACCCTTGTAGATCTAGAAAAATGAACATTTCCAAAATAATAAACAATAATTGTCGAAGACTCAAACTCAACAATGAACATTTCCAAATTCATGAATCAAAAATAAGATATAATAAATGTCAAATCTCACCTCCAACTGATCAAGAACCTTGTCTCTCAAATCACAGTCAGGAGCCATCTTATCAATGCATGTAATAACACTTGTCATGACCTCCTCATCAGCCTTAAATGAATCAGAGAATTAGAATCTCAGGTTCAACTAGTATGCCAAGGCATGTATCGATTGGTGGAGTTGGTGCATCCACCTACGATCAATAATGTGCCAAAGGGACTTCATATTCTTTTTGAATTTCCACCATAGTAATGTGAAATTGCCTCTTTGGTCCTATCCATGGCCTCATAAATGAAACCCATTGGGATTCTCTCTCCATCCACCATATGAAGAACCCTTACCAAAGGTTCTGTCACCTGGAAAAATGAAAACAAATTTTACATTATTACAAAAATTAACCCCTAAAAAAACAGCAAGTAGAATATCTTGTATAAAGTTTATATTTGGGTTTGTTACTTACCTTGATCAACTCGTCTCCACTTTTGTTGAACCCATCATCAAAAGCAACACTCACTATTTTCTCTGCCTCAGGTTTTTTGGAGTATGTAGACTGCAGCCAAGCATCAGACACCAAAATTTGCTTAAGATGAGGAATGGCACCAAGAATGCTTTGCAATGTGAGGAAATGGCTAGCAAATTGTGTCACTCCTAGTTGCATGAGGTCCTTGCCATTTGTGTGTTTTCTCATCAAAGAGAGGACCCAAGTATGGTTGTAGATGAATTTGGTGACACTTTTAGCATCTTCAACCACCCTTTTCACCCAACTAATCTTTCCAATGACCTCTAACAACAAGTCCAAGCAGTATGAAGCACAAGGACTCCATGTAATTGTGGGATGCCTCTTCATAAGCATTTTACTACAAATACATATGCAGTTGCATTGTCCGTGATAATTTATAAAACATTCTCAACTCCAACTTCTTGGATCACCCCATCTAACAAATTGCACGAAGTCTCAACAATTTTTATTTCATTTGAAACATCTATAGACTTGAGGAATACCATTCCACCATTAGAAGCCACCAAGAAGTTGAGAACTTCCTATTTCTTCCATTTGTCCATCCATCGTTTAAGATGTTGCATCCTTTTCTCTTCCAAAATATTTCCTAATCATCAACCACAATCTATGTATTTTGCAATGCTTTCTTTGGCAATGGCCCACTAAAGTCATAAGTTGTTGACGCTTTAAACCCCTTACTTGCAACCGTAAATGCGGTAACCAAACTTTCCCGATATGGATTGTTTGCCGTATTGAAAGGCAAATTGGTGTAGTACCCAAAATTGCATGTTGCTATCATTGCGTTCTCATGTTTTTCTTTATTGCATCTTGTACCTTCAAGTAAAGGTTGTGCTTGTGGAACATTGCATGAAATAAAAAAATTTGGGTCTGATGATAGAGGATTATGAGTTTTAGTAACCTCATCCTCATTGTCAATAGTAGATGAATTTAGTTGATGATGATAGAAGCTTGCACTTTTGCGAGTGTGACCAAGGGGAGCCAAACAGGATGCATTTGGATTGATTGCAGCTATCATGGCTTCTTTTGTTTTTTCCCTTTCTTTTTTATGCAAGTCGTATTCAGCAAGAAGGGCCTTCATGTGTCTAATAATCTCTAGAGTTGCCTTGGGGCAGCCTTCCACACCTTGTCCGGATATTCTAGCAGAGTGGTATTTTAATCTATTCACTCCATCTATCATCCATTTGCCACATTCTACGCAAGTAACCTCTCCCTTTTTATTTCCCCTTATTCCATACTTCCATGCCTCTTCTTTTTTTATTCCTGATTTTGGGGCTGCCTTGCCCTTTCTATTTAAAGTTGACATAGCTGTTATAACATGAAAAAAATAAAAAAATCAATAGGGTTTTATGGAAAGACAACCAAGAATTGATAATGAATCATTTGATAACAATAGTATTCAAAAACAAGATAAAAATGCAAGGAAATAAGTCAAAAAAGGAAATACAAAAAAATTGCCAACATTTCCCCTTGTTTTTCAAGATTTTCTTGATTTCTAATGGAAGGAACAAAAAAAATAGCAGAAAAATTCATAAGAGCAGATAAATTCTTTACTTAGATGTATTTTGTTGATTTAATGCCTCTCCACACCCTAAACCCTATTATGACCAAGACCAAAGAGAAAATGAGAAAAAAAGTTAAAAGGTTGGGCATGTTGACTAGGCGATGCGAGTCCAAGAGAAAGACTCACTAGTCTCGATGCAAAAATCCTATGTGTCCATGCTGAAAAATCGTGAGTCAACTTGCAGTGACTCACTTGGACTCGGCTCACGAGTCCATCGTGAGTTGACTTGGCTCGCAAGTCCATGGCGAGTCCTACAAGTTTTTTAACTATGCTTTATACCCTTTGAAAGAGTCACAACCTTTCATATCTACTACCTTTTGAAAGAGTCACAACCCTTCATCATTTATGTCCCTTGAAAAAGTCACAATCTTTCTTAATTACCACCCTTTGAAAGAGTCACAACCCTTCATCAATTCTTCCCATTCCAAACTTCTTCCATTAATCCTTCCTTAGTTTCCATGGTCCCTTCTTTTTTCTTATCTCCTTGTCGCCTTCCAAATGAAGTTATCTTCTCCTTTTTATATCTCATATTTGAGGGAGTCACAACCTGTCATCTCATGCCTTTTGACCATTCATTAAACTTTATTAAAGTTTAATTATATTTTACTTTATTTCTTTTATATTTTAATTTTAATTTTATTTATATTCTTTATCTATTTTCTCTGATGAATAGGCATTTTCCATTATAAGATAATTAATAATACACTATTCACAAAAAATGTTGGAGGACACAGAGTCACTCCACAAGTCAAACGGGCAAAGCCCGAAAAGCTAACTGAAAACCATAAACATGGGCAGAGCCCAAAAACAACAAACCACCTTAAGAGGCTAAAACAATGCATGCAGAAGGCGGAGGATCTTGATCATCTTTTTTACCCAATACATCAATGGGGTCAAGATTAGGATCTAGGAGGGACGATCCTTCTTCGGCTTTGTCGTCTTCTTCATTCTCCTTCCTGGTAGGAGAAATAGCCAAGCCAACTACGGGAACCACTTTGAGAATGTGGGCTAACCAGAATCTTCGCCAGAGTCCAGCCAACGAGAGCCACCTAGAGCAGAGGGAACCACATTATCAATAGGTCAAGCAGGAGCAAAACCACCACGGGGTGGCGAAGCCAAGTGGCGACACAAAAAACCTCCTCCCTCGCCAGAAGGTCAGCGAGGGACCTGGGACTGCATCATTTGTGAGTGGCGGGCAGAGGAATTGCAGCCACGTCGGCGACAACGGGGCAAAGATCGATCACCAGAAATAAAAACATCTAATGGAACTCTAACAACAGTACATGTGGTGTTTCCCCAATGCTGAAGTAACTCCTAAACATGGCCACTTCAAGAGCCACTTTATTTGTTTGAACTTTAATCTACATTAAAACATTATTACAAATAAACACTTTAGCACAGATAGATACATTAATATCAAGATAGTTGTGAGTAAATAACATTGCATTCCTATCTTTCCATAGATTGAAAAGGATTTCCATATCGAAAGCATGTCATGTTTGCAAAAAATTGAAAGAAAGTTTAGGCGAATCTCCCAACAAGATCATATGCCAAGAGAACAATTTCGGCCTGAAGGGACGAAAGAAATCATGAATCCAAACCCAATACTATTGGGCTCTTTTGCAATACCAGAAAATATGAATGAACGTCTCAGGTTGCCCTCAAAAAGGGCACCGAGGAATTGGCACACCCAAATGTCAAAGACGAGAACCCAAAGACGAGCCTTGGAAAAGAATACACCAAGTGAAGTGAGCCGCCTTAGGCTTCACAATGGTAGACCGCACTGTGAGAAACCTGTGTTGTCGGGTGGAGTGAAACAAATGCAATTGCCATCATTGGTGCATATTCAGGGGCAGTACAAAGACCACCAAGTCAAACGTTTGTCAATCAGGGTGAGTAAGATGAAACTGGGCCGGCATATCTTCCCAAGTGCAAAGACTCATAGTAGTACGAGAAAAAAATTCTCAAAGTGCGATTGCCACATTTATGAAAACGCAGAGCATAAAGTCCAGGAACTCTAGCCAAATATTATGTTGGTTGAAAGAGAACCCATCACGAAAATTGGCCCCATCCCAGCAAAGCCAAGGTTTGAGAGCTTCCTAGGCATGCCATATGATTTTGGCAACAAAAGTACCTTGGATCTAATCTGCTTCCCTCATAACCAAAAGGGTTTGAAAGCCAATAACCTTCAAGGTCAGTCTGTGAACTAGATAGCCAGAAATGTATTGAAGGAATCACAATGAATCCAATGGATTGAAAGGGGAAATTCGAATTCGACATCAAAATTTCCAATCAAGGTAAAGATAGCAAAGTGGAAAATAAATCAAATTTAGAATTAAATTCAAAATTAATTAAATATTAAATTTTTATATTTAATATTTAATTAATGAACTTTTGAAATTTGAAAAAAGTGGCGAAAATTGATCAAAATTGGAAAATTACAAAAAAAATACTTGGAAATAAATTGATTTTGGATTTAAATCTTAAAGTTAATTAAATATTACTTTCTATTAATATTTAATTAATACCTTTTCTAGAAAATCAATAAAAGTGTAAAGATCAATAAAAAGGCAATAAAAGACGTGAAGTTCACCAAAATTGAAAATGGCTTTAAAAGATTTTTTGATTTTAAAGTTATAAAATTTAAAAATTAATTAAATATTGATTTTATTAATATTTAATTAATTAACTTTTGGAAAATCAAAAATCAAAAAATGGGGAAATAAATTGAAAATCAAGAAACGGAAATAACTTCTCCATGAAGTTAAAACAGACTCTCAAATTGGCAACTCCATTAAAACGAGGAGAAGAACTCAAGCAAGTGGCAAAGAATCCTTTTAAAGCGGAATCTTGTGTGGCAACTAAGGCAACTGCGTAATTTTAGTGCATAGTCATTATGGCAATTTTGGGGTTCAGAGCCTATAAAAGAAAAACATTCTTCATTTCTTTCTCACACAAATCAAAAAGAATGAAGTTGAGTGTTCTTAAGGCGAGAGAGTGTTGCTTTTTGAAAAGCGTGAAGTTTTTGGGTGAAGGAAAGTTATTTCTTGGAGAGCATAAGGGAATTTGAGGGAGGTTGTGAAATTTTCAGATTTTCTTCAATAAGTTGGTAAAAGGTACAAATTTCCATGAGGAGAGAGAAAATTCAATGTTGAGCAAAATGGAGAAATTATGACATTTTTTGAAGTTTCTCCTTTTTTGAAGAGAATGTTTTTGTCTTCTCGCTTTCTTTTGTGCTCTTATATGTGTTTATTTTCTATTTTGCAGATGGCGAAACCTAGGGGGATAATTGTAAGCAGGAGACAGTTGAAAAGAACGAGCAAAGAGGATTCTATCTAGAATCCAAAATTGTCTCGAAGTGGATGGAAGTGGGTGACACAAACCTTGGATGCCTCGATTTGACGAGTTCTAGGGGAGGATGTTCGGCTATAAGGATCATCACCCGACACACCTAGCTGCCCGAATCGTGAAAAACAGAATTGTAGTTGTAGCAGGATTCCCTCCCGCGTTTCAACATGTTGAGTTGATCGTGGAGTGTGCGAAGCATTACTAGTCCAAAGATAGAACGATTAAGGACTCAGATGGAAATATCATTACAGATTTTTCCCCGCCAGCCATTACTGAGGCATTTGGGATCCCTTCATCTCGGAGGCTGGTCTCGAAGACAAAGAAGCAAGCGCACAGAGTTTACACAACTGGAGTTCAACATTGCGAGACATTAACAGCAAATGGATGAGGAGGAACAAATCCCACTACTCCAAATTGCCCAAGGAGCTTGTGTGGCTGGATTTCCACCAGGAGTACAGTGATTTGATAATGATACTCAGTAGAATATTTGGCTTACCCCAATCCTACATGTTCAAGATGTGGATGTGGCATTTTGTTCAACAAGTGGTGGAGTTCAATCACATTAATCGGGTTGGGTTGATCAGTGACAATCTTAATGAGCAACTGAGGAATTTGTAGCATACAAAGTTATTCATGAGCTCCTACGTGATATCCGAGGAGCCCTCGGAAGTGGAAATCTAAGATTAAAGGTGCACGACTATTATCCTCAACTGTATCTACAGGCCATAGATGATTACACTCGAGTTAATGATGCATTTGTAATGCGCATCGTGAGGAACTTGCAGAAGAGATTGCAAATGAGATTGTTTGTTGAGGCAATGAAGTTGGTGGAAGAGTTTGGAGCATGGTTCATTCAGTTTCCCACTTCGTACATCAAATTGCAAGGATTTTCTAAGCAGCCGTATAATCTTGCACAATACCCTACCGATAAAATGTTCATGTTGGAAGTCACCCAACAATTGACAGCTCATAACAAAGTCCTAAAGAAGAAGAAACTAAGACTATATTCCCACTTTCCATTGGAAGTGATGCAGTTGAGGTGTGCCCTTGTCTACCAGCAGTTGAAAGGTCATCTAACGAGCTGAACTTCTTTCATCTACCACTCTATTCAGGAAGGCCGGATTTTGATCCATACAATAAGATTAGAGTCGTGGCAGGAATGAGGCATCGACACAGAGCGCACCTTGAGGACTTATGGGCGAATGTGGTTGACAAAAATGAGGTTAGGAAGAGGATGTGCTCCCGATTGCCATTAGACCTAATCAGGGCGTAAAAGATTTTCCACGTACCTGATCAGATAGACGAAGATCCAAATATGTTCCAGAGAAGGTATAACCCAGAAAAGGAAAAGGTCATTCATCCTTACAACTAGCACAGAAAGGAGATTGTAGATCTTAATACATTGACAAAACCAATCATAGACTTCACAAAGTGGTGGGTCGAATGAGAGTTCGACAAGATGACTCTAACAAAGTAGGACTGGACATACAAGTTGTTAGGTCATCCACAACTGGGAGACGAAAGACCAATGCAGCCATCGGGAGGAAGGATAGAAGAAAGAGACATCCCGTCAGGGAGTGCAGAGCACAGGAAGGAGAAAGGTGCAGCTCGAAAAATGCATACGAAAAGAAGATTGGATCTTCATATTGAATAATCATACCAGAAGAGATTGAGCTCTGAAAATGCGTCATCTTCACCTAGTTAGATTCCCAGTGTGCAGGAAATAGGAGCATTCACCAGACATGAAGAAGTGAGCGAAAGAAGAATGCGGCAAGGAGAACAACATATGACGAGGCCAGTGAAAGATAGATTGAGCATTAATGCCAATGAGAGGTTCGTGCCAAGGAGCACGGAACAAGATGCCACTGCAGAGGAGAGTCTCGGTGTGTTTTTCAGAAAGATAATAGAGGAAGAGGTTCCTAAGGCTAAAACAGAAGCTCCTGCAGCAGAAGAAGAGATTCCCACCACGGAGACACTAGCTCCTAAGGTAATGGCAGAGTCCTAGAGTTGAGGAGATTGATACTAGAGCAGTGAAAGGACAAGAGCAGTTAGCGGTACAGAGGGATTAGAATGCAGATATTCCAAAATGGCTTAGGCAGAGGATTCAGAGAAGCCAGGAGAAGCAAGTTGCCCCTGTAGTTGAATTACAAGAAATTTTGGATCGAATTGACTGATCAAGAGAAAAGGGAGAAGCCAAGAAGTTCATCACGGTCGTGAGAGGAGAATCAGGATCCAGAATTCTACAGATATCAACTCTAGCAATCGACAAGACCAAGGATCAAATTGCTCCTGAGGAGTATCACATAACAGAAATTGATCTTGGCCAGGCCTCTCGAGCGCAGGAAAAGGGAGAAGCCAAGAAGTTCAACACGGTCGTGAGAGGAGAATCAGGATCCAGAGTTCTGCAAATATCAACTCTAGCAATCGACAAGACCAAGGATCAAATTGCTCCTGAGGAGTATCACATAACAAAAATTGATCTTGGCCAGGCCTCTCGAGCGCAAGTCATGGAAGAATTCGATGATTCAACACAAGCTGTCAAGGACAAGATGAGGAAGTTGGAAGAAAAATGTAAGAGGCAAAAGGGAGAGAAAGGGGCCTTACGTGCATACATCGACAACTTGCCTCACTCAATTCAAGAAGAAGATCCATGTTTTGTTCCCCCACCAGCTATTCCAACCGAATCGGTTGAGGTCATCGACAAGATTAGAAGAATTGTGCAGGATGCAGAGGTCTGGATTAAGGGAATCCAGAATGAGGCCTATAGGCACGCCGAGGAATTAATTTGGATTCATGATAAGGCGCTAGCCATCCTTTCCCGAATTCGTTGTATGGAGGAGACTTGGGAGGATGGGCATATTTATTAGGATGAGGTGATCTCTAACTTGCAGGAGCTAATGGAGACCCCTAGGCAGATCTTGGTTAACGACGGAGTCATTGGAGTGTATGACTTCCCTCGATGGTATGGTGCAGTTCTCATGGAAAAGGAAATGTTTGAACATTTCACTAAGGAGTCAGCTCAATTGAGGGGGGTAGCTGAGAATATCCAGCAGGAGGTCTCTAATACCATTGCATCACTATGGTTACAAAGGTTGGCTGAAGAAGATATAACTATGGACAACATGAAGGGAAAATTGGAGTTCTTCAGACTAAACACTTTCGCGAAGGATGATTTTGAGAACCTCTCCGCCTTCTCAAGCAACATGCACATGGCTCAGGATCTATTGCCAGAGTGGGAGGACAGCTTGAGAAAGCTTGAGCGAGCAGTGATGGCCCTAGAATTCAAGCAGGAATCGGCACCGAGTGTCAACATTGATGAGTTGGAGGCCATATTGAGTAGGTTCCAAGAATTCAAACGTTGAGGTCAAAGATAGGTGCATTAAATGCATAGTGGGTATATGTGTAGTGGCTATTTATGACACCCCACTCTCTTCTTGAGCATGCATGCGTAGTGGGCATTTATTACCCACCACAATAGTGGTTTCCTTCTCACATTAATATAGATTCCCTTTTCTATGCCCTAACCCTAGTTAGGGCTTATGTGGCAAAATCTAGGTCATCGGTCATTGTTTCAATCCTGGCCACTCGTTTTCAAGGACCTATATAAAGGCCTCTTCTTCTCATTTGTAAGGAGCGGATTGTGAGATTGTTGCCTAAGAGCTATTGAGATAATTAAATTTTCATTTAAGTGTGGTGATAATTTGATGTGTCTTGATGCTTGCTTGGTTTCATACTTCCCTCAATTAGATTAATTTTAGTAGATGAAGTGTTATGATTGTATTAGAGAATATCATAGTGTTCTGATGAGTTCCTTTGGTTCATACTTTTGGCGTTTTAGTGATTCTAAATCATTGTGCAAAGTTAGCCTAAACCCATATCTGTATGTGCCTAAATTCTATCATTCGCACAAAACCTTTGATGATTGCACCAATTCACGTGTAGTTGTAGCTTGACTTGGCAAAGCAGAACTTGGTAATTGGGGAATTCGTCCATCTGAATACTTTCTTTTTCCATCATTACCCTTAGGAGTAGATTAGGATCTTTGAACCCTAAATTCCTTTTATTTCCGCATATCTAGTGAAAATCCAAAAAGTAGTACCTCATTGCAATATCTTTCGATAGCACCTGCATTCATCATAGCTTAAAATCATTTCAAGTTTGAAAACGTAAGGCCCCTTGTGATCATAAGCAAATCACATCAACACCGAGCTTATCCACGAGTCAAGGAATCTTGGAGTTACTGTATGATCTTCTTGCAATCTTAGCATATGCAGTACTTTGTTCAAAAGAGGATAGGTTATTTTGGTATTTTGTTCTACTGTTTGGTGAGTCATAAAACACGCATCAACAAATACAAACTGGAGTACGGGTACGTTGACTTCATCCTTAGAAAAATAAACTTCAGATTTTGTTTGTTAAATTATGAAGGAAATGAGTGATTCATTAGTTCCAGCATTAGTTACCTTTTATCAGCTTTAGTTAGTAGTTTCATATATTTGCAATCAGCATTATCAGAAAAATTCTCAAAAATCAGAAAAACACAAAAATCAAATACAGCAAAAAAAAAAAAAAAAGTTAGACTACTTTCCAAATTGCTGGCCAAAGTCATTAAAAATCAAAACTTCAGAATTTATTCACAAAAGAACAGTTGGGGATCTTTCACGTGTAAAGCTGATTTTCCGTTTCTGACATAATGGCAGATATTATCAGACTTTTTCTTAGACAAACTTTTTCTAAATATTCTAGTAATTAAATTTGAGAACGAGCAGCTAACTTAAATACACAATGATATTTTTGCAGACAAACAACTTGAAATCTGTAAAAGTGCACACTAGTTGAGGATATTTATATCATTTCATTCAAATTTATATTCCTGTCTTGAGCAGGCAACACAGGTTCCATTTACTTGTAGGTTCAAGTTCACCAACAAGCTGAGGTTTAAAAAAGAAGTAATAAGAGAGCTTGTCAAAGTATCATTTCTTCATAGCTTAACCAAACAAGGACATATTGTGCATCATTAAAAAATCCTAGAATATACTTTCTTACGAGGAAATCCTCGTTAAGTGATTTGTCTCATTATTAAATTTTCCTTTCATTTCATGGTCTTAGTTTTATTCTTGGAATCACAATGGACTTCCAGGTCTATAGAACCATAGTTATATAGATAACTGGAAACCTCTTGTCATGTACATGACAACATGCATAGTTGATTTATGCTATCAAGTTTTTAGTTTACATGCATACCAAAATAAATGTCCATATATAGGTACTCTTATATTCTACATATACTTTGGAATGCCCTTGTATGTCTACAAAGATAAAACACTTGCACTAATAAAATCCGTACATATCTGACAAACAATGATATAACCAACCCATTATTAAAACATGCTATAAGGTTCAACACTTAAAGAAGGGAAAATTACAAGCAATATTTATCATATTACGAATATATGCAGCAATACTTACCAAAATAAATCCCGTGAAGTCTTAGAGATGATCGTGTGAGACGTTAATGCTTGGATAATGGAAGAGAGTAGTGGACATGGCATGTTATCAAAAGAGCTGCTCTCACCCAGTACATCTGTAAAATGGTTGAGTGCATCACAGATGCCAATATATAATCTGCAAATGAAATTCTTTGACCAAATGGATATGATTGTGTCTTTTAGACAAAACCGCCTCCCGGAAAAATGTAGGGAATACACAATCATTCAATAGCCTATCTCCAGTTGAGTGATTCAGATTGCATTCTTAGTTATATTAGAAACCCTCTCAGAGAGATTCTCTACTGCCTGCATGCACATCACATATAAAAATCATGCAGCACAGTTAGCTCACAGCCATGCAAATGCTATCAAATTAGTAGTTGAGACAACTTCATAAGAAGTGAAATAGTAATTCTCACATGCACAGAGACTTTAGCCCACTTATCTGTCAACTCTGCTGCAGCTTTTAAATGACAGAAATTAGTAGCATTAAAATTTACAGAATGTGTGGAAATTTCTGTCATTTCCGCAACCCAAAGATTGTTTTTCTGATCTCGTTTTTGTTTCACCAAATTACATAATCCCACCTTCCATAGGAAATCAACAAGAAAAGGATCAACCAAATTGGATAATGCAGTAAGGACTTCTCCAAGGTTTCAGTGCTTACAGGCTAGTACATAAACTATTATCATATAGAATGAAAACAATTCAAATGCAATATTAAAAACTGTCAAAATCATTTAGTGGTACAAAATTAATTTAAAATTTAAAATGAATAACCCTTACTGTGGACCCTGCAAGAGAGTGATCAAGAGCAATAAATGAATCACATGGTAATGAAAATTCAATAGCAAGGATGATCTCTGTTTGTTTACTGCCACACTCTAATTGTACCGAACCATCAGAAGTAAATAACCACTGCCTTTTTCGCAAGCCATACATAGATGGTTCTCCAATGTGTAGAACAAAAACAGCAACATCAAACTCACTGCAAATCAACATAATTACAATACAGTTTACAATCAAATGAATTATGATGATCAGGAAACCTTTGAGCAGGAAATGCTTTTGAAACCTTACATGAGAAATAGCAAGTGCAATTAAAAACACCATTAATGATCAAAAACCAACAACCAGAAAATGGTATGGAAATCCTATATAAGAAATAGCAGGTAACCTGTGCAGAGGAACTTTTCCCAAGTCCGAAAGTTGCACTGCACTCCTTGGGTTGTACACAAATCTGCAGGAAAAGAAAAATAAACCCAGATAACCAAACTTTTGATTCAAAGTCAATATGTTAGATAATTACTGCAAAACAATTATGCTTACTTCTTATAAAAAATTGGGCCCCTACAGTAAATAATTTTGAATTTTTGCACAAACTATAACTTGGAGACAAGAGATTGAACACACTCAAGGTTATGACATGCTGATTGTGGAATTTGATGCCATACTGTCGACCTATTTGCTTGAAATTGAAGTATATTCCTACTGTAGCTATCACCCGATTTTCCACCCACTGGAACAAGACCAGAAACACAGTAGATGCCCCCTTCCTCAAGATTGAAAACATGATTTTCTGTTGGTTGCCAAATCGTGACCAAGCCTTCCTGTTTTAACAGGCCTCTTTTTTCTTCTTTTTCCTTTATTTTACTCGAGCATTTGTGTGCCAAACCAACTATCCTTACTTTCATGAATGGAGTAACTTTTCTCGAGTCCAAATCAGCATTCTCCAGGGCTTCTTGAATGTGTTTCTCTATGGCAACCTGCCTGATTGCCTGAGAAAACAAGTACCTTTACAATTTCAGATGTAGTGCTCTCCAAACTCCATGAAATGTCAAAAACTTAACCTACCATTTATAATCTCCACATTGTTCAATTGTCAGATTTTAATCAGACAAAAGATGGCATATTTTTTAAAAATTAACCTCTCGTTTAGACTTATACGCGGCAAAAGCGGCAAGTTGCGCAGAAGTCATGTCTGCCATTATCAATTCAGGTTCACAAGCATTTTCGAGAACACTATAAAGGTGTGCTCCCTCATCCTTGTTTGAATCAAGAGATGAATGGAAATTCTCTTTCTCTGCTTTCAACATAACATCCTCCACAATGTGTCTGCGCCTGAAGTGGCAAAGTCTAAACAATTAATTGTTATCTCAAAAGAAAACAAATATGTATAATAAAAAAGATAATGAAGTAATCTTCACATGAATATATAGAAGATACACCCATAGTTTTCAAATTCATAGCATAGTTTAGTAGAAGTTAAATCACATCATATGAACTGAAGGGAAAGATTGCATTGTTGACGTCAACAATGGTAGAGGACAATCTAAGAATATTAAAGTGTTGTACCATTGATACATCATTTCCTTAAGGACCTTTTTAATAATTGTAATAACTGTTTCATGTAAAGTATGAGGATAGTTAGTTAAGTGGATTTCATTTATTTAAATTAAGGAATTATGGTTAATGAGTTTGCTGATTTTATATACTCCAATGGTCAAAGCATTTTTACTCTTCATGACAAATATGAGGATACTCACAATCGGTGGTACCTAAAAAGCTAAACATCCTAAACATCTACAGCTTGTTGCAATGAGAGTTTTGGCGTGAAATTTTTAATCTATATCTAAAACACACTAATTTCAATTTCATTTTTTTATTTTTAAAATATTTATTTTCATGTTTGAAATTGGATTTATAATTCTATATCTCTTCAAATCTCTAACCTTGCTTTAGCAGGCTCACAATTGGTGGTACCTACTAGGCTAAACACCCCATACATCCACAACATGTTGCAATTGAAGTTTTGAAGTGAGATTTTTATTTTTTATCTAAAGCACACTAAATTTCAATTTAAATTTTCTATTTTAAAATATTTTTTTTCATTGTTGAAGTTGGATTCATAAATTTATCTCTTCAAATCCCTAATCTTGCTTTAGTAGGCTCTCAATTGATCTTCATTTGAGTGGAATTGAAATAATTCTACTTCATCTACTCACAAAAACACCACCATTTGGCACTAGAAAAGGTTGAAACGTCAGTGTACCTGCATTCCAACTTGTTATTTCTTTCACATAAACAAAATGACTAGAAAGAAGGGGCAATGAAGCATAGGAATGTAGAACCAAAGCAAGCGTGAACATTATTGCCACCAAATAATCTACATTTTTTAGGGGTCAGAAATCCACCACACTTTAAACGTGGGTGCCAACAGAACTCCTTGTGATTCTTATAATCTACCAACATCATCAAATGTAACTTATGATAATAATTATCTTTACAAAGACCCATATGAAGCTGATTGCAGATTTTATTACATTAACATTGAACAATGAACATTTGTCATGACATCCAAGTTTGACAAATTGAAAAAAAGCAGCATTTTTCTCATTTTATGATATTTGTGTTCATTACATAAATGTCCTGTTGTATATTGAACTTTAATTCTCATTTTGAGGCTACAAATATGTATATAATTATTACTTTATCTAAGTTATCTAAGAAAACTCTAGGCTTACCCAGGGTCTCTCCAAAGCACGTCCAATTCATTGTGGGACCTTCAATGAAGAACCCACAAAGAACGTGAGGTGCTTGAGAGGGACCCAAGCTGAACTCAAGTAAACACAAGGGGGCCTACAACCCAAGGTCCCAAAAACAAAAACAAATAAAGCACTTTTAAAAAATGAAATCCTAAAAATACCAATGTCACCCTAAAGTGAGACCATGAGTTGTTTTCTTTCATTTCACAAACACAAGCAACCAAACAACATTTTTTGCCCCCAAGTTGTCATTATTGATTTTTGAAAATTGTTGCACTTTTCTTTCAACTGGTAATGTCCCCTTTCAAGGAGCACCTTGAAGTGGCTAATTAGTCTAAATTTGTGTAGGCTAAACTAAGTTAAAATCGAATACTTTAATATTATCCAACAAAGTACATTTTTGGGTAATATTGTTGCATCCCTTCCTTGAAGACTTCTCAAATAACTATAATAGCCGTTTCATGGGAAGCAAGAAGTTACTAAATTAATTACGAGGATTGTGGAAAGAACGATGTTAATTGATTTAGTTATGAGGATTATGGAAATAATGATGTTAATTGATTTAATTATGAGGATTATGGAAATAATAAAGTTAGATTATGTAAGATTAAAATGTTATGTTAGAATAAATGTATTGTTAATGCTTACCGGTTACTGAGAGGGGGGGGTGAATCAGTAAATACTCCTATTTTAGTGTAATTCTCGTCTTTTTACTGTCCTAATGGATAAACAGAATATAACAGTCATTCACAGACATAAACAGAATCACACAGATTAACACAGGTATTTATACGTGGAAACCCTCGGTTAGAAGGAAAAAAGCACGGTGAGACGGAGCTCACAACTTCACTAGTAACAAATGAAGTCGCCCTGTTAGGAGCTTACAAAGCACTAGTTAAGGTGCTACCCGATTAGGGGATTTTACAAAAGATCGCTTAAGATCTAAACCCTGTTAAGAGTTACCTGGTTACAGGACTTTAAACATCAACAAAGATGTCACCCTATTAGAGGATTTTTACAATGAACCGATTAGGTTCACCCTAATAGAGGGATTTCAATATGTTTTTAATACTTTATAAAAGCAGTGATCTATTGTGACAGTGATTGTCAGATTAGATCATACCTGTAGATCTCTTCCCCGGTTTGCTTGGCTGTTGACCTTTCTTTCTTACTTCACCTCTGTGCCTGTAGCACTCCTCAGAAGATATCTCTCCTCTTCTCTGTGCAATCTACAACTATCAACAACAGCAACAACATATCTTGCATCCTATGACTTATATTTATACAAGACTGAACCTCTTCACTCATAGAACCGCCAAGGAATAAACTTAACCATAAATCATGCAACACATAGAAGCTATGTGCTATGATCTGGAGTTTACCTTGAGATCATCCGTAGAATTAAAGCTATCTTTAGTTAAAAAGCTAACTCCACCTTTGAGCGATGGATGTCCCGTATAATCAGGCTTTTTGACTCAAACTGTAACTCAAACTGATCCACAAAATCCGGATCGGATCTTTCTTGCAATTAGACCGGTATACCCTTATACCCGGTTTGTCCTTGTATGCTTCATAAAACCGATACTAAGTACTTGGTTCAGTCTACCGGTGTGTCTATCGAGATAGTCAACCGGTGCATACATTTTGTTCTTCGTCTACCTGTGTCTTCCAAGTAATGTGAGCGATCGATGACCCTTTATCGGTGTGAATGGGTTTTGTGAAATACACTAATGACAACTCGTATTGCTAACATGTATGTATGGCTAATTTCTTCTTCGTTTTAGTGAATGTAAAAGGTCACCCTCATGAAGGGAGGGAGGGACTCATTAGAGAGAGAGAGAGAGAGAGTGGACGCATGTAAGAAGCTCAAAGTTTTCATCCAAGCAGGAACCTATAGCTAAGTATCTTGGTCATCAAGTCATTGAGTTAGGGTTTTGTTAGCCTTGCTTTCCTATGGTCATGTTGGGTTTGGAAGTCCTTTCATTATCCTTGTCTAACTAAAAAATTAACAATTCATTATTAATAAGTGCGAGGCCTCACCCCCACCCATCATAGCACTGCTAATACATTCGTATTTTGATACTTGATGACTTGAGATTTTGATACACTTCTTTTGATTGATTTGACAGTGAGTCATGTTATTATGTCTTATGATGATGATTATATCATGTGGATTCTATTTATGATGCAGATTAGAACCTAGATCATATTGTTGATTTTTCTATACATGCTCAGATATGTATTTTGATGAGAAAGACTTAATCATGGTTAGATTTAATTATTGCATGGATTATGTCTTAAAAGTTAAGGAATAGTATTGATGATATGTCATGAATATCGAATTTTGAAAATACCATGTTGAGCTTTACTTTAATGAAAAATTGTAATTAGAAATTGAATTATGCATATTGAACAATGTTTGTAAATTATGTAATATTGAATTGTATGTATTTATATGTGATGTTGTTCCTTGAACTACTAATGCTCGAGTTTAGTGTGCAGGAAAGAAAACCATGAAACTATTCGGAGAATCAGGGCTAAACATATGTGCAATTGAGAAAGCCAAGGTTTAATCTATTGAAGAGATTGAAACCTCGATGTAATGTGATTTTATTTGTAAAAGTAATTTGTATGCATGTTACTAGATTTAATTCACTTTGTTATTTGGATATGTCACTTGTAAATGTCAAGTTTATTTTATGGTGTCACTTGACACTTGTGATGTCTATGTGGATAGTGACATGTCAATTAGGGTTTTGGCAAGAATCACCCAACCTAATAGGATATTTTATTAACCCCACTTGCATGTAGATGTTGTGTAGGGTTCACATCAAGTTGAAATTCGCATTCAAACTCAAGTTGAACTTTAGAGGGGTTAAAAGTGACCCTACAGTGCATTTTTGGTCAGAATTAGCTAACCATGTGGGGGTACCTTGAGTTAGGAGCTAGATTTTGCCTATGGGAAGGTCTAGATCACAATTATGGCCCTCCAAAAAGGCTACTCTTCAATAGTGGCGAAAATGGAGAAGGCCATATGCCTTGACTTGTCCCACACTCCTTGCTAAACTCACCATTAAGAGGGGGGGAGACAAGAGGTAAGGCCAAGGACTAGTGGTCAAATCATATTTATTGCTAGATCATGAGTAGAATTTGGAGGCCTTTTTAGAGGGCTTGGAGAGACTTAGTGGTTGTTCACCCACTCTCTAATTTTAGAGACACTTAGGGTTTTGGAGTTGGAGAAGGAAGTCAAAGAAAAGGAATAAGGGCTCTCCTCAACCTCATTTTTACCATTTGCATTGCACCAAGGTTGGTGATCTTGCCATGAAGGAATGTCTCTTTGTAATTTTAGTTTGAAATATTGTTGTGTAGAATGAATATGTAAATCTTGTATGGTATCCATGTTATGTAAATTTGTTATTGTTGTGTTGGGTTTGGGTGTTTATGGCTTCTTGAATCATTTTCTTGTTGCTTGTTTTTTTTTGGATATGTTGTTCATGGGTGTATAAGGCATCACTCACCCTTGGGAGGGAAGAAGTGGCCTTGGGTGAAGGGGTTAGTTGGGCTTGACATTGAAGTTGAGAGCTTCTTCTCATGGAGAAAAAGAGAAATCTCATGGAGTATGGGCTCCATGAAGCCATATTTGAAATCTTGCATTTGGGGGTGATAAGGGAAAGTTACGAGGATGGAAAATGTAGTAATATAGCCTTTGGAAGGCATGAATATCTCATGGATGTATATTTTTATTTATAATGGCATTCTCCTCTTTGATGAGCCCACCTTCACCCTATTTCAATGGGTTATAGGTGACCCATTTGTGAAGCCATGTCTTGAGGGAGTTCAATGTAGTTTTGTTTTATGAATGCATTTGTGAGTATTGTTGTTTTGTGTGTACCCGTTAAGCCTTCGTTCTCCAAGCTCAGGGGTGATCTCCTTGAGACCTTGGATGGGAGTTGAGCACTCCAGGGTAGGCTCTCATTATTTGCAAGTTTTTGGTGGTCATGATTCTTGTGGAAAAAACTTGGGAGAGTCCTCATTTTGGTATCATTGTGGGAGCAAAATTTATAGCCTTGCATTGTTGTTATCATGAAATGGGAAACACGCCATTGTGTTCTTGTATTGTGTCATTTGTGAAGTATCTCAAGTTGTAGATAGAAATAATTCTTGTTCATTGTGGAATGATTTCATTGATGATATAAGAAAATGTATTTTACCTTGATCAATTGTAAAAGACTGTCACAATCAATAAGAAAGATTAAAGTTATGCTTACAATCTTCCCTTGAGTTATATTGTATTGTTCCTTTAAAAAAAATTAACGTAGCATCCTCTAAATGACAAAATTTGATTGATATTGGTGTGATCACCATTCATGAAAACAATAGTGAGTTCTAAGTTTTAGATAACTTAGTTGTTTTTGCTATGTTACTAGATTAATTTATAAAGCTTCATTTTGGGCATTCTAGTTTATTTAAGTCTTAGTTTGTATCTAGACCAAAATAATTAAATCTAGTTGTTATCTAGCAAGCAAAATAATAGTCAAGAGTTCAACAAAAAGTTTCAAAAAAAACTCTCAATAGAGACCTATAGGTCTCTAGAAAATGTATGGGGATAAATAAATTCCCCATACACTTTCCAAGAATGCCAGTCATTAAAAATTTATATTTACTAACCCACTTGCCTAATAGATTCTCCAAATAAAAAACAAAACAAAAATGAAATGATGAAAAAAAAACTATATGTTTAAGCAAGTGACTAGGCAAGCCAAGTTGGGTAGGACCCACCTGGGTCGCCACCCAAGAAGCCACAAAGGTTCTTATTCAAAAAATATATTTTATATTATTAAATTTCAAAAAAAAAACTAGTTAATATATGTATTAACTTCGCATAGCCTTTAAAAAAAAATTATGTAACAAAAACAAAAGAAAAAAAAAAATTTAAAATCAAAAATAAATAAATAAATTGTAAATTACTAAATAGTAAATTGTAAAACAAACATTAAAACAAGTGAACTAACCTCCCACTCAAGTCTGCAGGAGTAGGCGCCTTGTAGCCCTTTCCCGCCACAGTAATTCCTATCACAAAATTCAACCAATAGGGACTTGCTGCAACATTGAAGGGAATGTTAAAATACCAAAAAATCGGCACATTGAATGTCAACTTGCTGATGCACATCATTGTTCCACCTAGTACCCTCCAGTGATGGTTGTTCTCCAGGTGTGTTTTTGTGCACAAAAAAATTATCTATAGAAGATGTGTGTGGCGGTGGTCTACTAGAACCAACGAAAGTCGAGGGGATGGTAGGTTTGCGGATTCGTGGGCCACGAAGAGAGCCCACTATGCCCTCAAGTGCTTCTTCTTCGTCAAGGTTGGATGGGATACCTGGTCACAACCCACATTATTTCATTATGATCATTGTAAAGCAAAATCCAAACTAATAATGGTGATTAGAAAATAATAAATGAATCTTAAAAAGGAAATAGTGAGTCTGTGAAATACCTTGCAATTCAGAAATGCCTGCCCTCATGGCGATTTTTTGTAATGTCCCCAAATTAGCAGGAGTCTGTGCTTTTGTTTGTGACACTATTTTTAGTAAGTCAACTGAGCCCGGTTTCTATTTCGGGAAAGAGGTTTGGGTCCTGGATGTGGTTTCAGACTTCAATGATGAGTCGATTTCCTTGCTCATGTTTTATTGAATAAAGCTTGGTTTTATTTCATAAGGTGCTTTAATGATGTTATATTTTTGAAGTGTGTTGTTGAAGACTTTTTAGTGAGAAGTGTCTCCTTGAAGTTAGATCTTTTGGTGTGAGGAAGAAGATATCCTTGGAGTTTTTATTTATAAAGAAAAGCAATTTCGATTAATCATTCATGCTATCATTATCGAAAATTGTGAATTGTGGAAGAAGTTCGAAATCTTGTGAAAGCAAGGTTTTGAAGAAGCTTTGGAGAAACGTTCCTTCTCCTGAGAATTGCACTGTGAGCTGGATCCGAATGCCAGTGAATGGTGATAGAATGCCATTGTTATGAGTTTTTACAGTCTGTAGTCACGTCACCTGAGCCGTACAATTGCTGGCACAATAGTACGGGTTTGTTGTTAGCTGCTGCACACTGGGCGTGTGTAGTCTGAGGATATCTACCAGTCGCAAGGCACATTCTTCACAGAGAACAGGAAATGTCGAAAGTGATTCCATTAGCAACAGCCGCGTCAATGAGAAGGCCGCATGAACATACAAGTATTGACGGCAATGCTTACAACCCATGTATTGTCCAAGCGGCTTCATCAATAGCAGCCGCATTTTGGGAAGGGACTTGCGTGAAGGTTCAAGCTGGAGATTTCTTTGCAACCAGCGTATAAATTAGGTGTTGTTTAGTTGCAGATCGATTTATGCAATAATACAATTTGCCAATGTAAATGTTAGTTTTATATGGAAGTTAATATTATAAATTTCTCAATAATATGAATCAAGATTGAATTCGGAGTTTAGCGGAATTATTATTTGCAAAAAGCATAGGAAATTCAGATTGTCAAATTTCTTCAAAATTTATCATAGCAAAATAGAGAACTGCGTGGAACTCTGTTTTTCAATGGAATACAAGTATTCAATTATTAGATTTCTTTAGAAAATCTATATTGCAAAATTAAGAGCCAGCAAGGGTTCTTTACATTTTTGCCCTTTCCCTTTGTAACTTTTTCTCTTCTTGGGCAGCGAGCAAGGCATTCATCTGTCTCTTTATTTCATATGTAGTTTTGTCACAAACCCTTGTGTCATGCTTTTTGATCCCAACAAGGTGGTATTTCAAACGAGATATGCCTCCACAAATTAGTTTTTCACATTTTATGCATATCACATTATTATATTCGGGTCCTTCAAAAGCATATGCCCATGCCTTGTCTCTAGCCCCTTTAAGGTGCATGCCTACATATCCAAATAGACATGCGTCTACTGAGGCACTGGCAGACCCTGTAGCTGACCCAGTTGTAGAGCTATCCCTATTTGCCATTTTAATGATGAATCAACGGCAACCTACACGTCACGTACAAATTGAAAAGACACAAATTTAGAAATTTAATAAACAAATTTAAAAACAAACTAAATTAGTTTAAAACTTTAAATAAGTTTAATCATAGCTGAAACTTGAAAGAATAAAACAAAAAAAGTGTTAGTTTATGAAATTTTTAAGAAAATATGAAATTCTTGAGAGAACTATCAAAAAAAATTGTCAAGAAAAAAATTGTGTTATCATGTTAGATCTTGTTCATTACACTCTAAAACGAGTTAGAGTACATTGGAAATGGTATTATAAAGTTTTTATAAACTTAGTTGCAACTAATACAAGACAAAATGATTTTTGAAAAAAAAGAAAAAGAATCTTGAAAACTTACTTCTGAATCCAAATCTGCTCGAAAAATCTCTTTGAATCCGCTTCAAATCCACAAGAAATCGCTATTGAAGGCTTCAAATGACCTTTCTCCTCCAAAACCTATCTCTCCTCTCCAAGCTCTCTCACCCAAACAAAAAAATTATGTTTTGCCCTTTTGCTGGGCGTCCGAATATATCTGGGCGCGCGCGCGATAAGTTACCAACTTATCAGTGATAAGTTGGTAACTTATCGGCCGATATTTAACGCTTATGTTATGTAATTTATCGGCCCGCATAAAATATCACAATAAGTTAAAATATTGCAGATATATCTGCAATAATTTAATCTATGATAAATACCCCTTCGGAGAACTCCCGAGGGTTTACAAAAGAACACTGACAAGACAAACACCTATGGACAACAATAATAAAAATAGGCCCCTTTATTAAGTAATTAAAGGTCCTTAATAATATCTTTTAAATTGGGACCGATTAATTAATTTATTCTCTATCAATTTGGGAACATTACAAATACTCGCCACCCAAAGATTGCTTGCCCTCAAGCAATCCATCATCAAGACTCCAAGATTCCAAACTAGCTGCGAACTCTGATATAATTGTTGCCATGCCCAGAGTCACCAGGATCCCACTGAAACCAAACATCAAACACATTGATGCTCAGATCCCAAGCCAAGTGTAGACGTTGGTAGCAATATCCGTTGAAAACTTTGTGCTGCTTCTAGATCACATGCACATAGTTGGATTTAGTTGGGACAAGTAAACCATCATCAAGCTTTCGTTGTGCCACTCTTATATAAACATTGCCATGCCCTTCACCAGGATCCCAAAAACGTCAATCGATGAAATCTTTCACGCCATATGTTCAACAATCTCTTATGGTATGGCCACAAACACGGACATTGACGCTAACATGAACTTAGCCACGAACACGACCACAACCACAAATAGAGCAACAACAAGGGACACGGACACAGACACCACGGCAACGGACACAGCCTCAACGACAGACACAGCTTCAGCATGACAACGAATATAACCTCTCTGGCGGACAGAACCTTGGCAACGGTCAGAACATCGGCGGCGGACAAAGTCTCGGCAGCAACGGCGACAGAGAGAACCTCGGCGACAAATAGAGCCTCGAAATTGGATAGAGCCTTGACAACGAGCAAAACCTCGGTGGATAGAACCTCGATGATGGACAAAGCCTCGGCAACAATAGCGATGGAGAGAACCTCAACGGAAAACAAAGCCTTGGCTGTGAGTAGAACCTCGACGAACAGAGCCTCGGCGACAAGCAAAACCTCGACAGACAGAGCCTCGGCAACAGACAAGGCCTTGGCAACGGATAGAGCCTTGGCGACGGACAGAGCCTCGACGGCGAGAAGAACCTCACCGGACAGAGCCTCAGCAGCAGACAGGGCCTCGGCAGCGGTCATAGCCACTTCATCTGTCCATGTTGTCTTCACAAGATCCATTCAAGCAAACTCTTCATTTTATTGGTGTTCTCCACATGTAGATGTAGTACCAAGAGTAATGCCTTCACCCTTCTCGTGTAATGCATCACCCTTGTCACCGCCATCTACTATCGCCCACTTGTGCAAATAAGATATTAGTTTTTCTACACAATGCTTGAATACATTACTAACCAATCTACACATTGCCATAGAAGGGACACATTCTAGATTACGAACAACCCACAACATAGATATGATAGGTTGGGATATTTCATCCATCTATTCAATGCAGGAAATCATAAAGCTCTCCATAGCAATCGAAATGTTGGTATCATGACACTCCTTGATTGTGACCAAGAAGTGATGAAACATAACATGGATCAAGTCTTGCAACTCTAGATCTAAGAGGAGGTTACTTCTTTTGACATTTGCACAATTCTCCAATATTATAGATCTCTCGCCAAAAGGATCAAAACTAAAGTCATCGAGGCTTTGAAAGTTGTCAACAATCAAATGCAATATCTCTATCATAGTGTTGTCTGACAGTTCCAACCGGTGCTGAGAGTGGAGGGGTGAATCAACACCTCTAAAAAAAATTTCTCACTAAATCCAATGAAGTAAACTTATAGCACTAAAGGCAAGCAAATTTAAGCAAATAATAACAGTAAGTAAACAATCACAAAGTGACACCAGATTTATCACGTGGAAACCCAATTAGGGTAAAAACCACGGTGTGAGGAGACCTCACAAATTTTGTACTCTCCTGGAGTATGCCCTATTAAGAGCCTTCCTGGTTAAAGGATAAAAACGCACTTGCTAGATGCGACCCGGTCAAGAGATTTGTTACAAAAGGTCTGTTAGGACCTGCCTAGTTAAAAGACTTTAAACACCTTGAAAGATGTCACCCGGTTAAGGGATTTTGATACAAGGGACCTATTAGAGTCCACCCAAATACTGGGATTTGTCTATTGTAGTTTGCTAGAAAACAATAAAAGTGTGATCTTTACAGATGGCTTTTCTTAGCCTGATAAGATCTCTATTTGTGCTCAACTGAGAATCATCACCAGTCACCGCAGGTGTATTCTCATCTACTGTTGTGCTACTTTGCACAATCTTCTATCTCTCTTTCTTAGTTTTTTTTTACCCCTGCTTCTGTAGCATATAGGTTCACTCTTTTTCTCGGCAAAATGAAGACAACTCTTCTTCTAAATAGGCATAAGAATATATACACTTTTGTTGCCCTAAACTGCGCCTCAAATGCATGACCTAATCCTGAGATCTTACATATACATCACTCAGTGAAGTGTTGGTTCACTGAGCAAGCATCCAATGCAAGCTTTGGCTTCATCCACTACATGACGAAGACAGCAGTTGCGTGTCAGGCACCCTTTCTTCATAGGACATAACACCTTGATTTATAGCCCTTGATTCCTGCTTTAAATCCTTCAGTCACACCTCAAGAAACCATTGATTCCGGCTTTAAATCCTTTACTTGCGCCTCAAACCGATCACCAAGACAACTCAAGATCACTCGGATTTACTGCAATAAATTCCGATAGAAAGAGTTGGTTGGAATAGATAGTTGACAGTTGACTATGACTTCCTCGGTTCATACCGGAGTCTTATAACATATCCGGTTGAGTCCTTAGATCTGTTGCAGTCTCTTTCTTGTCTTACCGGTTGCATTGTCTCGGTTGTGTTATAGACACTAGTTGGATATTGTTGTTAGTTGTACTTGTCTATACCGGTTTGTAGTTCGGTCCTTGGTTGATACTGCAATACTCTCTTCCCTAATTGAGTGCATTGCCCGATTATTGATGCCTAGTGTGGAGACCGGTTACAATGGATTACAGTTATTCTTTTCTTGCCAAACCAGCCTCTCTTGATGTATATTTTCTTAGAGATTTAACCTGTATAGAGATGACAAATCTCTATCCTATTTTGTCAATCAATGACAATACTTGGACCGGTAGAGAGCTTACCAGTTACTATCATTTGATGCTAACAATCTCCCCCTTTGGCATTGATGGCAAAACTCAAAACTTTGAAGGGCATTTGGAGTCTTGCATTACTTCCCCGGTTTGATTGTCGATTGCGAATTGCCACAATCTCTCCCCCTTTTTGACAATAATGCCAAAAGACTAATCAAAAAGATTTTCATTCTCTAATCTGCTCCCCCTGCGAGCAGCACTGTCTTTTCATCAGTTCATAAAAGATAAGGTGTAACCTTCTATTGAATCATAATGAATTGATGACTCCCTGTGAATGATTACTGATGATCTGAGAGGGGTACAACCCCCAATCTACCTCTGAGATACTCAAAACTACTCTTTGGTAATGGCTTTGTAAATATATCAACAATTTGTTCTTTGGTGGGGACATACTCCAATCTTACTTCTTTATCTTGTACTAGTTCCCTCAAGTAGTGATACTTGATGGCAATGTGCTTGGTCTTGGAGTGCATAACAGGATTTTTGGATATGTTGATGGCACTGGTACTGTCATAGTGAATTGCGATTGGTTCAGGTACCTGTTCCTGAATACCTTCCAGGAGTTGTTTGATCCAAATCACCTGTGTGCAGTTGATTACAACAGCAACATATTCAGTTTCAGTAGTGGACTGTGAAATACAATTCTGCTTCTTACTTGTCCACGATACAATTCTCTCACCTAGAAAGAATGCACCACCACTTGTGCTCTTTCTGTCATCAATGTTGTCAATGTAGACTTTTATTTGGAATCCTCCCTTGTGTGGAAACCACATGCCATATTCCTCGATTCCTTTTAGATATCTGAAGATTCTCTTTACTGCCATCAGATGTGTTTCTTTGGGATTAACTGAGAACCTTGCCACTATGCCAACTGCATGAGCAATGTCTGGTCTGCTGTGAACAGCATACTGCAATTTTATCATGGACCGATACATTGTTTCATTTACTTCTTTGGCATCATCCTCTTTTGATAACTTGAGATTAGTTATCATTGGAGTTCCAACCGGTTTGGATTCCTCTAGTCCAAAAGTCTTAAGAATTTCTTTAATGTACTTGGACTCAGAGATGAAGATACCTTCTTTTAGCCGATGGACCTGTAGTCCAATAAAGAATTTTATGCGCCCAATCATAGACATCTCAAATTCTTTCTTCATTTCTTCAGCAAAGTCTTTGCTCATCCTGTCATCTCCTCCAAAAATGATGTCATCAACAAAGATTTCAGCAATTAGATTTCCATCTTTTCCGGTTTTGAGATACATATTGATGTTGTCACCGGTTCTTCTGAATCCAATGGTCAGAAGGTATGAATGCAACCTTTCATACCAAGCCCTTGGAGCTTGCTTAAGCCCATAGAGAGCCTTTTTTAGTCTGCAATCCATATCAGTCTTTCGAGCAGATGTAAATCCTTCCGGTTGCTCAATGTAGACCTCCTCCTCCAGTATTCCATTGAGGAACACAAACTTCACATCCATCTAGTAAACTTTAAACCTTTTGTGAGCTGCATAGGCAAGAAGAATTCTTACCCCATCCAATCTAGCCACTGGTGCAAAAGTTTCCCCATAGTCTAGTCCAACTTCCTGAGCATATCCTTTGCAAACCAGTCTTGCTTTATTCCTGATGACTTTACCGTCCTCATTCAGTTTGTTCATGTAGACCAATTTTGTCATAATGACATTTTTGTTCTGAGGTCTAGGCACAAGTTCCCATGTATCGTTCTTCTCAATTTGTACGATTTCTTCATCCATGGCCTTGACCCAATTCTCATCTTCTAGGGCTTCTCTGGTGGATTTGGGCTCAACACATGAAAGAAGACAGATGTTCTCTTTGGCCTTCTTCCTGGTCAAGACGTTCCCATGTTTGTCACCAATTATATTGTCAGTAAGATGATATGTGACATACCTTGGAAGAACGGGTCTCTGTTTCCCGGTCTGGTTCTTCCGGTTGAGCATTGTCTTCAAGATTGTTCGAGATATCAACTGGTTCGCCATCCTATGTCAACCTGTTGGTTCAGGTGAATTCTCTTGCTCCAGACATCTGTCCATGTGTATTTCTCCTTCATCTTCAGTCATAGCTTCATTGAACTCAAAGGCATTCCCTTCATTTGGGCCTTGAAGACTGTTCAGATCATCATGATCGATCTTCATTGCTGGTTCTGAAGATTCATCAACTTTTACATTGATGCTTTCAACTATCTTCCATGTTCTTTTGTTCAGACACCGATAGGCCTTACTTTTGGTAGAGTAACCCAAGAATGTTCCCACATCGCTCTTGGGATCAAACTTCCCAGAGTACATATCTCTTTTCAGGTAGCACTTACTACCAAAGATTTTGAAATAGCCTACACTGGGAGTATGTTTGAACCAAAGTTCATAAGGAGTCTTACCGATTCCCTTTTTTTACTTGAACTCGGTTGAGTGTGCAGACTGCAGTACTGATAGCTTCCCTCCAGAAATGATGAGGCAGATCTTTTTGAATCAGCAATGTTCTAGCACAATCAATCAGCGCTCTGTTTCTTCTTTCTGCTACTCCATTTTGCTGAGGAGTCCTTGGTGTAGATAGTTGTCTTTTTATTCCATGTTCCTCACAATAGTGAGTGAACTCTTGAGAGGTAAATTTGACAGTCCCAACCGGTGCTGAGAGGCGAGGGGTGAATCAGCACTTGTAAAAACTCTTCTTTCTTTTTCGCTGAATCCAGTGAAGTAAACTTACAACACAAAAGGCAAACAGATTTAAGGAAATAATAACAGTAAGTAAACAATCACAAAGTGACACCAGATTTATCACGTGGAAACCCGGTTAGGGTAAAAACCACGGTGTGAGGAGACCTCACAAATTTTGTACTCTCCTGGAGTACACCCTGTTAAGAGCTTTCCCGTTTAAAGGATAAAAACGCACTTGCTAGATGCGACCCGGTCAAGGGATTTGTTACAATAAAGTCTGCTAGGACCTGCCTGGTTAAAGGACTTCTAAACACCTTGAGAGATGTCACCCGGTTAAGGGATTTCGATACAAGGGACCTGTTAGAGTCACCCAAATACTGGGATTTGCCTATTGAAGTTTGCTAGAAAACAATAGAAGTGTGATCTTTACAGATGGCTTTGCTTAGCCTGATAAGATCTCTCTTTGCGCTCACCTAAGAATCAACACCGGTCACCGCAGGTGTATTCTCATTTACTGTTGTGCTGTTTTGCACAATCTATTATCTCTCTTTCTTTTCTTTCTTTTACCCTTGCTTCTGTAGCATATAGGTTCACTCTTTTTCTTGGCAGAATGAAAGCAACTTTTCTTCACAACAGGCATAAGATTATATACAAATTTCTTGCCCTAACTGCTCCTCAAATGCATGACCTAATCCTGAGTTCTTACGAATACATCACTCAGTGGAGTATCGGTTCACTGAGCAAACATCCGATGTATGCTCTAGCTTTATCCGCTTCATGAAGAAGACAGCAGTTGCCTGTCAAGCAACCTTCCTTCATAGGAGATAACACTTTGATTTGAAGTCACTGAATCTGACTTTAAATCCTTCACTCGCGCCTCAAGAAACCATTGATTCCGGCTTCAAATCCTTTACCTGTGCCTCAAACCGATCACCAAGACAACTCAAGATCACCCGGATTTACTGCAATAAATCTCGGTAGAAAGAGTTGGTTGGAACAGACAGTTGACTATGACTTCCTCGATTCGTACCAGAGTCCTATAAAATATCGGTTGAGTTCTTCATGTTATAAACAGATAAGAGTCTTTGCCCTACTGCTATCTCTTTCTTGGTTTACCGGTTACCATCATTTGATGCTAACAATCTCCCCCTTTACCATCACTGTGCACCAGATCTAGAACATTCTCAGCAAAGGACTTACTCTTGAAAGATGGTCCGGTCAACTTTCCCAACTGACAATCTTTACAAATGCCCTTGATGGGCTTTGTAATCTCAGGAAGTCCTCTTACCATTTTCTTTTTGCTCACTTTGACAATACTATTAAAGTTTATGTGGCAGAGCCTCCTGTGCCATAACAACTGTTGTCTTCTTTGGTCATAAGACAGATTTTGCTTGATTCTCTTTTGATCGAGGCTACGAGACAGGCTCCTTCCATTGAGTCAAGATAGAAAAGATTACCTTTGCTCTATCTACCGGTTGCAACATGAGTTCCGGATTGATTCTTTACTATACAGGAACCTTGTCTGAATTCCAATAGGAATCCCTTGTTGTTTAGTTGTGCAATACTCATCAAGTTGTACTTGAGTCCTTAAACCCAGTACACATCTTCACAGACAGCATTGTTGCAGAGTGCAATAAAACCTTTACCTTTGATACCACAGGGAGCATTGTTCCCAAAGGTAACTGATCTGTTGTCATTGAGCTCGAGGTCGATAAACTTGCTCTTGTCACCGGTCATGTGGTGAGTGCATCCACTGTTAATGATCCAGTCATCATACTGATGAGATCTTGATATGAGTGCAACTTCTCTTATTGCAACAAATGCAATTTCTGGATCCTCCGAGTCTTCAGATTCATTATCTGTGACTCCTTCTGCAAGATAGCACTCCTTTGCTTTATTCTTCAACTAGTCTCTTTTATCTTTATGTTCATTATCAGGACATCTTGCAGCAATATGACCTATGTTATTGCAAGAGAAGCATTTCAAAGGGAGCTTTCCCTTGTACTTCCCTTTCCCTCTAGGGAATCTTCTTGCAATGAGTGCTTCAAACTCTTCTTGCTCCATCTCTTCTAAGAACAGATTCTCAGCAAGGTTGCCAATCTTATTGGTAGAGCAGTTACCGGTTTCTCTTCCCTTTTTAGTGGAAGAGATATTGGCGGAAGACTTGAAAGCTGCTTCTTGAATAGGTAAGCAATTATCAAAATTACTTAATTCAAAGGCAGCCAGCTTACCAATCTGAGCTCTTGAATGGCAGAAATTTTGATAGCATACTAAGGTATGAGAGTTCTCAGTATTTTGCTGATTACTTCCTCTTCAATGAGCTTTCCTCCTACACATCTGATGGAATTGATCACTTCTTTGATCCGGTTGCTGTATTGCTCGATGTCTTCTCCTTCATTCATCCTCATATCGTCGTACTTTCCTCTAAGGCTTTCGACCTTGGCTGTTTGAACATTAGGATCCCCTCCATAGACTGTTTGTAGCTTTCCCCACATTTTGCAGACAGATTCAAAATGTTCAATCTTAGCATAGACATGATCAGGTAGTGTGCTAGCTATCATATCCATAGCTGTCGTGTGCTCGTTCTTGATCTTCTGTTCGTCAGGTGACAACGTGCCAGAAGGTTCAGTGTACTCGATGGCAACATGATTTCAGTATTGATCTTCAGTGGTCTTCATATATAGTTTCATTCTACTGCACCACAAGGTGAAGTTTTCCTTTCAAAACTTTGGTCCTTCCTTTCTCATCATCTTGACTTTTTCTTTGAGCGGTTAAGCAGCAAAGAAAACAAGACTTGGCTCTGATACTAATTGACAGTCCCAACCGGTGTTGAGAGGGGAGGGGTGAATCAGCACCTATAAAAACTTTTTCTCACTAAATCCAGTGAAGTAAACTTATAGCACTAAAGGCAAGCAGATTTAAGCAAATAATAACAGTAAGTAAACAATCACAAAATGACACCAGATTAATCACATGGAAACCCGGTTAGGGTAAAAACCACGGTGTGAGAAGACCTCACAAATTTTGTAATCTCCTAGAGTACGCCATGTTAAGAGTCTTCCTGGTTAAAGGATAAAAATGCACTTGCTAGATGCAACCCGGTCAAGGGATTTGTTACAAAAGATCTGTTAGGACCTGTTTAGTTAAAGGACTTTAAACACCTTGAAAGATGTCACCCGGTTAAGGAATTTTGGTACAAGGGACCTGTTAGAGTCCACCCAAATACTAAGATTTGTCTATTGTAGTTTGCTAGAAAACAATAGAAGTGTGACCTTTACAGATGGCTTTGCTTAGCTTGATAAGATCTCTATTTGTGCTCAAGTAAGAATCATCACCGGTCACCACAAGTGTATTCTCATCTACCGTTGTGCTACTTTGCACAATCTTCTATCTCTCTTTCTTAGTTTTCTTTTACCCCTGCTTCTGTAGCATATAGATTCACTCTTTTTCTCGGCAGAATGAAGACAACTCTTCTTCTCAACAAACATAAGAATACATAGAGTTTTGATGCCCTAACTGCACCTCAAATGCATGACCTAATCCTGAGATCTTACGTATACATCACTCAGTGAAGTATTGGTTAACTGAGCAAGCATCTGATGCAAGCTCTGGCTTCATCCACTACATGAAGAAAATAGCAGTTGAGTGTCAGGCAACCTTTCTTCATAGGAGATAACACCTTGATTTAAAGCCACTGAATTCGGCTTTAAATCCTTCAGTCGCGCCTCAAGAAACCATTGATTCCAGCTTTAAATCCTTTACCTGCGCCTCAAACCGATCACCCGGATTTACTGCAATAAATCCCAGTAGAAAGAGCTAGTTCGAACAGATAGTTGACAGTTGACTATGACTTCTTCAGTTCATACCGAAGTCTTATAACATATCCGGTTGAGTCCTTAGATCTGTTGCAGTCTCTTTCTTGTCTTACCGGTTGCATTGTCCCAGTTGTGTTATAGACACTAATTGGATATTGTTGGTAGTTGTGCTTGTCTATACCGGTTTGTAGTTCGGTCCTTGGTTGATACTGGAATACTCTCTTCCCTAATTGAGTGCATTACCTGGTTACTAATGCTTAGTGTGGAGACCGGTTACAATGGATTACAGTCATTCTTTTCTTGCCAAACCAGCCTCTCTTGATGTATATTTTTTTAGAGCTTTAGCCTGTATAGAGATGACAAATCTCTATCCTGTTTTGTCAATCAATCACAATACTTGGACCGGTAGAGAGCTTACCGGTTACTATCATTTGATGCTAACATTGTCATCATACTATTCTCTAGGAGCTGAGATTCTCAAGATCTCACTAAGACATGTTGCAGTTGCCAACTTCACTTCCTTACCATAGTGTCTCAAAAGCCTGAGTTGACTTAAAACATCCTTAATCGGAGAAAGGATCCTCTATATAAATCTTGAAGGTAATTGGTCCACCTTACACAAACTTACTTCCAATATATCTAATGGAAGATCACTACCCTCGCTGAGCTCTTTGTCGAACTTTTGTAGTTCTTTCAACCACCATTGACAATCATTGTTGGGTGCCATAGTGTGATTCGGACCCCAAAATCTCTCAATCATCCCAACAGGCGGGCAAGATCACCAACTCTAATACCACTGTAATGTCCCGATTGACTCATGTATTGGCAATAAGTAACAGTATATTTTCACTATGTTGACAATGACAAAGAGCTAACTCAATATGCATGTTGGGAGTAGTTCTTACGCACTGTGATTGCACAATGTGTCAGTACGAACAGATGACAAGGTGTATGGCAAGTGTGCGGAGGAGTGGGATTGTTATGTTCTGCAAATAATTTCGTACGGCAGCAATAAATGCACACAGCAGCCTTGAAAATAAATAGATTCACTCACTTCCAACCAAAGATAATTTTGATTTAATCCATCTTTGCATCCCAACAATGTATTGAGTGTTCTCTCCAAAATCTGAAGACCAAACACAAGAAATTCGTTGTAGAACTCTCTCCAAGAATGAAGACCAAGTTCCAAACCCTAGCTCTCCAAAGAAAATTGATTTCTTTCTCCAAGAACAAATTCACAAATTCAACAAATGACATAAGATAAAAAAATTTGCCCAAAGCATTGCTTTTATAATAAAAGATATCTTCTCTCACACACATTTCACTTACAAAAGACTTTGCTTTATGTGCACATTTGAAATATAATAAACTATTATATTTATTTCCTCTTTAATGATGAAAAAAGACCCTTTCATTAAAATAACCATATTCTAACACAAAGGGTCCCTGTTTTATGAGCTCCAGATTTAAAACTTCTCAATCCAGTTCCAACGAGCTATAACACTTAGATGCCCACAATACATTCCCAATAAAAATGGCAACCTTAGCTGATTTAATTAAATAATAATCATAATTCACCCAACTTGCAAAAACAACTGAGGAAGCATCAGAATCAAAATCTGATAGCACAAGAGTGATCTTGATGATGAATGAACCTAACGGGGTGACTTACTAAAAATAGGCCCTCCCTCCAAGAATCTTGGAGTCCAAACCGAAAGCCGAAAATAAAATCTGAAAGCATCATATAACTCCACTAAATCATCTGAGCTCATTGGAACCAACTGTTGACTTAGTATAAATAGTAAGTCCCTCAAAATAGGTCAAAACCCATATCAAGGTCCTCTAATCACCAGAATTAGCCTACAAGGACCAATGATAGGCTAAATCCACTAACTCCAATGCTCGCTCAAAATGGGGACATTACAGTCAAGTAACATATCCCACTCGTCATGTGCGGCTACAACATTATTCGGGAGTCCAGCTGCTGCCTCAGGTTGTGCTACTTCTCCCTCGGCATTATTCCTTGTGAACGTAGGCATAACTGGCCTATCTGTAGTGTGAGTGGCTACTCTAGTAGCTCCAGGTGGCCCTGCTACACTCTACCACCACTGTGATGGCTCTAGGGCCTCCTGGCTGTCACTGTCAGCTACTGCATAACCCCTGTGAACTGGTGTAACACATCAGCGATGTGGTCTTGTCCCTCACGAAGAGCCCTCGTTGTTTCTCTGACCTTTCTATCCTCATCTGCCATGCTTGTACCTCGAGTGCCCTGTTCGAAAATAATATGCTCATCCTCCTATGTATGACTGTTCTCAATATCTACCTGTACTAATGGTTCAGACTGTCCCTATTCAGCCTTGTTATGTCTGAAATGATATTCCCTATGTCTACTATGCATGCCTAGACAACATTACCCAATACTGAAAATAAATGCCCACTAGGTTGGTCTTGTGAGGTTTTCACACCATTGCCCCAAAGAATTTGGGGACCCCTTTTTTTTCGAGCAAGCCTTGACAATTTTCCTAGATCCGGGTATTTGGATGCCTTAGCGAATTTTGGGCGATCCTAAGGTTTTGAAATGAAAATTTTACACCTTGGATGTTCTTGAAGTGCCTGGGTGGGTATTGCTTGTTTTCGCCTTGCACGGAAACTTGGTTTTCCTAAACAATCGATTTTGTCTCCAGGCCAAATGAAATTCGATGAGAAAATTTTATTTTAATATTTGGCAGGATAAATTTGCAATATTTTTTTAGACTTGGATGAATTTTAGAAAATTGATATAATTGAATAATTTTTAACATTTTTCAAAATATAATTGTGGATCTGGATATTTTGGGAAAATCTTGTAAATTTTTTCTGGTGAAAATGATTTTTTTTAATGAAAATTAAATTGCCAAATTTAATAAATTGCAAAAAAAAAAAAATTGCCAAACGGAAATTAAATTGCTAAATGATTTTTGGATTGCAAAATAATAAAAATTTAAATTGCCAAGTGGGATTTTTGAAATTTAAATGGGGAAAAAGAGTAAATGAAAATTGGAAATTAAATTGAATTTATTTGAATTTTAATTGGTCGGCAGATTTTTATTTTGGGCCGAGTGTTTGTAATTTAGAAATTTTATTTGGGCCCCTTCGTGTGTTAAATTCAATGTATTTTAAGGCCTAAGTGGTGTGAAATTCAAGGTAAGTTATTGGGTCCACAATGGGGAAGGTTTAAAGCTATATTAGAGGCCTACATGACCTTTTTTCAAAATTTCAATTTTAGGGCCTATGATAATTTCGAAATTGGCTCATTTAAACTCATAATTTTGCACTAGGCTGACCCAATTTTAAACTAAAATTAAATCCCCTAGGGCTGTGTGATTTATTTTATTTTATTCATGTTAAACTTGGCAATTTTAATTTAATTTTTTTCCTCCTCTTATATTGTCGGCCCTGCTTTTTGGAGGGAAAAAATTGATATATAAGGGGAGCTCTCCCCCACTTCATTTCATCATCCCATTCACTTCTCTCCCTTTCTCTTGGCAGCAAATTTGAGGACCAGATTTGGGCAAGGAAGTGGCAGCGAATCTGTAGGAAGACCTACGAATTGTAGAAGGAAGTGCTGCGAATTTCGTAGAGGAAGAGTGATTTTTGGGGCTGCAAATCTAGAAAAGCCTACAAAAAATCTGAAAGTGCTGCGATTTTTTTTGGAGAAGGGCAGGGCTGCGAGTTTTAGCAGAGAGGTTGTTATTTTTGGGGCAGCCAATGTGGTGAGAGGGGACTGCTGTTTGGGGCAGAATTGCAAAATCATAAGAGGAGGCTGCCAACATAGGGCAGATTTGCGAAATTTTGGTGAGGGGATTGCAGATTTTTTTTTATCTTCTTCTTCTTTGGTGGAAAAGTGATTGTTTGGTGTAAAAGAGGAGCTTCAAATTTGTTGGTGAAGGCTGGTTAGTAAGGCAGATTTCTTTCCTTGTTCTTACTCGATTCTTTTCTCATTTCTTGCTTGCATCATCCATCCATCACTTCATCATTTCATCTAAGGCTTGAAGTTGGGAGATATAAGTGTAGTTTTCATCTAGGATTTGGAGAAAGGAGATATAAGTGGTAGTCCCACCCCTAGGAACGAAGTTGGGAGATATAAATGTAGTCCATCTCATAAGTTTTTGAAGAGGCAGAAATAAGTGGTACTCCCATCCCTAGGCAAAGAGGCAGAGATAAGTATAATGTGATAGGAATTGAAGAGGCAGAAATAAGTGGTAGTTCCATCCCTAGGATTGGAAGGGCAGAGATAAGTGTAGTCCCATCTCATTGTAGAAAGAAGAGGCAGAAATAAGGGTTAGGATGGCGGATGCTAGTGCAAGCAAGAACCCAAAGGGAATGTATACCAAAAAAGACAAGGAAGACATGATGCCCAAGACCACCTTCTTCTCAAAATTGAAGCAAGTGGGTGACACCAACATTGGCACAATGGACATGATACAATTGAGAATTGGTTGCAGGAAGGCAAAAAAGGAGTTACCAAGTCATCAAGGCTCACCGGGTCATATTCCAAATCAAAGTATGGCAACCTTATTGTGCTTCTCAACCGAGTCATGGGCTTTGCTTAAGGTACACAATTTGATCCTTGGATGTATTATTTTATTGAAAGAATTGAGAATGGAAAAAGAAAGTTTGATTGGGCTAGGATCATTAGCGAGAATTTAGAGTTGCAACTTAGGATAGTGCAAAATCAGAAGCAATTCTACATTGGGTCCTACCTCTTCTATTTGATTGCAAGGCTGTTGGTGATGCTTTGCTAGTTGAACCAAATCCAGATTTGAGGAGATGCACTGCACCACTATGATTGAGGCAGATGCTTATGCCAAGGGGAGAGGTTGTGGCAGTTCGAACAGTTGAAGGCATTCAAGGGTTAGCCAAAGAGGAAAACATTAGTGAGGAGGCAAGTTTCATTGCAGATTGGAAGAGATTTGAAGATATTTGAGGCTAGGCAAGGCTTGGCTATTCGTGCAAGCTAGTTTGGTTAGATTTAAGGGGGAGATATGGCCAAGGCAGGTGCCCCCACAACCCAAGAGTATTGAAGCAGAGGGGGGGTGCATGCAAACCAAATTCAAGTAGGAAGGTTAGAGAAGACCAGGAAGGTTAAGCAAGGCAGGGATAATGAAGGAGGAAAGCGAGACGAAAGGTTGAAAGGGGTCAAGTTCGATTTCAACACGTTGGCCAAGAGCAAGGATCTCAAATTGTAAGAAGGTTCACATCCAAGCAAGCCATCGAGGCCAAGGCAAGATTACCCCAAGTGCATAGAGACCTCACCCTTTCGAGGTCAGGACATCGAGTACAAGCAAGTTCAAGTGGTGATGAGAAAGTTTCTAAGGATGAGCTCAAGCATCCAAGGCTTCACCTCATCTCAAGGATTAAATAAATTTATAAGATAAGGTTGATGAGGTGGCAATTTCATGTGCATGCAATCAAATCATGCCAAGTGTCCTATGTTCTCATTGGTTGACAGATTATTGTAATTTTCTCATTGGCCCACAAAATTGGTGCCCTCATGTAATTGGTTGAAAGATGGTCACCCTAATTAGGGTTTGTAAGGTTTAATCTTGGCCCTTGATTTTGCCCCTTAATCTTGGCCACTCATTGTAATTTTGAGCCTCTATATAAGGCCATTTGTTCTCATTTGTAAAAGAGGGTTATGTTGGAAAATTGTTGCCAAAATACTATCAAAATTGTTTTCTATTCATTGTTGTGGTATGCATGGTGGATATACATGATCATTTTGGTGTATTGCATGTTTCTTCAAATCTCTCAAATTAAAGTAGGATTTCATTTCATGTTGTTATAGTAGAAGTAGATGGCTAGTTGTATGGTGATGTTAGTGAATGTTTGATAGGGATCTATATACTAGGCCACTAGCATCCTAGCGGCTTGTTAGGAAGCCTTATGTGGTAATCTAGTCCAATAGCTCCCAAGTTCTACTCGCATTTCATCTTTCCGCTTGTACTTCAAGTTGGGTTGGAAGATAGGTGTTAGTGTGAAAATTCTAAGAGTATCCCTTTGAATCATTGCACCAATGGAGGTAGCGCCGCAGGCAAGCTTTCATTTGGTTGGATCCCCGTCCATTTGCTAATTTCTTCATTCATAGGAGTAGTAGTAGAGCAGTAAGCAGTTAGTGGTAGGAGTAGTTGAAAGTGAAAGTGATCAAGGAGAAAAGAACAAGTCAAGCAAGCAAAGTACCACCAAGTTCTCTTTGAATGAACAACGTAAGCCCGCCTACATGATTAACCAGCAAATCACATTAATATAACTGAGTTAGTATCCACAAGAGTAAGGAACCTTGGAGTTTTTCTCATGTTCTTCATGAGTAATTACTTTTCAAGAGAGGGTTGAGTGTTTGGTATTCTATATCAAGTATCCAATTGCTATATGTTATGTAGTGGTACAAAACTGACATCAACAGTTGGCAAAACTGTTGGCTCTGATACCACAGTAATATCCTCAGCCAATCATAGCAACGGATTTCCTGATTTTTCCTTTTTATATTTTGGCTGAAGATGTTCTTATGGTTTACTGTCGTTCAAAGCTTGTTCTCACTGATAAATTAAAATTCCTTTTTGCCCCAATCTATCAGATTAGTGAGTGATTGGTTCGCCGGAGTTGTTTTGGTTTGACACTTGCAGATAACTACTTGTTTCGGTTGAAGTGTGTGTGCTATTGTAAAGTACTTAAATTGTACATAGAATATCTCTAGTAACAACAATAACTCAACAAGAACCCAGTGCTAAGCAATGTATTTGATATTTTAAAAAAATGACAGTAAATTAATCCAGTCCAAATACAACTTCGAACCTTGGGATTTAACATAAACAACCAGGAGTGGGTTTAAAATGTATAATATGCACCTGATAACTCGCAACCAAGGTAGTGACTGTGCTAAACCGAAGATGTTGTCACTGGATAATAATAAGAGTGACCCGTGTGCAGTGAGTTTATAGTATGCACGTGATAACGTGCAGCCAAGGCAGCAACTGTACTAAACCAAAAATGCAGTCTCTGGATAATGATGTGTGACCCGCAATTCCTGTGCGTGAAACTTGTTCTTATGCCGAGACCCGCACTTCCCACACAACAGAGAATGCTATGCGGTGGACTAAGTGTATTGCCAGCAATCCGTGGAGGCTCGCACTTCCGGCACTCGCACTGCAGACCTGGTCTTTCTCCACTCACGCAGGCAACTGCAACTTCCGTATGACTGAGGTGAGAAACACGCGATCTATTCCCACGTTAATCCCTCATCGCGCAAGGATGGGACTCAACATGAAGTGCAAGCCAGGATTGATCCCGTGCGGCTGGTTGGGAACTTCCTTGAGCCTTCTTCCTTGGGCCACGCGTGGACTTGTTATCATCTGATACACTTGGTGAAGAGGTGACCGTTATCGTGGTATGACCAAGAGTGCTCCAGCTAATAAATGCAATCTTTTCCTTCCTTATGAACACCATCTAGGGATGTATTATAAGCACTCACCTCCTTCACAACTTAAATCCTCAATCAAATAAACCAGGAGCCTGAATGTGAACCTTCCTCTTGTTTGTTTGAAATATTCTAGAAATGTTGATACAGAGATGTTGGAGTAAAAACTGACCTTCTAACTGTTCATTAAATTCCAATGTGAAACCTGTATGATTCCACCACTAATGAGGTGGTGGGGCTACGTCCAACCTCTTACAATTTCCAAGGGTTTGCATCCTTGGAAATGAACAAGTCATGTGAGCAACCAAATTTCTTTTCTTTCTTTTTATTTATCTCATGGTGCTTTTTCCGAGATGTACTTTTCTCTTTTATAACCTCGAAGTGAGTGCAAGCACACCAAACTAAGCCATGTGGGATCAAATCTCACTTAAGTCACTTTTATAACATAAAGTAACTTTAAAACATAAAGTGACTTTATAACACACTTTATAAAATAAAGTGATTTTGACTATAGAAACAGAGCCCAAATAATAAATATTTGCCCACACAAACCTGTGATTGGCTAGCATCCTCCAAAACAAAGTCATTAGTCTATCCAAATGGATAGATAGACTAATTAGGCATCTAAATGGCCTACTGTTGGGAAGGGGACATTACAAAGGCATCTAACAAGGTCCGTGCAAATATAAATCAAAGCAAGACACATCAATCTCCAAATGAAACAATCAACAGATCTGGAGCACAAGTGAAATATCGGAGTGATATTTCCAACAGCAGACTAGGGTGGCTGTGAAACACTGAAACTGCATTCACCAAATAGGGAGGATCTTTCACCTCCAAAACGACAAACAAGAACTCCAACTGGAATTCGCAATATAGAATAAAATCCAAGACGCATACCAACAACTTCCTACAACTCCCCTTCCAAGGTAATTAAAGCAGAAAAAGATCTATCTTCCTAGTTTGCCCATACAAGCTAGCGAACTCTATTTCCCCACGTTACACCAAAAATGAAGAAGGTAACCAATGCAAGGGACACTAAGGGTGGATGTGTAGACGACTTTACATGGTCATGAGTGCAAGTGAAGCACCAAAACACATGTTGACATGCAAAAGCACCACAAGTTCACAAGAAATGGATCGGAGGACCCGGTAAGACACTGTAGGATGTGCAAAACCATCTAGATAGCAAGTGGTTAGAAGGGCAAGGATTATTGGCTAAAAGTTTTCCTGCAACATTATTGAGAATATCCATTGATTGGTTCACAAAGTTGGATGAGAAATTCACAGACTCTTGGGAAGCTCTAAAAAATGCATCCAAATTTGAGTTTAAACTTTTGAAAGATGATAACAAGATTGTGGCCAAAATCTACTACACTAGACAAGGGAAGCATGATAATGTACGAGATTACAATCATAGGCTCAAAGAGTTGCTCGTCAAATTGGAGAGCCAACTAGCTGACGCCCTGAAGGAAAGGTGGTTCATTGAGGGGTTGATCCCCTCGCTGCACAAGAAAATGAAAGTGGTACCTCTATTATCGTATGTTGATGCTTATAACCAGACGATGGACATCTAGAACGAAGCCAAAACATCCTCTCAGGAAAAACGAAAAAACAAATGATGACCAAAGTACTAAGCATAGTAGTGGCAATGAATCCATCCAATCCCTACAGCAAGATATGATGCACATGATGGAGCTGAAAACCGAGAAGGAAAGCTCCAACCAAGCAAATGCTGATTTACTTTTTCATTGATGTCCAAGTTACTTATGGAATTCCCTTCAAGAAAATAAATTAATACATAATACAGCCTACGCTTGCCCTTCACGAGCTGACCCTAGGGAAGCGGTTTGTAAATTATTTTCTAAATTCTTTTTATTCATTCCCAAGAGAGATGACCCTCTAAGGCAAGTGATCCATTGGAGAATGATTAAATGCAATATAAAAATAATCATTAGTTGATCTGGCAGACCTAGGGAACATCTGCACCCATCTTTGGCCAAAAATATTAAATAAATAAAAACAAAGTTGTTTGTTGCTGGCCGACATGATCCAAGGGTTACGACAGTTAAGGTGAAATGACACCTTCAAGGATTATAAATATAGGTTGTTTTGAGATCATTTGATCATCTATTCAGTTTTCATATTCTTCCTATTCCAGGAGCAGACTTGCAGCAGAGATATAGAACAAGAGAAAACCAGACTTATGAAGGAGAATTGGACATACATATGAGCAGATTTATAAGGCTAAATAAATCTTATTCCAAGGGAAATTCATGCAAGTTATGTAATTGTATGTTGTGAAGATTGAGCAGACTTACTACAAAAATTTTGTGAAGGTATATTCCAGAATTGAGAACATCTATCAAAAAACGTCATTGCAGATCTGAGTTGAGTTTTCGGAAGTTCAAGGCAGATTTTGTTGAAGACCTTGAAGGAGATCTAGGGAAGATCCGCCTACATAATAAACACTTTGCATTTTGAAAGTTGGTGCCTTCTAATTTGCAAGATATGAGGTTAGAGCCTCTTACTTGAGATTGGAGTCTCTTACTGAGTTGGTCCTCATTGGGGGGGTTGGTGTCTCCTCTAGGTTGGTGTGTACGAAGTAGTAAGAAGTTCTTTATAAAAGCAATATTTTGCCATGGTTTTCTCCCTCAAGGGTTTCCACGTAAAATCGTGTGTGCATCTTGTGTTCTCCTTTGTTAGATATAAATTGGGTAGAAGCTTTGATTATTGCTTTGGTTATTGGGTAGAGTCTTCCACATGACATCTCACTAAATACATAAAGAACTGTTATATTGTACAGTTTAGAAGCAAACCCAGTCACCTTTCATTGTACAGATACAATGTCTTGTCTTCGGCTCGTTCAGACCTTATAATATATGCTCGATTGGCAAGCCTGCAATAGAATGAATCTTCAGAAATTATAGAATTAGAATTACTTAAATTAACTTCTGAATTAGAACATAATATATTACAAATAAAGCATCAAAAAAGAAGCATTGAAACATTAATATCAAGACCTCTCCTTATATAGAGTTGGATAAATGCGTGTAATTCCAACAAGTGTCCTGGGAACGGGACCTCCACCTTCTTTAATGCATCTAAAAGCCAGTGGCACAGGAAGGCCTCGACCTAGATAATAAACCTTAGAATTCAGATTATCCAAGAAAGAAACTACATTAATGAATTTAATCGAAAATTATGATTTGCATTGTTCAAACATGTCTTACAGAAGCTCAAGCGTTCAGCCCAATGGGCCCTGTATGTTCCATTTATATGCAGTACTAATGAGACTGTTCGAAATGCCTGTAATAAATATATCACTAAATATAAGCACCAATTTCTTCAAGCATAGCATGGCAGATCACATGTCTTGGCTCATTGAACCAAGCGAGAAGTTTTCTTTACCTCCAGGGGAGACAATGGTCCAACCCAACCATGCAAGCTTGCACCACAAATCTAAAAGGCAAGAAAAACATCAGTAATAAAA
The DNA here is from genome assembly GCA_027943335.1 of Chamaecyparis obtusa. Lineage (NCBI taxonomy): Eukaryota > Viridiplantae > Streptophyta > Pinopsida > Cupressales > Cupressaceae > Chamaecyparis > Chamaecyparis obtusa. Next base: position 517,922 of record BSBK01002907.1, on the reverse strand, counting down.
GACCGGGAAGTAACAAAGCAAAATTAATATAGTATGTCTAGCTTAAATGCTAACAAACTCTTTAAACTCCTCAGTCTGAAAATCCTGACCACTGTACCCGGAGTTTCTGCCCAATAAATAATTTTCTATGCAAGAGTTGTTTGCAAAGCGGTTCATCCAAAATTGCATTCAAACGGTACCTGAAAAAGGTAAGTAATGAGGTTCCTTATAATCTGATCAACTACCAAATATTAAGCAGCAAAGTCTGCATACCATCCATCGGTTAGTTCTATCTTTCCCCAATTATCACCAGGTGGTTTTGAAATGCCATTACTAGTGTGATTCTCTGACTCCTCGGAAACCTCTATTGAACCCTTAACTGGAGATGGTTCATTGTGTTCTTGATGGGGCCATACACGTATTGCTGAAACACAAAGAACCATAGTACCTGCAGCTACTGCATCTCCTTCAACAATTTTCTTGAGTGGAGAACGATGACCACGGTTTACTTCTCTTTCATATCTACAGAATGTAACAAGAACTCATTTCCAAAGTAGCTCGTAATTTAAGTTACACGATACTACTAATAATCTATTAACTGAAAATTTGGGTTTACCTGTACTTCAATTCTTCAAGAACATTTTGCAAGGTTAAGAATTTCCCTGCAGCTTGTCTTGCATAGCTTCTTTCAATGCAAGCCAGCTTCCAAACTATCCATTTGTAATGGTTCTCTACCCATCTGGGCAAAATTTTAGAAAATCATAAATATGAGATAGAAATACCAAAATCAATGTATGGCATCTAAATATAACTGTTGTTTGAAGAGGCATAAATGTATAAACGATTCCAAACCTAACAGTTTCAAATATTAGAGTGCCTGGTAAAAAAAATCCGTGTACAACTTTAATAAAATTCAAGAAAAAGCATCATTTGATTATTGATAAGTCAGATTTCCCAACAAAAGGAAATTAAATGTTTTTATATTCAATGCACAAAGCAAGTCCTATAAATTGACTTCAGGATTTCTTTAAAGTTTAATGTCATTACCTATGTTCCACGGTGTTTTCAATATGGGGATGGAAGGACGGCAGAGTACACATTCTGGGTACAGCAGTCCAGGGGGTTATTTTTTGGGGACCGCAGTGGGATGGGATATATATTAATTTATTATTATTATTTTAGTATTTTACTATATATATATATATATGTACACACACACACAGATTATTTAATGAAGAGCACGATAACAGCAGCAATATAAAATTGCAATTGTTTGTTTGTACCATTGATGCACTACTAGTGAAAAACTCACCAAGTATTTGGCGAACTTTTGGCAAAAACTCGATGAGTCCAAGCCAAAAACTCACCCACAACAGTAGAAAAGGCTGGGGACAGGAAAAAGGACATTTTTATTTCATTTTGTTTGCTCTCTTTTGCTCCTCAAGAGAAAAAACAATCTCCCAACCTTCTCCAAGATCATTTACAGCAATTTTAGTGGATTTGGAGTGGATCTTTTATTTCTTTTTCATTGCATCTACGTTTACTAAGTACTCCACATTGCATTAGAGTCCAAACAACAAGATTTAAAACCATTTTTTGATAATTTTTATTGATCTTTCATTGTTTTCTGTTGTCCTCAATTTTGACATCACAAAATTGAGACAACCCTACGCAATTTTTCTCATGGATTCGTAGGTGTATCCTCTATGTTTTACAACATATTAATAACATATCATGGAAGCAGTTCGTAATCTTTGAATTGCATCTTATGTATTGTTTATTAGATGTTCTTTTTAGAAGATTGTCGTCAAGTTATTTCCCTAAAGGCTTGTTGAAATGAGTTTTTCTTCTCTGACTGCAAGCACTTGATTTTGGGTTAATCTTCGTGTTTATTCTTTGTTTTTCACTTCCAAAAGTGCGCTGGAAACATCCCTTACTAAGTGGCGATTTTCTATAGCATAACACATGTTGAAAAACATATGTCTTATGCTATTTGTCTTCCAAAACCCATTTTTAGTTCTTCCCTTGTTGAGTGGCATTTCTAATGCCAAAGCATATGTTCGAAAACATGTGTCATTGACCTCTTAAAGTGTGTTTTAATTCCTCTTTGTTTGGTGGCGTTTTTAAATGCAATAACATATGTTCAATGATATATGCTTATGACTTCCCAAAATGTGTTTGAAACATTGCTTATTAAGTGGCAATTTTTAATGCCATTGCATGTGTTATTTATTCTTCAAAACCCGTTTCTTCTCATTGAGTGGCGATTTTGGAGGCTGGAACACATTCAAAAACAAGTGTTTCTTCATCCAAAAAGTGTGTTTTTGATAAAGAAACTGCTGGTGGCGATTTCTATCCCATTTGCACATCATTTTTCACCATTCTCAGCTTGTTTTTGGGCATTTTCTTTCAAAAACGGGATCAATTTTTTGCATTCAATCCAAAACGCTTCAAGCAAGGGTGATTTCTAGGGTAAGTTATTCATTTTCAGTTTGTTATTCACTGATTTTGAAACGTTTTTCCAGCCCTAGGCGCCGTTTTTGAATGCTCTTGCATGTGTTGGATTTATTCAAACTTGTTGCTATTTTTCAGCATTTATTTTCTCTTTCATCCAACACTTGTCAAGATTCGATCCTTGACTTCAAGAGATGTTTATCTTTTGAAAGAATCATTCATGGATTGAAATCTATTTAAAGACTCTTTCACAGCATTTCTAAATCATGAAAATCTTCATGATCTTGTCCAGATTTTTCAAAGATTGCAAGGGATTTTCCTTCTTTTGTCTTCTAAAGAAGTGAGGTAAAATTTCTTGTTTATGCTGAAGATGTCTTTGTTTTTATTTCATTTTCTTTTTATTTTCAGTTTTGTGCATATGTTTCTATCTCACTAAAGATGCATATGCAAAGACATCTCTTCTTTTGCATATGCAGTCGGGATTAAAAACCCCGTTCTTGAATATATTACTTCCAAAAAAGGAGACAGGTCCACTTTACATTACCTCTCATTCATCACGTGACTTCACTCCATAAAAGCCCACTTCCATTAACCTTTATGTTGCTGTCACTTGACTTCAAACTCATGTTGGCAAAGAATTTTCATTAAAACAACATCATATCCTTTCATTTCCATACATGTTTCCCTTCATGATTCTCGCTGTCCACATATGTAAACACCCTCCAAAAACCCATTTTTGGGTTTTCCTACCATATAAGCACACATTTTGAGCTCAAACGCATATATCCATTCGCTGTCCCAAAAGTTTCCAGCCATCCATTCATATGTAATACCCTCTAAAAACCCATTTTTGGTTTTTCTCACAACACAAGAGCCAATTTAACCCAAATCCGTTTGTTCTTCCATTGTTCACAAGTATTCCATCCACTTACAATACCCCAAGGTCACTTCTTGTGCATCCAAAAAGTGCAATGAATCCATCAATTGAAGATATTCTTACCTTGTGGAATTTTCATGCTATAGCTATTCAGGCATATCATATTGCTATGTCAAGAAAATCTCTAGTCAACACCAGAAAAGGAAGAAGAAAAGGACCAAAGGATTGAAAGGGAGAATCAAGAAAGTTTGGAACGTGAAAGGCAAAACGGAAAGAATGATCTAAGATGGTGTTGTTTTCCTATGCTAACTATCCAGTTATGCAACCAGGCTTGGATATAAACGTAAGGCAAGAAGATATCATTTCAGACTTAGTGGCTTTTATTTGGAATCAAAGAGAAGACAACGCACACTATTCAATTGCTTGGGCCATCTTGGAGGAAGAGGAGGAAGTTGGTATTGAATTTGAAAGAGAAAGACAAAGAATTGAAAGGAGGCTTAGAGAAAGATTGGAACGTGAGCAAAGAGAAAGAATACAAAGAGAAAGAGAAGCCCATAGGAGAGCTCAAAGGCCACCCTTAAGACAAATTCAACTTCGAGGGAATCAAGTGATTCAGAATTAGAACACAAGCTGGATAAGAAGATTGGATCTTTCTCCCTAGAAAGGTTTGAAATACTACAATCAGAAAGAATCCTTTCTAGGCAGAGATGGAAAGAAACAAATGTACTTTTTAAAAGACAACTAAGAATGCAGGTTCTTCTTCCAGATCAAGATGCTTTCACCAAATTAGAGCATATAAACCATCACACATCATGTAGCAGCATGAACACAAATGAAGGATGATGTAATAGGTGTTGTGTCTTGTCAGGCACTTAGAATATTTTCATCATGTCTTTGTAATTTGTATTTGACATATGTAATTGCATGTGATAGTATCACATGCAAAGTTGTAACATGTAATCAAGTTGCAAGTGCATTAGGCATGCAACTTTGAAAAAGTCAAAATTAGTTAGTTAGTTAGGGAATAAGTCAAGGTGGTTAAGGATTTTCCTGTTTTCTCTCCACCTTTCTCTCTCCTCTTTTCCTATATAAAGGAGAGAGTTCATTGTAAATTTTCATCTTTTGTTGAAGCAAGCAAGGCTATACTTGAAAACTTGGGTGATGAAAACTTTGTGTTTCATTGTATGAGTTATCAAAAAGTGAATAAAAGTGACAAGATTCTTCAGACTTTGTGTTGTAGATCTTGAGATTGAATGGTGTTTTCTTATGTTGCATTGTTCAATCTTTTTTAAGTTCATTTCTAAGCTAAACTTGCATACATCATTGGAGGTTTCAATTCGTCTTTTGAAAGACTTTGAGCTACAGGAGGGGAATTGCTATAATAGTAGTGGCTGCAAATAATAGGAGTTGAAGACTTTGAGCTTCAATTTTAAGTATTTTTCTTTTATTTTCAGAATCATTAGTGAGAGACTTTGAGCCCACTATTGATTCTCGTTGTTTCAAAATAGAATTAATCCCAAGGGACTTTGGGCCCTTGTTCTTAATTCACCAAATATATTAGTAACTGCTGCTTTAGAAGTTGTTCTTACGTCAATTACTAAGTCACCGGTATTATCGTAGCAGTAGGTAATCTTTGTAGAGTTCATAAGTTGTGTTTATCTGCAGATCTTTTCCTGAAAGAAGAGGAAAAGATTAGAAGTATCATCCTTATTTCATTCCAGTTGAAATCCTGTTGAAGCCACCTACGGTAAGAAGGGAGCCTCCCCTATTGCTGAGAGGACAGATTTATTTCATTACACCGTTGTCTAAAGTTACGATTTTGTAAGGTGTAGTTTTAGTAGCTTACAAAATTTTTAGCCAACATTTTCTCAACAATCTCAAATTTTATAAAATAAAAAAATCAAATTGTAACATTTTTTTTTGTTTCAAGTTTCAACTGCCTAAATTCAAACTGATTTAATTTATTTGCTAAAAAAAATTATTAAAATATTAACTTATGCTTTCACTTTGTTTAGGTAGGTTAATTTATAATAGCAAATAGAGAAAGTTCTAAAACTAGTTCGGCTTCTGGGTTTGCCCCATTAGTAGACATGTGCCCATCTAGATATGTAGGCAGTCTTGTTATAGGTGCTAAAGACAAGGCTTGGAAGTATGTCTTTGAAGGACCAAACGCTAGGTCGGTAATTAGCATTAAATGTGAAAAACTATTTCATGGCGGTATAGAGTTAAACCACCTCAAATACCACCTTACAAGCATCAATAAGCATGATGCTCGGGATTGTCCTAGGGTTACTGAGGAATTAAAAAGAGAAATGAATGCCTTACAACTGGGGAAGAGAAAAATTGCAAAGGGAGAGGGGAAAACTAGCCATGAGAGCATCCATAGCTGAATCTCAAGGTGCTCAAATCAATCTTGAAGTAGAAGCACTTTAGGGCATCCTAGGCTCTCCTCCTATCCTGTGTATTCAAAGATCTTCCACCGCCTTGGCCACCACTTCAGCTACTTCTAGTAGAGCACCACAACCAGTGCCACTAACTATAAGTGATTATTTTGTGCACAAAAACACACCTGAAGCACAACCATCATTGAAGGCAACTGGGTAGACTAGGGAGGTGCATCAGCATGCAAACATTGTATTTGCTGATTTTTGGTGCTTTGACAACATCCCTTTCAATGTGGCAAACAATCATTATTGGCATACTTTGGTGACCGTATTGACAGTTTTGAGAAAAGACTACAAAGTGCCTTCTTGCAGAGACTTGAATGGGGTGTTAGTCCACTTGTTTTAAATGTTTTACTTTTGATAACTTATGCTGAGTTTTAAAATTGACTAAATTTAAGTTCTTTTAATTTAATTTATAGTAATTATTATTTTTTGTTGAATTTAAGCTTTTTTTATCAAAATTGTGTACTTAAGTTCACTTCGTATTTGTAGGTGTTTGTGAATGTGGTTGATAAGGCGAGAGAAGTGGTGGAAGAACGAACAAGGGAATAAAAAAAATATGGCTGCACTATTCTTTCCAATGGGTGGATAGATGGCAAAAACCGGACCATCATTCATTTTTTGGTTGCTTGCAAAAATAATGTGGTTTTCTTGAGATCGGTGGATGCCTCCAACAAAATGAAAAATGTCAAACCTTCAACTCTAATGTTGGAACATGTTGTCATACAGAGAGCAATTGAAAATGTGGTGCAAATAATAATTGATAATGCAGTAGCATATGTGGCAGTTGGTAGAATCCTCCAAGAGAAACACAGGACACCTTTTTGGACACCTTGTGCAACACATATCCTTGACCTTCTTCTAAAGCACATAGTCAAACTAGATTGGGTGACACTAGTTGTAGAGGATGCAAGGAAGATCACAAAATACATCTACAATCACTCTTGAGTTATTCACTTGATCAGAGAACATTCTCTAGGGAAAGAGTTGTTAAGCTAGGGTGTCAAAACGTGTGCAGCATTTTTTTAACGTTGCAAAGCATTATAGGGTGTCAAAATGTTTGCAACATTTTTTTAACATTGCAAAGCATTCTTGGTTCTGTAAGAACCCTTCAATGTTCTAACTGCTGGACTGAATTCATTTGTTTGGTTTGTTTACTTGTTTGCAATTTTTTGTATTTTTTATAAGTGTTTTGCATTAAAAGAAAGACATAGACAGAAAAGAAACTTTTGAAATTGAAAACTAATTATATTTCAGTGGTAGATGACATTCTTTATTCATTCCTCTTCAATACATAACATAAAATTCCCAAATGATGATATCGTATTACCTTCAATCCTTGGCGCCTCCTTCTATGATTTTTTAAAAAAAATTCAGAACCTCTCGACCCCAAATCGTACCATAGGAAGGTGAAAGGGGTACAGCTGGTAATGAACAGCCAAAGAGCAATAAGTACGGCCCTCTACAATCAGCAAATAAAGCTTTAACCCAATCGATGCAATCTGCTTAAAAATCTGTCCACAATCAGACAATAAATTCTGAAAACAATCCTTCAAAACAGCCCAATATTGACTTCTGAATGAAGCCAACCCTCACAAGCACAATCAGATGATATTGCACATCCTCTAAATGTTGATGCAATGAAGTCTATTTGTTCTCCAATGCCGATACTCTGGAACAACTACAAAAACCCCAATTTGTTCTCCAAAGCCAAAGACAAGTCTTCTTCAAAAAAAATAACATTCACATAATGAGCTTGTAGCCTTCTCCAAAGAGAATATAAGCAGCCCTAAACAGGATTTGAAAAAACACACTAATTCTCCCTTGCGCGATTTATAAATGAATAATAAATATTACTTTTAATATATATTTCAAATCTCTATACTTCCAGTGCAAATAATTCTCTTTTAATTAATTGTTCACTTGGCCCCATCCATGACACGGAGACCCTCAAGTTAAGTTATAATACAAAAATATATTATAACGTTATAATATAAGCTCAACTATTAATATTTATTTAAAACAAATAAACATCAATATCTCCATTATTGCTCATTCGTTTTGCTCGACATCTAAACTGGAAACGGGCATAAGAAAACTACATATGACAAAACCCTATTGCTAAAGATTATCAAGCGAGTGGGTGAGGTCTACAAGACTCCAGATGTTGAACTTACTATTTATAGTAAGTTAGTTGTCATATGAATAGTCATGTGGTGAGTGATATTATAACAATACTCACAAAGGTAAATCCACATCACCCAAGCCTTTTGTTGCCCTGCAATATAGTTCCTGAGGTATCCCTCCACCCATTTGTTCACTATCTTTGTCTGTCCATCTGTCTGCAGGTGGTAGCTGGTGCTCAAAGTAAGCTCAATCCCACACAATTTGAATAATGCTACCTCAAATGGCTCATGAACTAACTATCTTTGTCACTGACAATAGTTTGAGGCAACCCATGAAGCCTGAATACCTCTCGAAAGAACAACTCTGCTACCTGTGTAGTTGTGTGTGCAATAGGAATCGGTGGGCATATATACAATCTCTCCCTTGGGCTTTCGGCAAGCTCGTGATGAAATCCATAGATAAACATTCTCACTTCCTATCAAGAATTGGAAGTGGCTAAAGTAGTCCTATAGGGTTTGTGCTCCTTTTTGTTCTGTTGACATACAAGGCACTCTCTGACATATCTAAGAACATCCGCCTTTTGCCCTTTCCAAGTAAAGCACTCACGAACCTGCCTATATGTTTTGAAATAACCTAAATGTCCTGCTATCGGCTCATCATGAAAGAAGCTCATTATGTTGCTCTTCATCTCATATCCTAGGGTCAAATAAACTCTACCTTTATAAATGATCAACTCATTTACAACTGTATATCTTAGAAATTGGATGTGAATCTTTTCGGTAGAGCAATTACCGGTTTCTCTTCCCTTTTTGGTGGAAGAGATGTTGACAAAAGACTTAAACGTTGCTTCCTGAACAAATAAGCTATTATCAAAATTACTTAATTCGGAGGCCGCCAGCTTACTGATTAGGGAGTCTACGGTGACTTGATCTTTGGTCACCGATCTGAGCTCTTGAATGGCAGAAATCTTGATGGCATACTGAGGTCTGAGAGTTCTCAGTATATTGTTAACCACCTCCTCTTCACTGAGCTTTCCTCCAGCGCTTTTGATGGAGTTGATCACCCCTTTGATCCGGTTGCTATATTGCTCGATATCTTCTCCTTCGTTCATACTCATGTCATCATACTTTCCTCTGAGGATTTCTACCTTGGCTCTGTAGTGGACACCCCTAAATGCCCCAAAAAACTAAACCCACTGCTGAGAGGAATTATGTCAAACAATTTGCATTCAACTTCTTATTTCTCCATTTAATGTTTTAAACCCCTTATAACACTGGAAATCAAACATTTATTTGTTTGTTGTGTTTTGTGCATGGAATAGGAATCATACAACATAAACAAGAAATAAATTACAATAATATGCAAAGTGGACAATGAACTGCTGCCGATAAAATGTTATTTTCAGAATTAATAAAACCAAATACATGGCAGATTTATCAACTCACTAATTACTCCAGCATTAATGAAATAATACTCCAGCCCATGCTTTCGAACTTGCTGCTACAGTGACGTGAATAGTACCACGTGAATAGTGCCGTGTGAATAGTGTCGCGTGAATAGTGCCGCATGAATAGTGCCACGTGAATAGTGCCGCATGAACAGTGCCGCTACAGTACTTTGTCCTTCAATCATTCCACCACCTTCATAAAATCATTCCCTCAAAGCGGCATAAGCATTGGACAAGTAGTGAAAAAGATATGAGCAAAATACCAAATCTGCCTGTAGCTGGAAATGCAACTAAACTACCTGATAATGAAACTGATAACAATGGATTCCAAAGGCCAAACCCCAAGGGAATGACGTCTAGAATGTCACAAAAGAGGATAAACGTCCTCAAATGCCAAGAACGGATCTGCAACTCACACACAAATTTCTTCTCATATTCAACTTGTCTAATGAAGCCACAAACGCTTCCTTTTCTTCTATTTCCAAGGGTCGGTTCAACTCTCATGGGCAATGTGGGATAAAAGATGTGCAATATAAAACATATATTAAAATATCCCCTTATGTCTCCCTTGGGTACACATCCCCATAAAATAAATATTAAAGTAACACTTTAATATTTTACCATTAAATTAAATGTTACTTTAATAAAACTTCAGGCATTAAAATGTATTAGCAAGCGAACTCCGAATAATGCAAGTGATAGCTCGTCGGAAAGCTCTCACCGAAGAGTATCAAATCCAATCACCAAAACTGGCCTCCACTGTGTCCTGTTGACTTACTAAAAATAGTAAGTATGCCTGAAACTGAGTAAATCAACTTCATTTTGGCCCAAACTGGAAATGACTAGGCCAAAACACTCCAGGATCCCCTTAAACCCTTCGTTAGCCCTCGGGACCGTGTAGAACAAGGCTAACGCACACACACTTGGTCAACTGCTAAAGTGGGGACATTACAGGCTCTTTGAACGTTTGGATCCCCTCCATAGACCGTTTGCAACTTGCCCCACATCTTGAAGGCAGAATCAAAATGTTCTATCTCAGCATACACATGATTAGGTAGTGTGCTGGCTATCATGTCCTGAGCAGCCGTGTGCTCGGCTTTGATCTTATGTTGATCCGGTGTCAGCGTCCTAGTGAGTTCAGTGTAGTCAGTTGTGACATGGTTCCAATATTGATCGTTGTTAGTCTTCATGTACAGCTTCATCCTACTGCACCAGAGAGTAAAGTTTTCTTTTGAAAACTTTGGTCCTTCCTTTCTCATCATCTTGACTTTTTCTTTGTGCAGTCAAACAGCAAAGAAAATATACCTGGTGCTCTGATACCAATTAACAGTCCCAACCGATGCTGAGAGGGGAGGGGTGAATCAGCACCTCTTTAAACTTTTTCCTTTTAATCCGATGAAGTAAACTTACAGCAAACAAGCAAGCCGATTTAAGCAAATAATATCAGTAAGCAAAGAATCACACAGTGACACCAGATTTATCACGTGGAAACCCAGTTAGGGTGAAAACCACAGTGTGAGGAGACCGCACAAATTTTGTACTCTTCTGGAGTATGCTCTGTTAAGAGCCTTCCTGGTTAAAGGATAAAAATGCACTTGTTAGATGCGACCCAGTCAAGGGATTTATTACAATAAGGCCGGTTAGTGCCTGCCTTGTTAGAGGACTTTGAGCACGTTACAAGATGCCACCCAGTTAAGGGATTTGATACAAGGGACCTGTTAGAGTCCACCCAAAACACTGGGATTTAACTATTGTAGTTGCTAGAAAACAATAGAGATTGACCTTTTACAATTGACTTTGCATAGCCTGATAAGATCTTTGTTTGTGCTCAGCTAAAAATCGTCACTGGTCGCAACAGGTGAGTTCTCCACTACTGTTGTGCTTCTCTGCACACACTTCTTTCTCTACTTCTCTTTCTAATTTACCCTAGCTTCTTTTAAGATTTTCAGGTTCACTCTTTTCTCTAGCAGCAACTTCTATTCACCATAGGCAGATGAATATATAGGGTTCAAAGCCTAATTGTCCTCATTATGCATGACCTAATTTCAGATACTTATCGGATTCATCACTTAGTAAAGTGTCAGTTAACTAAGGAAGCATTCGATGAATCCCCTTGCTTTATCTGTCCAATGAAGAAAACAGTAGTTACATGTCAAACAACTTTCCTTCATAGGAGATAACACTTTGATCTAAAGCCACTGACGTCAACTTTAGATCCTTCAGTCGCGCCTCAAAAAAGCCATTGATTCCGGCTTTAAATCCTTCAACTGCGCCTCAGACCGATCACCAAGATAACTCTGTCACCTAGATTTACTGCAATAAATCCCAGTCAAAAGAGTTGATTGGAACAGATAGTTGACTGTGACTTCCTCGGTTCATACCAGAATCTCATAAAATATCGGTTACGGTTGAGTTCAATTCTTCGTGCTATGAACAGGTAAGAGTCCTTGTTCTTGTTCCTTCCTTAGTTTACCAGTCGCACCATCCTCGGTTTGTTGTCCCTTGCGGAACTTACCGGTTGCACCATCCTCGATTGTATTTGTTGATCTGTACTTGTACTGGTTGTAGCATGGTCCTTAGCTAATGTTGGACTCCTCTTTTCCTTTGCTGTGCACATACCCCTGTGATTAAGGCTTTGTATCGTGATCCTTCTTTCATATAGATCTTCTTGGTTCTAGAGGTGACAGGTCTCTATACACTCTTTGCCAATCAATGACAACACTAGTACCGATAGCAGGCTTACCGGTTATCATTGCTTAATGCCAACATGAAGAAAGGGAGTTTCCTAATTTTAGCTCTTGGTTTTAAAGCAACTTTGAGTATCTATATAAGAGAAGCATTTCTCCCTTCATTATCACACAAAATTTGGAAGAGTATTTCTTGAGAAGGAGCTTTGGAGATTCTGGCGAAATTCTGAAAGCAATAAAAAAATTTGATAAGTGTTAAAAATTCTAAGGAGAGAAAAGTTGTTTCTTGTGAAAATCCGAGATAAGGGGAAAAAGATTCAGTAAGTTGAAGGAATTTGTGTAAAAGCATAGATTTTCAAAAAGACAGAATTCCTATTTTGAAAGAAAATGGAGAAATTTTGAAAAAATTCCAAATTTACTCTTCTATGGAGAAATTGTTTGTTTTTTCCTACACGCTTTTATGTAAGCTTGTTTTTTGTTTTGCAGGAAGGAGAGATTACGAAGCCCAGAGGAACGAGTGTAACTAGGAGGCAGTTGATAAAGAATGAGCAGAGAGGAATCTATCCAGAATCCAAGATAGTTTTGAAATGGGCACAAGTTGGAGACACAAACCTCGGATGCCTAGACCTGAACGAGTCTCACAAAAGGATGTTTGGATATAGAGACCATCAGCCAACACATTTGGCCAGCTGGATCGTGAACAGTGGAATTATAGTTGCAGCTGGATTCCCTCTTGCTTTTTAGCATCCTAAGTTAATCGTGAAATGTGCAAAGCATTACAATGTCAAAGATAGAACAATTAGGGAATCAAGAGGAAACATCATTGCAGATCTCTCCCCACCAACTATTTCAGAGGCATTTGGAATTCCTTCATCACGGAAATTGGTGTTAAAGACAAAAGAACAAGCACAAAGATGTTACACCACCAGAATTCAATATTGCAAGGAAATCATAAATAGCAAATGGTTGTGGAGGAATAAATCTCACCATTCCAAGTTGCCTAAGGAGATGATGTGGCTTGATTTTCACCGGGAATATAACAACTTAGTTGATGCTAAGCAAAAATTTGGGCCTGCCGCAATCCTATCTATTCGAAACATGGATGTGGTACTTTGTTGAGCAGGTAGTTGAGGAGCATAACCATGTAGATTGGGTTGGACTAATCAGTGACAACTTGAACGAGCAGTTGGAGAACTTGGAGCAATCAAAGAAGTTTTACATGAGTTTGTATATCATATACATGTTGGCATGGACTATGAGATACGATGGGCTGAAGTGCAAAGAAGCAATCAAAAGCGGTGCTCAACATTTAAAGGCATATAACTATTATCCTCAGTTGCATCTGCACCCATGGATGATTATGTCAAAGTTAATGATGCATTTTCCATGTGCATCATTAGGACTTCACAGAAGAGGATTCACGTGAAATTATCAGTTGCAACAATGAAGCTAGTGGAGAAATACGGAGCATGGTTTATTCAGTTTCCCACTTTCTCCTACATCAGGTTGTAGGGATTTTCTTCACAGCCATACAAGCTACCAAAGAATCCTACTGATAAAATGGTCTTGTTGGAACTCAATCGACAGCTGAGAGTATACGACAAAATTCAAAAAGGAAAGAAAAAGTTGGGACTGGATTTTCCAATTTCCATAGGCGAAGATCAAGGTGAAATGTGCCCGTGTTTGAAGGCAGCTAAGAGATCTCAACATGAATTGCATTTCTTCCATCTATTGTTCCATATAGGAAGGCTTGACTTTGATCCTTACAACAAAATCAAATCAGTAGCAGGATCAAGATATCGGCATAGAATTCACCTCAAAGATTTTTGGGTCAATGTCGCTGATGAAAATGAGATTATGAAAAGGATGCATTCCAGATTGCCCCTGAACATCATCAAAGCATGCCAAATCTTTCATGTACTTGATTAGATGGAGGAAGATCCGAATATACTCCAAAAAGAATACAATCCAGAAAAGGAGAAGGTAATTCATCCCTATGACTGGAAAAAGTAGATTACAGACCTGGATGCATTGTCAAAACTAGTCTTGGAATTTAAGAAGTGGTGGATTGAAAGAAAATTTGACAGGATGACCGTACCAAAGGAGTTCTAGACATGCAAGTTGTTTGATCATCAACCACTGCGAGATGAGAGACCAAAATAGCTTTCAGGAGGAAGAATGGAAGGAGAAATTCCATTAGAAAGTGCGGAGCGCAAAAAGAAGAAACTTGTTGCTCATGAAACACACACAAAGAGGAGGTTGGATCTTCATATTGAAGAGCCACAATAGAAGAGGCAAAGGTAAAATGTGTCGTCCTCACCTAGCCGAACTCTGAGTGTGCAAGAAATAGGAACTTTCACCAGGCAGGAAGTAGATGCAGACATAAGCATAACGGAACAAGAAGAGCACATGACCAGGTCAGTATAGGATAGATTGAGTATCAATGCCAATGAAGGGTTTCCACAAGGAAGAAGCAGAGAATAGGATGTCACCACCAAAGAAAGTCTTGGTGTGTTTTTTAGAAGGATAATATAGGAAGTTCTTGAAACAGAAGCAGAAATTCCTGTAGCAGAGGAAGGAATTCCTACAATAGAAGTCGTAGCTCTTCAAAAAGCGCTAGAGTCCGGGAGTCGAGGAAGAGATTGATATAAGAGAAGTGTAGGGACAAGAACAATTGGCAACTCAGAGTAATCAGAATGTTGATATTCCAGAGTGTCTAAGACAAAGGATTCAAAAAATTCAAGAAAAGGAGGTTGACCCAGCGATTGAATTGCAAAAAATCCTTGACCAAGTCAACCGATCAGATGAAAAGGGAAAACCTGAGAGGTTCACAAAGGTCATCAGAGGAGAATCTGGATCTAGAATTCTACAGTTTTCCACTCTGACAATGGATAAAATGAAGCATCAAATTACTCCAAATGAGTACAATATAAAGGAGATTGATTTAGGTCATGCCTCCAGAGCGCAGGTTATGGAAGATTTTGATGATTCAGCACAGGCTGTGAAAGACAAGATGAGGAAGTTAGAGGAGAAATACCAAAGACAAAAGGGCGAGATCAAGGCTTTGTGTGAGTACATAAACAACTTACCTCGTCCAGTAAGGGAAGAAGGTCCATCCTTTGTTCCTCCTCCAGTTATTCCAACTGAGTCAGTAGAGGGTATAGATAGAATTAGGCGAATTGCTCAAGGAGAGAAAGTTTGGATCGAAAGCATCTAGAATGAAGCGTATTGGCATGCTGAGGAATTAGGGAAAGTTCATGACAAGGCACTAGCCATCCTTTCTCGGATTCAGTGCATGGAGGAGTCGTGGGAAGATGAACATATCAATCAAGATGAGATAATCACAGAATTGCAGGAATTGATGGAAACACCCCAACAAGTACTGATTGATGGTGGGGTCATTAGGGAAGGAGAAGCATATGATTTTACCCGATGGTATGGTGCAGTGCTCATGGCAAGGGAAATGTTTGAACATTTCACTACGGAGTCCACTCAATTGAGGGAGATAGATGAGAATATCAAACAAGAGGTTTCCAACACTGTTGCATCATTGGTATCACAAAGGTTGGCTGAAAATGAGATAACTGTAAGCAACCTGAAGAGTAAGTTGGAGGAGTCCTTTAGATTGAATTTCTTCACCAAAGATGACTTTGAGAACTTCTCCACTTTCTCAAATGTCATGCATACAACTCAGGATTTGTTGCCAAAATGGGAGAAGAGCTTGAGAAAATCTGAGCGAGCTATGGTTGCTTTGGAATTCAAATAGGAATCAGCACCAAGTGTCAACGTGGATGAATTAGAAACAGTTTTGGGCAGTTTCCAGGTGTTCAAACAGGGAGATCAAAGATAGGCTATTTCGGGCAAGGATGCATTTAATGCATAGTGGGCATGTGTAGTGGTCATTTATCCCACCCTATTCTCTTCCTCGATAGACATGCATGGTGGGCATTTATTACCCACTAAGGATTTGTTGCCAGAATGGGAGAATAGCTTGAGAAAATCTAAGGGAGTTATGGTTGCTTTGGAATTCAAACAGGAATTAGCACCAAGTGTCAGTGTGGATGAATTAGAAACAGCTTTGGGCAGATTCCCGGTGTTCAAACAAGGAGGTCAAAGATAGGCTATTTCAAGCAAGGATGCATTTATTGCATAGTGGGCATGCGTAATGGTCATTTATCCCACCTCACTCTCTTCCTGGATAGACATGCATGGTGGGCATTTATTACCCACTAAGGTAGTGGATACCTTTTGGTTGGTCAAATTAACCCATGCTTTAATGTAGATTACTTTATGTTTGCCCTAACCCTAGGCCATTGGTTATTGTTTCAATTCGAGCCACTCGTAACTAGGGACCTATATAAAGGTCTCACTTCTCATTTGTAGAGGAGCAAATTTTGAGATTGTTTTTGATTAGGGTAACAGCAGGTTTTGAAGGGGCCCCGAAACCCTTTACAAGCAGATTTTGGTGGGAATTTGAAACCCGACTAAGATGAAGCTTCTGCTAAAGAATGAACATTTTAAACCAGCAGACCTAAGACAGAAAACAACCAACAGCTGATCAAGAATAAACAATAAAACCCCAGCTGCCCAAAAAGCAGGCTAAAGCCTCACTTCATTACATTTACTTGAAGAGCACACGAATATAATGAGAGGGGGGGGTGAATCAGTATATTAACCTTTTTTAAATTTAAATGCTTTTATTCAAATATAACTTCAAAATAAACAATTATGCACATGAACACAAATTTTACGTGGAAACCCAATATGGGAGAAAACCACAAAATAATTTGCTTTTATATATAATATTGTTCTTTTACAATGTTTTGTAGGCTCCAACCTACTAGAGGCTCCAACCCCTATATTTATGAGCACCAACTCACTGGAAGCACCAACTCCCACACTTTGCAGGCACCGACCTACTGGAAGCTCCAACTCCCACACTTTGCAGGCACCAACCTACTGGAAGCACCAACTCCCCCTGACTGGATTCTGAGCACCAACTCACTATTTTCAAACTTTCTTCCACCTTGATACTGTTGCTTTCTTCAACTGATGATGGATGCACTTTAATCTCTTTAGTCAGCCCAAAACTCTCCCTTTTTCATCTTCAAAATAATACCTTTATAACTGTAAATATATATATCAGATTAAAATCTGAAAATATATTTATTTAATTCTTTATTTTTACCATATTTACTGCTCTTCTTTTTTGTCTTTCACTTGCTGACTTGCTTTCAAAATGATTGATTCAATCAATATATATATCTTCATCTATCTAATGAACCAATATGTCTTTTTATAAAAGACATGACCCTTTTACGTGTCTCATAATTAAAATATTATTAACTTAAAAATAAGTTAATATTCTCCCTTTTTAATCATATTAAACAAAACTCTAATGCCTTTCCATTATCGACAGATCACACAAAACTTTTATAAAATCTTTTATAATATGTCGTCAAATCATATGAAACCTTTTATATATCTTCTCTGATCGCTGCATATAATATTTTGTTAACGCCTCATATTTATTAACCTCTGTTAATATCTACCGTTCTCTGTATCTTCTCTCCATAAGTATGCATATAATGATATTTTCAACTTTGATGAAAACCTTTTACCAACCGCTGTATATATGCTGACGGTATAATTTATTTAATATTGGATAGTATTGAACCTTCAATAATATTAAACCTTTAATAATGCTTGCTGTATTTGAACCTTCGATCTTTAATAACTTTTTGCATATAATATTTACCGTTTTAATACTTTCGATATTCTTTATAATCTTTTGATGATGTTTGCCATTTTAATGCTGCATAACCTTCGATAATCAAAATACAATATCATAAACCTTTGACGGCATGGCAAAAAACACAGTATCAACAAACACCTTCGTCGCTGTATAATATTTGCTTTTTATAATGTTTGCTGTATAATTTTCAAACCTGCTGTTCATATGTATATATATCTTCAACCACGATTGTTGTGTGTTGTTTGATATTATACTCTGCAATAATCTCAATCTTCAATAATATATGCTTTTTGTCTATGTCAATTCCTCCGTGTTTAAACAGATCGCACTTTAACCATCAAATGCCTTGCTTGCTGTTTGAATAAATTAATCATTTTTTGATTGTCGTCTATGTCCTTGTTATTGCTGTATTATGTTATCATTGCCTTGCTTTGTTCATTATTATAATCACTGCTCTATAATATGTGTCGCTGCAAATACTTGCCGCTGCTTAAGAAGTTACCCACATTTGAATTGATGTTTTACTCTTAATAGTGTCGTCATTTACGGAAGTCACCATTCATTAAACACATGCTTCTATTATAATAGTTAATTGCTTCTGAGATTATAGCTGTTGCTATTTTTGATAAATTTGTTCTTACTAATTTGCTCGACGCCTTATCTTAGATGATAGTTGTGGTCATCACAAAATTCAGATTCAATCCTTTTATTTCAAATGCCCAGCTCTGCTTCGTCTTTCTTTGACAAAGCCACATAATACCGCGCGTGTTTATTTAAAGTTGCTGTTGTGTATATATCAATCTTATGTTATTTGCTTTGACACACGATTGTTGATGAAATTGATCATATAAAGCTTATGTGGCATATGCTTATATGACTAATCACTTTGTCTCATCTTATCTTGCAGATACCAATTGCTGTCATACTTTGCTCGCTGTTCTTCATAATATATTTGAATGTCATTTCCTTTCCAAATAACAAAGCTTTTCTTCGTACTGATTGGATCATTATCATGATACACAAAATCTGTCCAACAGTATTTTCCACTTGATGTGTCACTGTACCTTGACATTAATGACAGTGGCTTGTCTCACCTTTAATATCAATGACAACTTGTCTACGATATTGTCTCACCTTCTTGACATCAATGACAATAGTTCATCATTACTAGGGTGTTAAAACTCCCCAAATAGAGTTCCAGGGTTTTGACATGGATCCCAGAACCAACAATACCTACATCAAAGAGCGACAAAGCCCCAACCCTAGCCGTTAACCCTAAACAAAAACAACCAGCCTTTAGAATGGGCCCTTGAAAACTATCAGCATCCAATTGCAGGCACCAGCCATCCTCACACAACAAAAAACACCAAGAAAAGGGAAAACCACAGATTCCCTCTTCCTCATCAGAAGAAATAGGTTTGATTCCTTCCAGCACCAGAGGAGTACTACCAGCAGTGTTCTAGCATCTCTGCATAGCCCACTCAGTCTACAATAAACCAACCCCCGGCCAATTCCAGCAAGCCCACTTATGGTTATATGAAGGAAGATACCACACTCAACTACCAGCTAACTCCTCCCAGCAACCTCTGACCACCTCAATAGGCAGAGCCCTCACCTCGATAGATTTGTCCACCTCAATAGAACGCGAAGGAGAAGAGAACTGAAGATCAGGGACAATCCACCACCAAATTTTGAGATTGTTGCTAAGGGCTATTGAGACAATAAAATCTTAATTGAAGTGTGGTGATTATTTGATATGTCTTGAAGCTTGCTTGGTTTCATAATTCCCTCATTTAGGTTAAATTGTTAGATAAAGTGTTGTGATTGCAATGGAAAATATGATGGTGTTTTGATGAATTCCTTTTCATTCATACTTTTGATGGTTTATTGATTGTAAGTCGTTGTGCAAAGTTAGTCTAAACCCCACATCTGTGTATGCTTAACTTCAGTCATTCATGGGCATTGTTCGTTCTGATGGTGTTCATGGTGGTATGAAAATCATTTGTACTAACCCTCGAAGATTGCACTAGTTCACGCGTAGTTGTAGTTTAACTTGGCGAAGCAAAACTCAGTTATTCATGAATTTGTCCATTAAAGTACTATATGTTGTTGTCATTACCCTTAGGAGTAGAGTTGAATCTATGAACCCTTTCCCCTTTACTTTCCACATATCTTGTGAAAAATTTAAAAAAAAAGGTGTTTCATTGCAAAATCTCATGATAGCTCTTGAATCCAACATGATCTGAAATCACTTTCAAGTTTGCAAACGTAAGGCCCCTTGTGATAATCAACAAATCACATCAACCATTGAGCTTATCAACAGTCAAGACCTAACACGAGAGGAACTGTAAGAGTCTGTTGTGTGATCTTTAACAATCTTACCATACAAACCACATTGATTAAGAGAGGATAGGATACTTTGGTATTTTGTTCTACTATTTGGTGAGTCATAAAATGCACATCAACAAGACCATGTTCATGGTCAACTGGAATGTAGCAGGTGCATTGATTAACCTGAATAGCATAACCACAAACTCATAGTGCTTACAATAACATCTAATTGTTGCCTTCTCTATGTCCTTCTCTCTAACATGGATCTGATGATAGCCTAATCTCAAATCTACCTTTGAGAAATAACAAGCGACATGCAACTCATCAATCAGTTCATCTATACGTGGAATAGGGTACCTATTTTTGATGGCCCTCTTATTCAGGACCCTATAATCAATGCACATTCTCAAAGTACCATCCTTTTTCTTCACAAGAACCACCGAGGAAGCAAATGGTCACTAACTCAGCCTAATATGTCCCATAGAGAGCAGCTCATGAATGGTTTTCTCAATCTCATCCTTCAAACACTTTGGGTGCCAAAAAGGTGTGATCGTCACTAGTTTGGCTCCCTCCTTGAGCTCTATGATATGCTGAATGCCACTATCAGGTGGTCTATCTGGTGGTATGTCATTGAAGACCTTCTGATGTTTCACCCACAACTCTTGAATATCTGGATGATACTTTATTTTTTGCTTACCTTGTTGTGTAGGCATCAGCATACTCTAAGTTGCCTGCTCAACCATAACATGCCCCAACAGCCTCTCCATCCTCCTGAGTGTAATCATCATGAAACTACTATCTTTGTTGACTTTAAAAACATGTGTCTTTCCATCCACCTTGAAAGACATCTCCATCTCAAGCAAGTCAAGGGTGAACTTACCTATATCATGTAGCCACCGCATACCAAGCACTAAATCAGTCTCTTATAGTCACCACATAAAAATCAGTTTTGAATTCATAGTTGTTCACATGCAATGGGAGCCCTGTAATCATCCTATTACACTTAACAGTGTAACCATCTGCAACTCGAAACCTGAATGCCCTCAAACTCCTCAGTTTGGATCCCACGCCTCTCAACAAGTCTGGTATAAATAAAGTTATGTGTGGCACATGTATCTAGCAATGTAATCACTTTCTAACCAGCCAACACACCACGCATTCTGAAAGAGTCTTCCTATTGAATACTAGTAAGGAGTGCTTCCTTAAGGTTGTCATCTACATGAGCATCCATTGTCTCAAGTTTTTCAAGCTCTTTTGCATTTCACCCTCTAATTCAACTTGATCAGCTTGCTGGTCCGAATTATCATATTCTGAATCTTCATAATATGCCCACATAACTCTGTTTGCTTTCCCCTTTGGCCCCAAGGGACAATCTTGGTTGGCACCGTAGGGACCCTTGCAATAAAAACACAATTTTTTCTTCCTTAAATCATTTAATGCTTCTCTATCTAAGGGGATTGTTGCTGATTTCCTTTTCCAATCTTTATTAAAGTCTGATTTTTCTTTGTTCTTGGGGAATTTTTTATTATCCTTATAAGAAAAGGATGTTTTGACGAAAACTTGGTTTGAGAAGCTGCAAGTTCCATGCTCCTTGCTTTCTTCATGGCTGTTTGGAGTGTAGGTGGATCAAATGCTTTCACCCATCCCTTCAACGGTTCCAAAAGTCCTTCTACAAACAACACTACCAACCGCTGATTGGAAATGTTAGTAACCAAACATGACAACCTCTGAAACTCTCCAATATATGCCTCCAAACTCCCCACCTGAAATTTTATTATCCTTATAAGAAAAGGATGTTTTTTGACGAAAACTTGCTTTGAGAAGCTGCAAGTTCCATGCTCCTTGCTTTCTTCAAGGCTATTTGGAGTGTAGGTGGATCAAATGCCTTGACCCATCCCTTCAACGGTTCCAAAAGTCCTTCTACAAACAACACTACCAACCACTGATTGGAAATGTTAGTAACCAAACATGACAACCTCTGAAACTCTCCAATATATGCCTACAAACTCCCCACCTGTTTTAGTTGTGCAAGGTCTCTAAAATAAGATTTTGGATCCTTTTTATCAAACCTCTCCACTAATAAATCAACAAACTCCTGATATGTGGTGATTTGATCATGTTGAAAAGTAACCATCTTGTTATGCCACCATTCATGTGCTACGCCATCAAGATGCAAGTTAGCAAATTTTATAGCATCTCTCTCTATCATTGGTTTCAAAGTGAAGTAGGTGTCCAACTTATGTATCCAGGATCGTGTTGTGACTATCCCACTCCCATTAAAGAATGGTAAAGTAAGTTTGCTAGTACCAAACTCCAATTCCTTGTGCTGATTCTTAGGCCCTCTGTCTTGCCTACCTCTAGCAGTCTCTCTCTTTTGTCAAATATACTGATCAAAATCCAAATGCTCTTTAACATCCGAAGGTAGCAAACTCCACTCATCATGCACCGTCATAACATTATCTATGAACTTAGGCTCCTCATTCCCTCTTCTCTCTTCTTCTGGATCCTCTATTAAGAAGGTGGGTCTTGTGGGCCAATCAACAGTGCAAGAAGGTGCTCTTTGTGCCCTGGGAGTCCCAACCACACTCCTATTGTCCTCTTGGTCACAATGTTGCCTTCTAGGATTAGCCAATTGTTGAATGGCTTGCGGTGAACCGATGTTGTGTATCAACTACATGTTGTTGTCCCTCTAGTAATCCTCTCATGGTTTCTCTCACCTCTTGGTCCACATCCTGGGGTGGAGTATTTTCTCTCCCGTCACCCATACTTGTACCTTGTTCAGTATGTCTAGAAGATGACTCCGAGGAGTATCAATCAAACCTGACACAATCTTCCCTTTCGGTACCTACGGTGGTTGCCAAGTTTTCCTATATTCTCTCTTTCAATACCTTCTTTGCCTGTCACTTGGTTGCATTAAGAATTTGATTTAAACCCAAAGGATGGCAAGAAACCACTATGATACCAATGTAAGAACTCTTCACGATTCTAACTGTTGAACTGAATTCGTTTGTTTGGTTTGTTTCCTTGTTTGCAATTTTTTATATTTTTTATAAGGGTTTTGCATAAAAAGCAAGACAGACAAAAAATAAACTTCTGAAATTAACAATACGTAACATAAAATTGTCTACATCAAGATAACATACCAATTTATTGATAAAAACATTTTGAAACCCTTGCTAGCCGAAAAAGCAACAAGAAGAAGACTCTGTAATTCCACCTTACAACTATGAAGATTCCCAAATGATGATGTCGTATTGTCCTTCAATCCTTGGCGCCTCCTATGATTTTTAAATAAAAATTAGAAGCTGTCAACCCCAAAATCATACCATATGAAGGTGAAAGGGGTACAGCTGGTAATGAACAGCCAAAAAGCAATAAGTACGGCCCTCTACAATCAGCAAAAAAAGCTTTAACCCAATCAATGCAATCTTCTCAAAAATCTGTTCACAATCTGACAATAAATTCTGAAAACAATCCTTCAAAACAGCCCAGTATTGACCTCTGAATGAAGTCAGTCCTCACAAGCACAATCAGATGATATTGCACATCCTCGAAATGTTGATGCAATGAAGTATATTCGTTCTCCAATGTCGATACTCTAGAACAACAGAAACCCCAGTTTCTTTACCAAAGCCAAAGACAAGTCTTCTCCACAAAAAATAACATTCACATAATGAGCTTGTAGCCTTCTCCAAAGAGAATATAAGCAGCCCTACGTAGGTTTCGAAAAAACACAATAATTCTCCCTTGTGCGATTTCTAAATGAATAATAAATATTACTTTTAATATTTATTTCAAATCTCTAGAGTCCAAGCACAAATAATTCTCTTTAAATCATAGTTACAAGACTTGAACTCGCCTCAGACTCGGCAAGCTGGATTCAAGCTCAAACTCAAACTCGACATCCGGACTCGACAAGGACTCGAGAAATTGAAAAACCCGTAGAAATTCAAATATAAATTTAAAACATTTTTCATGTATCATTCAGTCAATTAACATCAAAGACACAATAATTGAGATAAATAGAAGCTACTTTGCACACATACACAAGTTTACATTGACCACATAAGTATAAATGCGAATTTCTGAAGGAAATAAGTTAACTGTTAAACTGGTATGGATTTGAAGACTCAAGCTGAAGAAGCCAAATGCATTGAAGATGTTTTGAAAAATCAGCTAAAAGTGAAAATCTTGGAATGCGAGAAGCTTGACTTGGAAGTTGTTTCCCTAAGAAAAGAGGTAGAAAAGACTAAAGAGCAGCAGCCAGATAGTAAAAATTTGCTAATTGCAAATATCAATTTCCTTATTACTAATACAATGATAATAAATGATGGAACTTCTCTTTGGATTGCAATGATTATTCCTATATCCAAATGTCTTGAACAATAAGATCATATATAATACTAAATAACCTTATTCAATTTTTTTTGATCTAGATGGCTTCAATATGGGTGGCTAAAGAAATGTATTATATCAATCAAGTATGAGTTGCTATGTCTGGTATCTTCTTAGCGAATCTGATCTCAAGTAGATGATGCATGTGGATATTATGATTCTTATCTTGTCTAAATATCAAAAAGTATAGGAATGAGTGTTATCGATCAAGTGTAAGGAATAGTGTTGTTTTTTATATTATTTTTGGAATGCGCAATGAGATTACTACTGTGCTAAGAACATTTGTCATCCCTGATATATTTTGTAAAATATATGCAAGTTTACTATTGCTGATCGATCTGAAGTAATCACTTGTCTAATATTAAACTTGTAATGGCAATATAACACAAAAAAATAATTAAAAACAATTAAAAATAGTTAATTTTTAGTTTTTTGCATTGGTTGGCCGCAACAACATCCTGCTGACGAGACTCGCTGAGTCAACAGAGTCCTTAGACTCTGCAAGTCTTGGAAAGAATCGCCAGGACTCGATCGAGTCAATTGGCTGAGCCCAAAGGACTCTACGAGCCTGACTCGGCTCAGGACTCGCAAAGTCCTATAACTGTGCTTTAAATCAATTGTTCACTTGGCCCCATCCATGACACAGAGACCCTCAAGTTAAGTTATAATATAAAAATATATCATAACGTTACAATATAAGCTCAACTATTAATGTTTATTTAAAACAAATAAACATCAATATCTCCATTATTACTAATTTGTTTTTCTCGTCCTCTAAACTGGAAACTGGCATAAGAAAACTACATATGACCATACCCTATTGCTAAAAATAGCAAGGGTCCATCTCTAACACAATTAACTTACTATAAATTGTAAGTTCTGCATCCGAAGTCCTGTCAACCTCAAACGATCATCAATCCTACATATCGCTGACTGTTGAAGGAGTTGCATCCCTCATAGGACCCTCTATCCATCCTCATTAGCCTACGAGGGTCAGTAGTAGGCTAATCTAGTCAGTTGATTGATGTCAACTAGAAGGGGACATCACAGGTTCATTGACGGCTTTGAAACAATGCTTGTGAGTCAAGCATGGCTAGACTCAACTTATTTGAAGAACCCTGAAGGAGAGGGTGTTGCATGTATAGCCTTCGACAACCTATTTGCACAAGAAGCTACAGAGGTTGTGTAGGTAACTTCAAAACTTGAATATTGATTTTTTTGATTCAAGTCTTTCAATATTAATTTATAACTTTAATGATTAATTTTTTTGTATTTTTCAATTGTAGGTGTCAAAGCCCTTGGATAGAGCTCTCTGCTAAGTAAATGGGGGACAAACCCCAATAGTTTATCTTTATGAGGCCACAAATAGGGCCAAGGAATCTATCAAAAATTACTACAAGGGAGACAGACTCAAATTTGATCCTATATGGGAAATTATTGATAGAAGGTGGAACAATCAACTCCACCAACCCATTCGTGCAGCATTATACTTCTTCAACCCTCTTTGTTTCTTCAATTGCTACCTAGATTCCAATGACAAGGTCATGGAGGGTCTCACTACATGCATCCAGAGGATGACATTCGAGCTTGAGGTGAGAGACCTTATTGTGGCTAAATTAGAAAATTATAGGGAATCAAGCATAAGCTATTCTCTTCAAACCTAGACAAGAGAGGAAAAACCACTCAAAAATCGGGTATAATATTTAGAAGTCTTTAACATGCATCTTACAAGCTACAAATTTCAAATTTACAAGTTTACAAGATATAACAATTGATAATTTAATAAAATATGTTTTCACTTTGCTTTCTATCTCTTCAATATTTTATTTTGCAAGTTCTTGGTGGAAAAATTGTGATGGAAACACCCCAAATCTCCAAAGATTTTCCCTTCGAATCTTATGCCATAATCTCCATCCTTGTTAGAGCTCAGTTCAGAATGTTGCTTTTTAAAGTTCTCTTGAAATACTATTATTGCATTTTCCACTGGTGGTGTGGGTTTTGACCAATTTATACATCATACGTTTACTTGGCTCAGAGAAAGTAAACTTAAGTTGAACATAGTGCTGCCAAACACCATTTAACATGGGCTTGTCCATATTGATGTTAAGAAACAGCTACCACTGGAGCTATAACAATGCATGATTTCTGATCAGTAATGACAACACATATCTTATATAACAAAGCACACTTACTCGATTGCAACATTCCGTGGATCAGCACCTGATTCAAGCAGCATTTTCCAAAAATTCTTGGCTGTGAAGTTGTCAAAACCTGAACCACAGTTGGCATGGAAACTGTAATGTTGAGCAGAATCCGCAGTCATAGACTGAATCTCAGAGGACAAATGCCACAACTGCACAAACACACAAACAATTACAATTTGGACTTTGTCAAAATAACGAAATACAACTAAGTTTAAGACAGCATATCAAAGATGCCAAAACCATGCTTTCATTTGCTATACCGCTTGTTGATGATGTGGAGGACCACCAAAGTACTCTTGTATTGTCTTTCTCTTTTGGGATGATGGATAGCAAAACTGAAACTTTACTTCAGATGGTACTCCCTCAGGGAAGGATTGTACTATATATCAAAATAAGATTTCCACATGTATCAGTCTTGTTAAATGAATTCAAATTAAAATACATATGGTGTTGAAATTATAAAAAGTAACATGTAAAGTTCTTAACTTGTGAGAAGTGGGCTTTACCAGATAAGCTAGGTTCCGTATCAACAGACTTGGGCATTTTGTCATAAGGAGTCAAGAAGCTGACATGAAAAGGAAGTTAGGGCCAAGGATATAAGAAAGCTGGTATATTCAAAATATAAATTCCAATAACTCAAAAACATTAAGATGTAAAGGATGCATACATAGAACGGCGAGGCTGTTTGAATGGTGTAACATGTTTTGAACGGAACAATCCCCGCTTGCTTACCGACAAGGACTTATTTACAGCAGAAGTTGCAGTTGGTTGTTGCAAATAATTATCATAATCACACATATGGCTTTTGTTGGAAATTTCAGCCAAAGGACTCATGCAGACTTTTCGTTTACCTAATTTATTTGCTCTAGAGTCCCCAGAAACTAATATCAACTCTCCAATAGAAGCTTCAGTTGTCACATGGGACACTTGATTTGCATAGAAAAGATTTTCTTTGTTTGACACGGCATCTTGGCAATGTCTAGGAGTTCGAGGAGAAACACCTGCAAAAGCATTGCCAAAATCTGCACTCAATCTTTTTAACTTAGAGTTAATCTCCGCAGAAATGGCTCTGGAGGCATGATTGGGATAAGGAACACTTTGTTTGTTTGATACAACTCCATTGCAACATCCTGTAGGATCTCCAGAGGAGTTGACAATGCCTGCACGCAATCTTTGTTGATCAGTTGCAGCGCTGGATATATCACTCATTTCACCAAGAATATTTCTAGCTCGTTTCATGGCAGCACTAGAAACTGAAACAGATCTCCCAGCTCCAGTTTGGAATAGTAAAGGAGGTGGTCCACAAGGAACTGTGTTATTTTCTGCATTACCCAATGACTTCATCCCCACCGTAATATTGTTTGCTTCATCCCCCAGAAGATCCATTGCCCGTTTCATGGCATGTGTGGACACATTAACTGATCGGCCTGCTGCAGTTTGAAACGTAAATTGATGCATTTGACTTGATCCAGAGTCTGCCTTACCTACTGAACAGATATTAGGACATTTGGCAGTGATTGTTGAAGCTGTGTCAGATAAAAAGTTTGACTGGTCAAATGCTGAATCAGAAAGCACATTAGCAAAACTCGCATGGGTCTCAAAAGCCTTATTTTTGATAGAAGTTTCAGTGCACTCGGACTCTAGCAGCGCCTTAGCTTTAGAGATACCAGACATGGAGATATTTACAGGCTTCCCAGTGCCTGTATGAAATAAAGATTGATGAGAAAGAGTGTTACGAGCGGCAAAATTGCTTTCCTCTGTAGTTTCACCTGCACCCAGCCAATATATTATTGGATACTCATCAATTAGAATAGAGAAAAAGTAAAGAAAAATGTACATGTTTCTCAATCTATCTACCTAGACATTAAAATAACTAAATCAAAACCTCGGTGCTGAACACCTTTCCCCATGCACTTGTCAAGAAAATTAAACAATGTAATTCATAAAAGTAACAAGTTCTCAAGGAAAATTTATTTTCAAAATAATGCTTGGTGACTCAGAATTTTAAAATTTAAAGTATTATAACATTATATTTAAAGTTGCAATGCACCACCCATGACATCATATACAAAAATACTGAGGTAGTTCAAAGAAAAATGATTACAACCCAGCCACACTTCCAAGGCCAGATCCAAGACAAGGTAGATGAGATCACAGCCTCAACATGCAGAACTGGTGAGTCCAAGATCAAGACTCACAATTATGTGGACCCAGCCATACTTGACAAGGTAAACAAGGCCACAGCCTCAACTTGAAGAACTGGTGATTCTAGGGTTGAGACCCACAAGTCTACATAGAATCATTCATCCCAACACTGATCTTCCAATTATATGCTGTTTTTAATAACAGCAAATAAAAAGTAAAACTCAAAATAACTAGAAGACAAAGACCTAACCTAAAAGGTCACGAAGACATAAAAACGCAGCCATCAATATTTGGACCATTTTGCTTTACTATTGCATTCACACTATTTTTAATTCACTCTTGTGCAAGAACTGTATACAGTTGGGCAGTTGTTTTGTGCAAAGGATGAGCTCATATAGAGAGTTCAATTTGTCTTCCACTTGTTTTCATCTTTCAACTTCAAACATTAAGGTAAGGTAAATGCCAAATGTGACAAACCATTTCCTTTTTCCTTTCTCTAATTCTTTTTCTGCTTTTTCTTTTTCATATTTTCTTCTTATAGAATCTAAAAAGGAAGAACTAAAAAAACTAAGGTTCTTTCCTACCATTTTTTCATATGTTTTCCTTACATTGTTTAAAAATTTCCTTAGATTTTTGCTTTTTCTTTCTTACCACTTTTTTCCTCTCTACAATTTAGGGTTTATATTATTAATATATCAAAGTCACAGAGTAAAGACCCTTGGGTGGAAGCATGCTAGTTTAGGTGTGGAATAAGGGCAAGTATTTGCAAATATTGTATGTAGTACGGAAATTATAGAAGGTTTTAATCTCCTCAAATCACCTTCCACACATACCTAGATGTGATGAGTCATTCAGCAAAGCATTGAGCTGAAAGTTGTAAGGGAGGATACCAACAATCAAAGACCCTTCAAAAAAGGAAGAAACAAAGGATAAGGCAAAAAACAACAAATAGCAACCTCTTTCACTCAATGTCCCGAATGAGTTGTAGTAGCATTGGGCATAGAGCTGGTAATTTGAGAAGTTTCTTTATACCACATAATGCTCTTGGTTCTCAGCAGTTGTTGGAAAACATCAGAGACAAATCATGGTGGCAAGGAGTGCAGTGACCAACTTCTAGTACTTTTAAACCATTCCCATCAATATGGCAAGGTAATCTATTGCTTTTTTAATTTCATTTTGTATTTTAATTCTATTTTTTCACTTTCACTTTCATTTTTTATTATAATTCCAGAATATGATTTTTTCCAATTCTAGACCCTTTTTTGTGTTTTGGACATCTTCATTAACAATAATAGGAGATACAATTGTCATAGCTCATCAACGTCTCAAATTTTCTTCTATTAATGACCTATAGGAATGATTTTAAAAAAGGAGGTGGCTTATGTAGAGTCAACCATTAATGAGCAACAAGCTAACTAAAGGAAGAAGCAATGTACTATCATGTCTGATGGATGGACTGAGAGAAAAAATAGGATGTTACTGTATTTTTCTTGTTTCATTTTCAGGTGGCACAATTTTCTTATAAGCACTTCATCCTTCAAGGAAGACAAAAATTGTAAATTAGAAGCAACTGATTTTGACAAAGAAGTTGGCTGACTTGCAGTCTCAATCATTAAAGGAAGAAGCAATTCACTGTCATGTCTTTTGGAAGAATTTGGCTGAGGTGAAAGAACAAAATGTAGTAAAATTAGTCTTAGACAATGCAACAAACTATGTTATTGCAAGTAGATTCCTAATTGAGAGTCAAACCTGCCGTTTTTGAAACTCGTGTTTATCCTGTTGCTTTGATTTAATCTTAGCCAACATTGCCAAAATGGAGCAATGCAAATAAATTGTGGAACATGGGTGCAACATTTGCAGGTATATTTCTTTGCAACTTGACAGGGACAACTTTTAGGCCAGTTAAATTTATATTCTTGGAAATATTGATCTAAATATTTCTCCTTTTTTTTATTCACTAATCAACATAGAAAATTTGTAAATTTGAACTATTTTAAAAACCTTTTAGAGATGCACAGTAAGAAAATTAAAGGATTCACAATTTAGTGTTAACCCAACATGAGATGCTACAGGTTACAAGCACAATTGGAATATGTTTGAGCACATACACCCCAAAAAGTGTTGAATTACCAATGCAGAGGATTGAATGACCTTACACTTTTGTGTTACAACATACACATCTACCACAAGAAGTTTATAACAGCAAATGAAGAATTAGCCTCAATTGAGTTGAGTGAGTGTGTTCTTACATCTGTGAGAATCAGCAAGGATGACAAGCTTCATATATCTAATGTTGGAAAGTGTGTCTCTTCTCAACCTCAGTTTGATCTTTTTTATGTTTTTTATATCTAACTGGATTTCCAAATTCATTTTTTGCATAAAAGATATTAATTTTAAGAATATCAAAACAAGTTATCGTTCATATCAACTTCCAACTTTCAATATCACATTTTTTTTCTTACTTCTTTGTATATAAATTTGTATGGTAGATCTAATTGATTAGTTTCTATGTATATTTGAAGTTCATTTGATATGGAATGTAATATAATAATAGTTTTCCTTGAAATTCACTATTTGCAATGATTTTTTCAGCTATCAAGCTTTTGTCAAGTTTTTCATCAAATCCAAGTTCAAAGAACAAATTAGCTTGTGAGTTTCTGTTTGGTCCAAGTCTAAACATTATGTTGCATACTCCCCAAAAGAACAAAATTAAGTATAAAACTGCAAGTCAGCATCTGGCTTAAGGAAATCGTATAAGGCAATCATGATGTTTGTGAAAAGTGTTTAAAGGTAAAATGCCTTGGGGAGCACATCTCAGGCTCTAAAACTGGTGTCCCTATCCCCAGTGGCATTTTCCAGATGGCAAGACAACCAAGGATGTCCCCTAGTTATCCCCAAATATTTCAAAGCCCCATAACATCCCCAAATATTTCAGAATGTCAATTATGGTTTTCCTTGAAGCCAACTTGCATAAGTTTGTATGTAAATGGTTTTCGCCCAGTATTGGTTACACTGAAAGTTGTTTGCAGTAATAGGATGATAAAGGGCTATGCTTCTATTCTCAAGTATCTTCTTTTAAGGAAGAATAGTGTGTTTTATGTCTTCAGCACCCAACAAAAATACCACTAGAACAAGATTTTCTTAGTTTGGTACACTCATAAATAGCCCATGTTATGACATTATCCAGATGGTTCATGCTAGAGTAGCTTATATGAGGTGTGTAGAAGCTCACAAGATGCTTAATGCTCTTGTTAGTTTTAATCATGTTTAAGAATATACAGCATGATGAAAGATAACAATTTCTTATCCAAAAATCAGTTTTTGTAAGCTATATAGCTACAATAAAGCATCTGCTTGTTCCAGACTCCTACAATGGGCTTCAACCTTATATTGAATAAAATTCTCTATTGAACCCTCATATATAAGCTTATTATTTACATATTAAAAAAATTACAAGCCTATAATGTCTTGATCTCGTACGGCAAAACAGGTTTGCAAAGATGACTTTGTAGAAATGTTGTGGCCGTACGGTGATACCAATTCAAGTTGTACGGTCAAACCAGTCAAACTCTGCATGTAGCATAATAGTTCATACAGTGTGTACGGTGGATGGACGCCACAGGAGAAAGGTAATCCGTACAGTAAAATTAACAATCCGTACAGTGAGGCAAGCAATCTGTACAATGAGTGTGAAGCCCGTGCATTGATTAGGAAGTCCATATGATGAATGGGTGGCGCATACAGTGAGTTTGGTTGTCGAGTGATGAGTGATTCAGTCATACGGTCTAGAACTCGTATAGTCGGTGTGCCTTCCTTCCGTCTTCAAACAAAGATTCACTTGATACAAACACAGTTTAAACTAGAGACAAATAACAATAATTCGCAAGTCGGAAGATGTAAGATGAATTATATTAATAATGATAGCACAAGAACAGAAGCCAGGTACATGGTCGCCAAACGCCAGCGACGCCAAAATAATTCAAGATCAAATAGTGATAGCACTTCAGATTTCACAAACAGATATCGCTCAAGAATACAATTTTGTCTTCTACAAAAGACTTCACAAATTTGGAGCACACAGTGAAGTATCAAAATGATATTTCCAATGGCAAACTAGGGTGGCTGTGAAGCACCGAAACTGCAACAAACCAAATAGAGAGGATCTTTCAACTCAAAAATGGCGAACAACAGAACTCCAACTGGAACTCGCAATACAAATAAAATATTCCAAATCACATACTAACAACTTCCTACATGCCAATCATAAATACTTCTTCGGAGAAACTCCCGAGAATTTACAAAGAACGCCGACATGGCAAACACCTACGAACAACAATTAATAAAAATGGGCCCCTTTATTAATTAATTAAATGTCCATTTATAATATTATTTAAATTATGGGACCATTAATTAATTAAAATACTTTATTAAAATTGGGGACATTACAAATCCTCGCCGCCCAAAGATTGTGTTGGTTCCTAAAAAGATTTATGCTACCAAATTGATCTTACAATTTCCTATGGAGAGGCCAACTCCAGTGATCGAAAATCTCAAAGACTTGGACCAACTGACAAGGATCTAGTAAACCCTTTTGCACTTTAGGCTCTGCAAAACCAAGGCAGATGTTGATAGCTATATCCGCTGAAAGCTCCATGCTGCTTCAGGATCACATGTGCATAATTGGATTCACTCGAGACGAGTAGACCGCCACCAAGCCTCCGCTGCGCCACTCTGATATAAACATTACTATGTCCGAAGGTACTAGGATCTCATGGAAGCCAATCATAAAACACATTGGTGCTCCAATCCAAAACCTTCATGCGATCATGCACACCAATCTACCATCCACCATCAACCCAATTCTGCTTGATCTTCTTTAGTGACTCAACCAAAGTCGGCCTATCCAATTCTTGTTTCTCGATCCATAGAAAGAAGGTCGGCATTGTCGGCCTTGTGTTGCACCAGTGTAATGTCTCGAAGGGGATTTCGGCCCAAAGGCAATCTCTGCCCAAAAGGGATCTCAGTAGTGTTGCACCTGTGTTGCACCATTGTAATGTCCCGAAGGGAATTTCGATCCGAAGGGGATCTCGACCCGAAGGCAATCTCAGCTCGAAGGGGATCTTGACCCGACAGCAATCTCGGCCCGAAGGTGACCTTGACCCGAAGTGAAGCTTGGCCCAAAGGGGATCTCGGCATGAAGGCAATCTCGACCCGAAGGGGATCTTGACCCGAAGGCGATCTCAGCAAAAGGCAATCTTGACCCGAAGGCAATCTCATCCTAAAGGGGATCTCGGCTCGAAGGGGATCCGTAGGCCCTCTCTGTATGCCCTATGTAGTATAGCCCCTCTCGGTTTGAAGGGGATCCGTAGGCCCTCTTTGTATGCCCTGTGTAGTATCGTAGGCCCTCTCGTAATGTATTGTAGGCCTTGTGTTGTACTATAGGCCCTCTGTGATGTATCGTAGGCCCTATGTGATGTATCGTAGGCCCTATGTGATGTATCATAGGTCATCTCTGTGATGTATGATAAGCCCTATGTTATATTGTAGGTCCTCTCTGTGATGTACCATAGGCCCTGTGTTGACCACTGTGAATCTCCCTTTGTCCTTGCTTCTATCAAGTGGTTGAGCGTCTCCTCCATCACTTTGCCCGCAAAAGAATTTTTGGAGTACCCAACTAGCAAATGTGCCTACCAATCTACCGAGATCCATTTCTCTTGTCACTCATTCAAGTCCTTCTGCTCAAGGAAATATCTCAGACAGTAGTGGTCCGTCTGCACAACAAGATTTGCTCCAACAGGGTACTACCTAAACTTGACCAGTGCATGCATGACTCACGACAGCCTCCGACTATCAACCACAAATGGTTGATGGTCTTGCATCAACACAGCTCCAATGCTATCATCGAACGCATCGCACTTCAACACCGTCACTGTATTAATCAACACTGCCACTATACCAATCAGCGCTCCCACAATGCCAGTCGGCATTACCACCATGTCAGTCAACACTGCCACTGTACCAATTAGCATTGCCACCATACCTGTACCAGTCCACATAGCCACCATGTTAGTCAGCATTGTCACCATACCCGTATCAGTCAACACTACCACTATTGGCACTGGTACTATGCTAGTCGACATTGCCACCGTACCCATATCAATCGGCACTACCACCGTACCAATGAAGAGTAACTCTCCATCAAGCTTCCGTTGCTCCACTCTAATATAAACATTTCCATGCCCGAAGTCATCAGCATCCCACGATTATTATAAATAAAGATCTTCATGCAGTCATGCCCATTAAAAGGGATCACTGGTAGTGTCTATTTCTCCATGCAACTGATTGATCAATGTTGTCTTCCAGACAAGCTCCATGCAAGCATCTTCTTCAACCTTTCTTTTGTCATGTAGGCTTAGCTTTTCTCCACTTGTAGGGGTAACAACATATTCTTTCATATCCACGTGCGGCTCTTCATCTTCTTGATGTAGTGCATCACTCTTATTGCCATCACCAACTTCCTCATACTTGTGCAAATGCGACTTTAATTTTTCTTCACAATGCTTATGCTTGAATAAATTATTGACCAATCTACATGCCGGAATTGAAGGGATACATTCTAGATTACGAACAGCCAATAGCATAGATATGATAGGTTGGGGTATTATATCCATCTACTCAATACATGAAATCATAATATTCTCCATGGCAAAGAAAATCTTATTATCATGGTGCTCCTTAATCATGACCAAGAAATGATGAAACATATTGTGGATCAAATCTTGCAATCCTAGACCAAGAGGAGATCACTTACTTTGATATTTGCGCAAATCTCCAGTATGGTAAATCTCCTCGCAAGTGGATCGCTATCAATGTCATCCAAGCTTCGTAAGATGTCAATAATCAAGTGCAATATCTCTAACAAGGTGTAATCATTATATAATGCTCGAGGAGACAAGATTCTCAAGATCTCACTTAGACATGCTGCAGCTGCCAACTTGATTTCCTTATCATGGTGTCTCAACAAACTAGGTTTTCTTAAAATGACCTTAATCAGAGCAAATCTTTTGTATGAATCTTGAAGGTGATTGGTCCACCTTACACAAACATACTTCTAATATATCTAGAGGAAGGTCAATACCATCACTAAGTTCCCTTCCTATCTTTTGTAGTGCCTTCAACCACCATTGTCCATCGATGTTGGGCGCCACAGCGTGATCCAAATCCCAAAATCTCTCAATCAGCCCAACATCTCTGATACCACTGTAATGTCTCGATCCCGTACAGCAAAACAGGTCTACAAAGATGACTTCGTAGAAATGATGTGGTTGTACAGTGATAACAATTCAATCCATATAGTCAAACTCCGTGTGTAGCAAAATAGTCTGTACGGTGCGTACAGTGGATGGACGCCACGGGAGGAAGGTAATCCATATGGTAAAAATAGCAATTCCTACGGTGAGTGTGAAGCCCATGCGGTGATTAGGAAGTCTATACGGTGGGAATGGGTGGCACGTACAGTGAGTTTGGTCATCGAGTGATGAGTGACTCAGTCGTACGATCTAGAGCCCGTACAGTCAGTGTGTCTTCCTTCCATCTTCAGACGATGATTCCCTTGATACAAACACAATTTAAAGTAGTGACATGGAACAATAATTTGCAAATATAATGACAGCACAAGAACAGATGCCAAGTAGATGGTCACCAAACGCCAATGATACCAAAATAATTCAAGTTCAAATAGTGATAGCACTTCAGATTTCACAAACAGATATCGCTCAAGAATACAAATTTGTCTTCTACAAAAGACTTCACAAATTTGGAGCACACAGTGAAATATCATAATGATATTTCCAACGGCAAACTAGGGTGGTTGTGAAGCACCAAAACTGCAACAAACCAAATAGGGAGGATCTTTCACCTCCGAAATAGTGAACAACAGAACTCCAACTGGAATTCGCAATATAAATAAAATATTCCAAATCGCATACTAACAACTTCCTACATGCCAGTCATAAATACCTCTTCGGAGAAGCTCCCGAGGGTTTACAAAGAATGCCGATACAGCAAACACCTAGGACAACAATTAAATAAAAATGGGCCCCTTTATTAATTAATTAAAGGTCCATTTATAATATTATTTAAATTCTAAGACCATTAATTAATTAAAATTGGGGACATTGCAAAGCCTTTCATTTATATGCAAAGGGAAAAAGATAGAAGAGCAAGTCATTTCTTATTCAAATTATGCCTATTAAACATTTCAATGAGATATGAATAAAAGGTTTTGGTATCACCCTACCAATCAGGCCATAATTGCTTAGCATAACATGTTGCTGTTTTACAACATGGATATGATCATTAGAAAAGGTCCAAGGAGAAAGCCATGCCAACTTTGTACTAGAGAAGATAGCAATAAGCAAAAAAGCATTCAGTGTTCCCTGGCATCTTGATTACACGAAGTAGGATAGAATGATTTTTCTATGACCAAGAAAAGGGGGAAGCACATTCAATAGCAGTGACAAACATTCTCAAGGGCACTTTTGTGAGACAATTCTGTTCATGATTAAGAGCCATTATGTACATCTTTATAGTGTGTTTGAGAGTGGAATTTGGCAAATAATTTTCAATTTAGAATGTTCAATATGTAAACACCAAAATGTAAGTCTTTTCATACCAATTAAGTCTTTTTTGCATGTGGAAGTGAACATCTATTATTCATCATCATTTCAGTAGCAATTATTTGGCAAAATCAATTACATGTCCATAAATGTGAACACGGAATGTCCACAGCAAAAGACCTGAAAGAGACAATTTCTGTTAGTGAATGCCTGTGTTTTTCATTCATTTCTGGAGCGGTGTTTGACATATAGATCAGGAGTCTTGGAAATTGTTAATGTACAAAGAAAACAAATATATTTTCAGCTATGATTTGCCAAATACTATCCATGTAATTTAAAAGTAAATATCAATCAAACCATTTACTTCAATAAACAAATTCTACTTCAAAGTTGTCATTTCCTGTACAACAAGGAAATACCTGATACGGATATCAACTTTGTGGGAATCCTTGCAAACTCAAAGGCAGCATTTTCACTGTCACATAATTTGGGTTGATTGACACTTCCCACCTGGAGTTCATGTTTCTTTTCACCATCCTCTCCCTTGCTTATATCCATTTTATCTTTTCCAAGAATAGTTTCTCCTCCTTCATCAGAGGGCAATAGTGCTTCTGCAGACATTTCTATAGTATTTTCAAAAATGCCAGTGGTACCATTCCCTCCGTTGACAACTAGGTTGTCATCATCATCAATAATAGATAAGGCCCTTTTCACTGAAGATGTTGACACCGCCAAAGGTTTTCCAGCAGCTGTCTGAAAGATCAGAGATGTTCGACAAATTCCATTGTTAGAACTTAAAGCATTCTCATTATTATTTTTCCCTGTTTGGATATCCTTTGCCTTTTGCAGATTAGCCTCTGATTTTTTTATACCAGTAAAAGAGGTCTTTGAACAAATTCCTGTGGAAGTTTGAAACACTGCTGAAGAAGTATTAACCATTGGTCTTAGTTCGCCATGGCCCACTGTTTCTGAAGGTTCATTACTAGTCATATTTTTTGCATTCTTATCAGTCGAAGATTGTACTGACACAGGATTTCCTGGTGTAGTCTGGTACATTATGTTTGCCTTCTGTGGAGTGGATCCAGTGTCTGACTCACGTAAGTCTTCTGTTGACGACTTCCCAAAAATAGCAAGGGCTTTCTTGATGGATGAGGGAAGCACTGTCACTGTATTCCCAGAAGCAGTTTGAAACATTGCAGTTGCCTTATTTATGGTCTGTGACTTGGATCTAGTATGTAATTCAGAAAATGTGAAAGATGTGTCTTCCTCCAAATTATTTTCTGCTCTCTGGATTGACAAAGAGGAAACTTTTACAGGATTTCCTGTGCCAACTTCAAAATTTGATATTGTCTGACTCCGAGAAG
The DNA here is from genome assembly GCA_027943335.1 of Chamaecyparis obtusa. NCBI lineage: Eukaryota > Viridiplantae > Streptophyta > Pinopsida > Cupressales > Cupressaceae > Chamaecyparis > Chamaecyparis obtusa. The sequence continues at coordinate 479,095 of BSBK01002907.1, read as the reverse complement.
ACAACACTGTCACATGATTCTCTTTGGCAGCGCCAGACATTTTCATATCCTTATTCCTTGTTTGAGGAACAGATTTGTCATGTGATTTGATTAACTCCAAAGAAGTATGTTCACAAATAGCAGATTGTGGTCTCATGATAGAAGATGCTGGAACTACTACTGGATCTTCTCCCTCAGTAATTTGAAATGTTAACTTTTTCTCAACATGGGCCACTAGCATACTGTGGGATTCCAACACTTCTGATGTAACATCTTCAAAACAAAGAGACTGTGCCTTCTTCATAGATGGGGTTCTAACAGCTGGAGGGATTATGGAAGCAGTTGGTAACAGTCCCATAACTTCACCATTCTGTGAAGGATCAGCACAGCCAAGGTCAAATAATTCTGAACTGAGATCCTTACCAAGAAAAGCCCTAGCTCTTTCCAAGGACGAAGACGACATACTGATGGATTTTCCTGAAGCTTTCTTAAACATTCCAGTAAAATCATCAGCTCCTTTTGAAGAAGTCAAACCGTCTGCACTAGAATTTCCACTAGGCCTAGCTTTATTCAACACATCAGGCTTTGAGCAATTGTTAAATTTCAGTTCTTCATTTCTGAAAGATGATTTGAACACTGGCCGTTTCCTGCTATATTGTTTGCTCGGCTTCCCTATTTCAGTAGTGTTACCAGTTGGGGGTGAGGTAATTGCAGATATCTGTGGACCACTAGCATGAAGGTTTGAATCCTGCTCTAATACAAATTTTCTAGAATAATCTTGTCCGTGTTCTGTATCATGTCCATTGACAAGGAACTCTGAATGATAAGGATTTAGGTGTGGTATGTCAACAGAATGTGAGGTCATCTGCAGGGCAATTGGTCTCTGTGGAGATCCATCGCATCCATTTTCCTTCAAAGATGTTTGAAAGCCTGCCAAAATTATATATACAGGAAAATTTGTAAGAGCTGTACTCTACAATATGTAAAAATCTTGTAACCTCAAAAAACCATGAATAAATGCATTGAACATGTAAATAATGACAAGACTTCAAATTTTTGTGTAAAATTTACATATAAAAAACCTAAGATTTTCACATATATAATCTGTTACAAACTGTCTTTCATCCTCTTTTATATATAAAAGTTACCCAATTAAATCTTTGAGAATTCTACAAATAAACATTGAGATTTATATATCTGGTACCAATGGTGTTTTATCCTATTTCATTCACCTTCCATTCCAGAGAATTCCAGAAATAACATTGTTGATTCCATTTATATGGAAAATTTTACATGATATAGTCCAGAGAAATTTTATCATTTCTAGTGTATGGCAATCATTATGCAATTTACAAAATGTACAGCTCATTGAAATTAAAATAAATTTTCAGTTTGCAAATTTTTAATTATCTGGAACCCCTAGAATATATGGATGCAACGCAACATATAAGATCTTCTAAAAGCAAATAAACTAAAACATATAAGAAATGAAAGATACAGCAAATTTCTTTAACTTCCGCAAGCAGTAAGCACTTTATTTAAAAATATCATATATATAAAAAAAAGTTTAAGGTGGAATTATTTTCTCACAAGTTTTAATTTTCAAGCAAACCTAAACCCCAAGGATTTCGCGTAAATAGATACATTTAAAAAATAAATTCAAAATATGAGCATGGATAGAACAATGGGGCCACAATTGCATCACCTGCACAGACAATCCACAAGTTAAGGTTTTGAACTTAAGGATTAGGCACACATATACACCTCTAAAGTAGACAGTAATTTTTCCATTCTATATTAGCCTTCAAAGTATATTTAGACTTAGCAAGGTTTCTCAGATGTTCTTAATATAATTCTTTATATTCGTTGGCCTTCCCTTTAACTTAAATGAATACATGTATTTCGTCAAATATCTCATAATGACATGGGGTCTCGGTGCCATTCTATCTTGACTAAATTTTATTTCCATTCTAGATAGCAGATAATGTAGGGAACTAATTTGCAGTCTAAAATGGCACTTTGGGGAACATTTACAGCAGGCTCCAAGCCTCACCACAAAGAGGGTGGGCAATGACTCTCACTGCTCCAGTTATTCAATCAGTTCTTTCAGATGCCTTTAAACTTAATTCTAATAAATATTTCTCTATCACAGAGATTGTCATGGAAGAGTATGAGTCTGTGCCCTTTGGATTGCAATAGATCAGTCTGAGTAAGCCCCAGATTTGTTGAGTTTTAAGGAAAAGTAGGCACCAATACATATTGAGACACATAAGAGTTCATGTTCTTGGCTATGGAAAAATTTGTATATGAAAATAAATTTGTTCAATGTAAGTTTTCAATGAGCGTCAAACACTGAATGGTTTTTTAACCATGAGAAACACTTCCTAATCCTAGTTTCCCAAGTAAAAACAAACTCTCAGATGGTAAACTTATTTAAGATCATTTCCATTACTGAAAACATGCCCATTGTCTGGACTTTGATCTTGTCTAAGAAAATGGTAAGATGGCAAACCCATGATAAAGTGAAATTAACATTCAACTTTAGTCTTCTACCCAGCATTTTTTAGACCACAAAATATCCCACCTACCAAGTACCATCTAAATTTTGCCAGCACATGCATGATGGCAAGCATTTCCTTGTCCTAGATGAAGTAGACCCTCTCTATATCTTTGAGCCTCTGGCTCTCATAGGCAATGAGGGCGCTGTTCTACATTAATTTTGCCCCAATCCCCTCACCCAAAGCATCACATTCCAGCACAAAAGGCTTAGTGAAGATTGGTAGAGCTAATACAGGACAAGTGCTCATCACCTACTTACATTTGTCAAATGCCTACTGAGACTTGTCTGTCCACCTGAAAGATCCTTTCTTAGTGAGGTTTATTAGAGGTGCCCCTAACTGCGAAAACCCAAGTAATCACTGGAGGACAAATCAACTCCCAAACACTCAAGACATGCAAGCCAAGCAAATGCAACACAAGGGTCAAACAACAAGTCGCTCAATTGGCCACTTTACAAGAACATGGATTCCAATGAAATCCATCGTCTCGCTAGAACACAAGGAAGGCCATCAAAGCCCAAAAGCACAAGGAGTCCCAAATTCCAACAATAACCAACAAGGCACAAAGAGAACACAACACATGAGCAAGGGCTCAAGCCATAAAACATGAGGAGACGAAATAAGGTGAGCTCAATTGGTCTCCAACCGTGAGCGCAAGTCACTTGAATTCTTGTCACAAGCATAGCTCTGCCATACTAGGAGGTGCAGTCTCAACTCGTCAAAAGGAGAATCTATAACAATGCCCAAGCAATGGCCACAAATGCAAGCCAAGAAAATAAGACTAATACGGCAAAGAAAAAGTACGCTCTATTGGCCTATTTACCAAGAGTACAGATCCCTAGATGATCCAAGGTGTGGCTCACAATCCACACTCACTCACAAAGCTCAAGAAGGGCAAAATAACCACAAAGGGCGACCATTTCCAACAATAACCGGCTAGGCGCACTAACTAAAAAACCAATCTAAAACCCCCAAGGTTTGGATCGCGACATTAAGTACCCGAAATGTCCTCTATCCATTCTGACTACATACTCCAACTAAAATCCTGGGATACATCAAAAAGCCAATTAACAAAAATGCCAACGGGGCGAAAATTCCAAGCAGGAGGTCACACAAAAAGAGGCACACACAAAAACGCCCAAAAATTAGACTCAGAATATCACAACAAAATTAAAACCCATTGGTTCATAAGGTCCCACTAACCCAAAAATGCAATAAAATTCCATTTCTGAAATTGTGGGAGAAAATAGACAGTCTAACGGGGTTAAATTTCCATTCTCAAAATCTCAAACTCATACAAGCTCAATTGAGCGTCAAATCTGAAGTGAAATGTGAGGAAAACATATGTCTACATCATATACTATATTGCAAGCAAGAAACAACTGAAAAAATAGTGCAAAGAATAAAATTTGGAAGGCCCTACCTCTCAAATTGACACAAAACCAAAACGGAGAGAAATAAATGAATGCTTCGTAAAAACCAAAACGGCTCTAAACAAAGGGGAGCATTAGCGGTACAAATCCAACGAGCTGCTACCCACAAAAATCTAACACCCGAGCCACTCCCAACGAGCAAAATTCAAATTTCTCCACAAGAAGGTTGGAGCAAATTTACAACAAATGCAAAGTGAATAAAACTTCACTTTCAAAACATAAAAAGGCCATTTCCTAAAAGGCATTTCCCAAATTAAATTAATCAAATAAAATATTAAATTACTTAACTCAATATAGAAATTCCCAAAAGCTCAACAAATTAATTAATTAAATTCCCACAATAGACTATGCCTGAAGCACAATTTGTCAGCAAAAAAATTTATCAGCAATAAAATATAACAATCAAAATATATTAAAATGTAATATAACTGAGACTGCTACTAAACACGTAAAATGCACAGACAATCACTGGTCTAAACGATATGCAATGAAATCCAGGCTCTTGCCTACACGACAGCAGTAAAGTAATAATGCAAATTAGATACACCATTCCATCCAGGAACAATATAGACTTAGTATGCAAAATGATCAATGTAACTATCTCCAATGCCACTGTCGGGGATAAAGACACTCAAACCTACAACTGACGCAAAATGATGTCTGGTACATGTTCACTAAAACATGCCCACATCAACTGCAACCGCACACAATATATATAGCCGATGCACATGCATATAATAATCAAAGTACACCTAATGGATTAGTGATGCTCTAGTGACCCGCTCAGTCATATGTATTAGAATGTCGTGACACTGGTCATTCTATATTTAATCCTCAATGTACATTTCATTTAAATTAAAACATTTAAATAATCATTTTACAACAATATATGCAAATAACAATCAAAACTATAAATGCATATCCATCAACATGATAAAGCATAATATCATTGACAATTTGAGATAACATCATGATAACATAAATAATGATCCCTGATCTAGATAACATCTACGCATGATAAACAATCATAATCTGGTAACCACTAGCACAATGGTTCTCATAGCCAGGCATAAGGACATAAGCAACTTTCTAATGCAACGACATAAGTCAGATCACCCCGAAAATACCAACCTCTAACGGGTGTAACTAGATCATACAATACAAGCAGATGAAAATCTCAACCAATCACATAACGCAAGCAAAAAATAACGAAAGGCAAAACAAGGCATCACTAGAAATCTCATCCATTTGCACAAAAGCATTAACACACATACTGTCGAAGCCACATCCATCAAGATGTCATGCAAGAAGAAAATAGGAGAGGCACTACATCATACCCCCCAACAACTAGGCTCGCTCCTAGAAGCCTGCAAGTCACACAACAAAGCACACCAAGTGTGAGATTCACAACCATAGCCAAAACAAAAACAGCCAAACGACTCCTTCACAAGTCTGGCTAAACCACACCAACTCCTTACCAGCCAACCTTACAACTGCTGAAAGGACCAAGATACACTGAAAAGAGCATCAACAACTCTCAAAATCCTACAAAGGAATCAGAATATGTGCTAGGAAAGATGCATCTAGCCACAATCTCTACCAATTGAGATATAATACTTGTTGCTCCATCACGAGGCAGCTAGCCACAAAACAGTGCCCTCTTGGGTCTCCTCTAAGACCAAGGCACCAAAAACTCTCGAGCCAACAACTCAAGAATAAGGGAAAGATCATCCCAAAAACCAAAAAAGCACTACCATGCTCACCTAAAGCATACTTTAATCCAACCGGAGTCTCACCTACTCAATCAAAAGTCCGCATAGGTGAGAATTTTCTACCAAAAATGCACTTCTCTGAATGATACTGCATCCATCTCAAGGCACCAAGGGGTACAAATGCAAAAGGTTGCCTCTCACAACCAAGAGCCCTCACACTACAGAGGCTCAACAAAACACTCCTTCCACAAGAAGGGTTAAACCAATTCTAACTAAACACCAACCATAGGAGCAATATGAATTCTTTGACACCAAGAGCTCAACTATAACTAAAACAAGGGTCACTCAACCAAACTAGACCACAGTTTCCCCTTCAACAAGGCGATGATGAATCTAACTAGTGAGCATCATCTTGCACTCACATCCTTAACCAAACTCAAGATGGCAAGGTACGTATATAGCGACCACGTCCTTCTAACCTAAAGCTAGGAATAACACTACTAGAAATTCCTCCAGCCAAACCAATCTCCAACATGGAAACTTGCAAAGAAGGAATAACATAGCTGATATAATAACATATATATAATGACATAGAGATAAGGCCAAGGGAGCGTCAAAGAATGGGAAGGAGACCCTCTTTGTCCCCACATCATGCCAGCCAAGCCAGAAAGTTAGGGAACCCACCAACAACAATGACCCAAAGAACACTCAAAAGCAATAGATAACCCAAAACAGCGGTGCCCAAAGCATCTCCACAACCACTCCCAAATAGGCAAGCATAAAAGCAAGACATGGTCTCAAGACCCAAACAAAGGTTAAATCTCATATGTGGACTAAGTCACACCCAACCATCCAAATTAAGAAATGACAAGCAAGAGAACAACCAAAATCCCAATATCACAAGCATGGGAGCAACCGAATCACTATAAGCATACACAATAGAATTCAATGCAACATCCAAGCTCAACCAATACCACACAAGATAAGCATTAACATTAACAGAAAATAACATTTATAATGATTCTAACTAATGCTCAAAATGAGGTCTACCAAAATCAACCATAAATTCTTACTAGTTTACATAAAGATCATGCAATTTATAATCTCATTAAACATGCTACACATTTACTCATCAATCACACAATGCAGCTACCAACGTCCATACAAAAGAAGATTTACAATTTTGTGCATCTATAAATCAATTAATGCTAACATGCATATACATCACAGATAACATGCACTTCTTTTCATTTGCAAAACTATAAAGAGCCCTTGCTAGCTCTATGAATTTACACAAATTTTCCTCAAGTAAATTGGCAATTACACATGAATTCAATAATATATTTAACTTTTATTCCACATACTTCCCTCATGAAAACATCATATTGAACACCAGCATTTAATGATCTGATTGCTAAACACGAATCTTTCACTAACTTGTAACAATACAAATTTTGCTTATTAAACAAAACTAATTTGCCAACTCTACGAAAAAACATTACCTCTTAACAAATATATGCTCAGCTTCTAAGATCCAGAAAACAACTCTAACGGCTGCCCAGTGTAAACGCAGCACATAGCATTATTAATGTCACCCCTGGGATAGTCACGTTACAGCTTGTATTGGCACGTGACTAGCCTGAATTAAAACGCAGGCCCTTGCAGCATCAAAACGGCCCCTTAATGCAGGCCCATGAACTGTAGGAAGGCTGACGTATCCTGCCAAAACACTCACGCAACACTTGCGTTATTGGTAATGAAACTTCACGCAAATCTGAATCACCTCTTTGAACACAGCTTGGATATAATTCAGTCTCACATGGCAATTGGTAAACCTTCAGCAATTACGCAATCAATTACCAATTGATGAATCACAGTATCTCCACAATAAAATTCAGAACCTCAACATGAAGACAATTCGAAATCTTTAGAAGCAAATTGATTTGCCTGTAGATGAAAAACTCCACACAAATCCAGTATACATCAGCACTGGATTAAAATTCAGAATCAAAACTACAGCTGCAAAATTCACCATCAACCTGTAATGGCTCAAATTGTCAGAAGAGGAATCAGTCCTCAAAACCCTAGCTGGGTAGTCTCTCTCACGAACTTCAATCAATTCATAATTCAACAATTGATGATTTTCCTTTCACAAAGCATTGCTTTTATAATTCAAAAGTGTCTTCTCTCACACACTTTTCACTTAAAACACTTTTTATACTTAGGCACATATTGAATAATATAATTTATTAATTCATTTAGCTCCAAAAAAGGCCTTTTCACCAATATCATGAAATTATGACACACAAGGTCCCTATTTCTTGTGCCCAAGATTTAAAACTTTTCATCCTGGTTCCAACGAGCTATAACACTAAGGTATCAGCATATAATACCAACAAAAATGGCAACCTTAGCAAATTTAATTAAATAATAATAAACCACCCGTCTTGCGAAAACAACTGAAGAAGCGTCTGAATCGAAATCTGTCTACACAGGATTGATCCAGATGATGAAAGATGATGAATGAACTTGACGGGGTGACTTACTAAAAATAGACGCTCTCTCCACAATTCTTGGAGCCCAAACCGAAAGTTAGAAATGAAAACCGAGAGCATCATTCAACTCCTCTAACTCATCAGAGCTCATCGGAACTATCCATTGACTTACTATAAATAGTAAGTTCAGACCAAAGACCCTCTAAACACCTCGCCAGACCACAAGGATCACAATAATGACCTGGCACCATCAGATCAATGACCTGCAAAAAAATGGGGACATTACAGCCCTCCCTCCCCAAGATTGCTTGTCTCGAAGCAATCACCAGATCAAGAAACATCACAATCCACCTGGATCCCACAAAAAAGAATATACCGTGCCACTGGCATCAACTGTAGGCTCTTGTAACATCACAAAAATACAAATCGAATAACTCTGTAAAGAGACCCAAAACAAGGACTCACCCAAACTCCTGTACTGAATCTGTCTCTGCCCGAATCCCGAAAGAAGTGAACTTCAAGATCATCAAAAACCAAGATGTATGGGAGACTCAGATCCCATACACACTGAACTCCCCCTGTGCTCCCAACTGACCTATACTGAGTGTGTAGACCATTTGCACAACAGTGATGAATACCCCTGAACAAAGTTGTACCAGGACCCGGATATCCACACACTACATAATCTCTGCAGTCACCATAACTCTGCAAGTCACCTGCTACTGACTTGTAGCCAAAACTCCCATCAACTATTGATGGCGAGAACCCATCCCATAATGGATGATAAGGACTAGGAGCCAAACTACCCTTGCGAGAGATGAAATCTTCTACCTGTGGGTCAAAAAACAAATGATGAACATGCCCCGCCGTATACAGTCGATCGGAAACCCCAATCTCTGTCACTAGCTCATCATTACCAAACTGGGGGTCATGAGATGGCTCCAATCTCTGACTCCGCATAACTGAAGGCTGGGTAGGCCCCTATCTTCTACCTGTGGGTCAAAAAACAAATGATGAACATGCCCCGCCGTATACAGTCGGTCAGAAACCTCAATCTCTGTCACTAGCTCATCATTACCAAACTGGGGGTCATGAGATGGCTCCAATCTCTGACTCTGCATAATTGTAGGCTGGGTAGGCCCCTGAGCAACTCTCTCAACAAACCCAACCTCGAAATCCCTGTGGGGAAGCATTGTAGATAGAGTCTCCACAATCCTCCCTACCAACCTCTGGATAGCACAAGAGCCTCGGATGAGAGTACCCTTAGACACTCTATAAGAATCCTGTCACACATCTGCACTCTCAAGTAAATACTCCATAAATGACTCGGTGCAATAGAAATTATACGTGGAAGCGTCAACTTGCTCCCCCGCAATCCACAGCTGATCCCTCTGAAAATGTGGCACAGCCAATTGTCCCATGCTATCAACTATGTGAGATGATGAAATAGATTCACTCCCAGCTAAGGGAAGCAAATCAACCTAAGAGCTCGACTCCACTAGTACTCCTACCTCATCCGAACCCAAAGCTCCCATATCCTAAACATGTGTGTCTGCCACATCATCATGTTCCTCATCACCACCCATAAGAGCAAACTCACCACCAACCACCTCAATGTGAAATCGAACTGGGTCTAGGGCTGGTGTGGACCGTAAATGCTCCAACTCCACAGTCACCTCCTCCAACTGGATCTGTGACTCCTGAAGAGCCGCTGAGTGTCCTCTAAAACCTCAGTAGTCGCTGTGAGCTCCTAGGTAAGCTCACTCACCTCCTCTCTGTCCATCAATGCCTCATAAGCTGTACTCCCCCACTCCACTAGGTGATCTCAGTCGGCTCCCATATGTAAGTAGTTATGTCTCAAAATCTTGATAGCCTCACACAAAGTATGAATCTTTGTCAATGAGAGGTAACCACCACTAGCCTCATCTGTCATAGGAGCACCCCAACCATAAACAGTCAACAACTGACGAGCAGCATCAAAATGCTCGAGAGTAGAAGTAATATCTCTCTCATCAACTCGCAACTGGCTAGTCACATGATGACTCTGCACGACAGGCCTCCTACGAACAACCTCAAACGCACTGTCTACACTATGAGAGGAAGCTATATCCAACAAACTCCCCTCAAGATCACCGTCTCTCTGTGTACTTTCATCTGAGTACACCTCTACACTCTGAGTACAGGCATCGGACACATCCTCATCTAAATCTGGGGAAGCTGCTGCTGAAACTGACTCAAAACAATCTCCAGCTCCCTCGTCCTCTACAACTAACTGATAGTCCAGATCCTGAGATACATCCACATGAGTCACTGACAAAGTAACCCCCTCTCCAAAAGTGGAAGCCCTGACTGTAACAAACTTCTGCCAGTCGTAAGCTTCCCTGTCCTCATCTGTGAGTCCCTGTAACATAGAATCCTGGAACTCCCTATCACCATATGACAACGTTGAATCTACACCCAAAGTAAGATATAAAAAACCAGAAACACTACAGCACTCATCATCCTCGCCCTCAACATCGAAGATATCTGCAATGCTAATGTCCACATCATCTATCTGCATCTCCTCCACTAACTCTAGTTGCAAACACGACTCAATGTCGTCATGTAAATCAACTACACTGTGGCATGAAACTACGTCACCCAAATCAACTGCAACACTCCCATCCTGAGTGTCATCACCAGAAAGCTCCATGCACACATCCTCAACACAAGAAAAAACCATTGTCTCCTGTACTGATCCCACACTGTGATTGTTATCATAAATCTCTGAGCTGTCACAGCTCATACGCTCCTCGTAGTCATTACCCAACATCTCACAAGGGGTGTCATCTCCAATGCTACTCACAACATCCTCAAAAGTGTCATCAGATGTGTCTATACTATCAGCTCCCACATCTCCTGCTGAAATCTCATCTATGGACACGTGTCTCTGCACACATGACTCAACGTCAAGTTGTGCACCAATAATGCTAGAGCACGAACTGTCATCAACTGACCGCGTTGTAATGCCCAGATCACCAACCTCACCACTGGGAGACTCCGTACATGCCTCGGTCCTATCTGAGGAAGCAACTGCCTCCTGAACTGGAGCAACACTACTAAAGCTGACATAAATATCTCCTCCAATAACTCCCTCCATGAAAGAGTCTGAACACTCAGTGATAACTACAGCATCAATTACCTCTGTACAATCCGTAGTGACTACTCTGGGAGCTTCAACCTGGTGATGCTCAGCGCTGCTGTCAACCAATGGTACTGAAACATCCACTGGCTCCTGTGCAATAAATCCATCACCACCACTGCAGATGGGAATAGCAAGTGCTAAACTAGATGTAGGAACATCAGCATCATGGACTACTGTCGGAGAAAACTCCAGCCTTCTCCATTGCAAACTCGATGTCGGCCTTCTAAAGGCAGAGACCATATATCTCGCTGCCCTGTCTACTGTAACTAGATCCGACAAACTCTCTGCCAATCTCTGCTGATGCAGTCTAAGTCTCTCCATGCTTTCTACTAAAGCATTTAATTCCTCTCTATTTCCCTTACTGCTACGACAACTTCCAGAACTGAGCCTCCTGTATTTATCCATAGCTAGAGAAAATAGAAGTGCTAATCACATTTAAAAACTTCTGAATAAAAAATGAATCCAGACCCCACAGGATGGCAGGAAAAAAGCTCTGATACCACTATAAAGAGCCCTTGCTAGCTCTATGAATTTACACAAATTTTCCTCAAGGAAATTGGCAATTACACGTGAATTCAATAATATATTTAACTTTTATTCCACATACTTCCCTTATGAAAACATCATATTGAACACCAGCATTTAATGATCTGATTGCTAAACATGAATCTTTCACTAACTTGTAACAATACAAATTTTGCTTATTAAACAAAACTAATCTGCCAACCCTAAGAAAAAACATTACCTCTTAACAAATATATGCTCAGCTTCTAAAATCCAGAAAACAACTCTAACGGCTGCCCAGTGTAAACGCAGCACATAGCATTATTAATGTCACCCCTAGGATAGTCACGTTACAGCTTGTATTGGCACGTGACTAGCCTAACTTAAAATGCAGGCCCTTGCAGCATCAAAACGGCCCCTTAATGCAGGCCCGTGAACTGTAGGAAGGCTGTCGTAACCTGCCAAAACACTCACGCAGCACTTGCGTGATTGGTAATGAAACTTCACACAAATCTGAATCACCTCTTTGAACACAGCTTGTATATAATTCAGTCTCACATGGCAATTGGTAAACCTTCAGCAATTACGCAATCAATTACCAATTGATGAATCACAGTATCTCCACAATAAAAGTCAGAACCTCAGCATGAAGACAATTTGAAATCTTTAGAAGCAAATCGATTTGCCTGTAGATGAAAAACTCCACACAAATCCAGTATACATCAGCACTGGATTAAAATTCAAAATCAGAACTACAGCTGCAAAATTCACCATCAACCTGTAATGGCTCAAATTGCCAGAAGAGGAATCAGTCCTCGAAACCCTAGCTGGGTAGTCTCTCTCACGAACTTCAATCAATTCATAATTCAACAATCGATGATTTTCCTTTCAAAAAGCATTGTTTTTATAATTCAAAAGTGTCTTCTCTCACACACTTTTCACTTAAAACACATTTTATACTTAGGCACATATTGAATAATATAATTTATTAATTCATTTGCCTCCAAAAAAAAGGCCTTTTCACCAATATCATGAAATTATGACACGCAAGGTCCTTGTTTCCTGTGCCCAAGATTTAAAACTTTTCATCATAGTTCCAACGAGCTATAACACTAAGGTATCCAGCATATAATACCAACAAAAATGGCAACCTTAGCAAATTTAATTAAATAATAATAATAAACCACCTGTCTTGCTAAAACAACTGAAGAAGCATCCGAATCGAAATCTGTCTGCACAGGATTGATCCAGATGATGAAAGATTATGAATGAACTTGACGGGGTGACTTACTAAAAATAGACGCTCTCTCCACAATTCTTGGAGCGCAAACCGGAAGCCAGAAATGAAAACCGAGGGCATCATTCAACTCCTCTAACTCATCTGAGCTCATCGGAACTATCCATTAACTTACTATAAATAGTAAGTTCACACCAAAGACCCTCTAAACACCTCGCCAGACCACAAGGATCACAATAATGACTTGGCACCATCAGATCAATGACCTACAAAAAAATGGGGACATTACAAAAACAAGATTTCCTCATAATTTAAATAAAAAGGCATTCTAATTATCATCTTTATAGTTAATCAACAAACACAAATATAGTATGTTCTCTACGATGTTCTCCCTCGCACATACTTATTACTATTAGAGGTCCGCATTGAACATGATAGAATCACAATTCACAAACAAGCCAGCAATGCCAAACATTCAGAATAGTCACCAAGAAATTGAAAAGGGAAAACCCAAATGGGAGAAACATCAATTCCAATAGTGAATCCCAAAAATTACCTCATTTCAACAATAAATTAAATGTGACAAATGTCACAAGTGGATATAGATGGAAAAGTTTCGGTGACTAGTCCAAGCATAATAAAATCCAAAATTCAATGCTAGGCCACACAAAACCTGAAATAATCCACCAAGAAAACAAAATAAATCACCAATCATGAAATACATTCACAAAACACTATTACCAATATTAGTCACGCAGAGGGATTAACCATTGCACGGTACCAAGGAACACATCATCTCAGCAACGTTAGAGAACATACCCACACACGCCAAACAATGAACCGTCTATGATTCCGATCATATGCAACACTATACACTAGAAATGCAGCAATTCCATTCTCAATTTGAATTCCTTTACCTTTCCATGCAATGCAATAATTTCACTATGAAGGGTTCAATCGAGAAGGGGTTTAAGCACACCACAAACATATACTTAATGCACCCAGCAAGATCACCATGGCTACATCAGTGTACTTAATGCCAATTTAATACAGTGCTACACAACAAGAATACATAAGATTTTTCAAGAGATCCAAGCAACATGTAATTTGGGGACATAAGTCCTTAACCCAAATGATCTATTACATATGACAACTTTCTATCCTTTACTAATGACTCCTTTCATGAATGTAATGGCTCATACTATCGCTTTCCAAAGCGGGATGTGTTTACAATGTAATTACAATTATGCCAATATAATAAACATGAATCAATTCATTTTCTTTCACCTTTAATGCAATAGTCACATAAAACAATGCACCGCGCTCCACTAGGAGTCAATCAATAAGCACTCAAGGCCATGCGTGGACACCAATCAGTCACCCTAAACAAGTAGGGTCACACAAGCAAACAAGCAACTCAAGCGAAACTCAGCATCTGAAACAACCAAGAATCAACATATACATACAAGCTATCATGCTATAACAAGGGGCGACACAACCACAGTCGCCAAGGCATCCACACACTCAAACCCCACAAGGGTAACCAAACACTCACAAAGTAGGAGCAACACACCAACAAAAAGGTCTAAAATCTTCACAAGAGGTTCTCACGCAGGGGTACCATCCATCCTTGATAGGTACAAAGATCTAGAAGGTACTCTTCCTCCAGCACTTGCTAATTGAGTCGGTTCTTCAAGAACCTATCAAAAATGCCACACCTAGGCACCCAAGCAACAAGCGTCCACTACTTGTGAGCTTCAAATATGCGAGTAACATATACCAAGAGATCCCAGCGTATGAACATGGGCTCTGATAACATGTATATATAAATTAAATGTATATACATGACAATATATATATATATATATATATATGCATGTATATATGTGTGTAGGTATATATAAGTATATGTGTGTGTATATACATATATGTATATATATATATGGACAAACCCAAACCTTTGCCTAAGAAAAAAACTTGCCAAACCCACATATCCGTACCCGAACCAGAATCAGCAACTTAGGATTTTTGTCATGTCAAACTCACACTTGGAAGCCTTGGCATATAAAGATTGTCCCATGTTACTGAGACTGTCCCTGACAAATGGGGACCCCCCCTTTTTTGTCGTCTTGCTGCTGTTAGTTGGGCTGCAGATGAGTAGAATTGAAAATTGCCTAAGTATTGAGGTGAGAGAGTAGCACTGGTTTTAAAATTGCCTAAGGATTGAGATGGGATTGGTTTGATTGTCATCTTAGAGACGGAGCAAGGTTGGAGGTTGAGAATGGATGGAAGACGAGGTAAATTTGGCTAAGTTTAAAATATTTTTGGGATGGGACTTGTTTCTCTGTTCAGGAAAAATGTTGCTCATCTTTGAGCTGAACGCATTTCAATTCCATCTAAACATTACTCATCTTTGAGCTGAACGCGTTTCAGTTCCATCTAAACGTCGCTCATCTTTGAGCTGAACGCGTTTTAGTTCCATCTAATCGTCGCTCATCTTTGAGCTGAACGCATTTTTAGTTCCATCTAATCCTTGCTCATCTTTGAGCTGAACGCATTTTAGTTCCATCTAATCGTTGCTCATCTTTGAGCTAAACGCATTTTAGTTCCATCTAATCGTTGCTCATCTTTGAGCTGAATGCGTTTTAGTTCCATCTAATCATTGCTCATCTTTGAGCTGGACGCATTTTAGTTCCATCTAAACGTTGCTCATCTTTGAGCTGGACGCGTTTTAGTTCCATCTAAAAGTTGCTCATCTTTGAGCTGAACGCGTTTTAGTTCCATCAAATCGTTGCTCATCTTTGAGCCGAGCACGTTTTGCTTCCATCTAATTCGTGTCTCATCTTGGGGCTCGGGCCTCTTTTCGTGCAACAAATTTTGTTGTCTCAACTCGCAATGCACTATTTTAAGGCAAGTTTTTTATGACAGACTTAAGTTAGGCCATGTTTAGGCCCTCTAGGCTGTTCATTATGAAGCATATGACCCGGATTTCAAAGGGCAATGGTTGTGCCTACATCTGCCCCTTTAAAATTGATTATACAACTACAAAATTCAAAATTTTGACTCTCTAAAATGGCAGTTATACCCAGAATCCGAGTTTGACCTACAAAACAAATAAGAAATGGATTAAAATATCTTTGAGTTGCCTTTTATATGAGGCGGTTTGCATTTGGATTGGGCCTACCCTAAATTGCATTGATTAATTCCTCAATGCATGGCCATACAGCCCCATAATTAATGAAAAACTGGGCAATTAAAACATTAAATCAAACCCTGTCCTAAACAAAACGTGTGGCCTTTTTTAATGACATTGGGCCCAAAATTCTAGGCAAAACAACCTTGAAAAATAGTGTATGGGTTGGGGATTGGGTCAGACCTGATTTGGGGCCCATATAATGAAGTGTGTGGCCTCATAAGGCCTCTACATCAAAGCACTCAAGCCCAAATCCGACCCAAGCAACTAAATATTGGGCACTAAACTCGAGGTGAGATCTCTAATTGAAACTTAAATGCTAAATATTGGGCACTAAACTCGAGGTGAGATCTCTAATTGAAACTTAAATGCTAAATGTTGGGCACTAAAATCGAGGTGAGATCACAAATTGAAATTTAAATGCTAAATGTAAGGTGCAAAACTCAATGATATTTAATGATATTGGAAGTTGTAAAGTGCAGATCTGGGCACTAAATTCGATGCATGGTTTGTTGTAAAATAAAATTGAATTAAATGCTAGGCTATCTTGCCTC
Source organism: Chamaecyparis obtusa (assembly GCA_027943335.1). Lineage (NCBI taxonomy): Eukaryota > Viridiplantae > Streptophyta > Pinopsida > Cupressales > Cupressaceae > Chamaecyparis > Chamaecyparis obtusa. The sequence goes on along the minus strand of BSBK01002907.1, from coordinate 462,246 downwards.
GAGTTTAACCATGGAGGCTTTGTATTTAATGATCATTTGTGATTAAGGAGAGGGACTGAATTTAATGTCATGACTGGAAGTTAAATGCTCAATGTAACTGCCATTTAATGGCAAATTTGCAAGCCTTTTCTATATAAATCATATTGCTCAACTATTTGGAAAACATTTTCATTGCAAACAAAGGCAAGTTAGGAGCTAAATTTCGAATTGCAGGTACAGCTGAAAAGGTTCGAACTATTGGGGGCAGATTGTGGGGTCTTCCCTAGTCATTTAGTTTGCAAGGCTATCAATTGAGGGTGCCAAGACCCAGTCAGCAGCGGTCCTCTGATAATCTTCAGTAAATTCTAGACTTCAAATCCAATAAAAGTAGCTCAGACCTCATTTCCAGAATTGCATAACTTCATATCAGACTTCATCTTTGGATTTTAATCATGTTTTTTTTTTTACTAACAGTGGTGTGAAATCAGATTGGCATGAGTGAAAGGGCGCTTAGGAGTAAAATAGATCAGTTTTTTGAATTTCCTAGGGTGTCACAGTTCTGGATCAGTCAATTTTATAAGTCTGAAGCAAATATGTAGAGTCCTGATTTTGATTTTTCCAGCTACCATTAATCTCTGATTTTAGTTCAATTCTAATAAAATTTGGCTAGGTCCTAACTATAATAACTGTTGCAGGCCCAAGTATAGAAAATGGAGTTGGAATCCATGGGCCAAAGCCTCAAGCCAAGGGAAAGGACTTACCAGTGAAAGATGAAAGAGACTAATGAAGAGCAAAAATGGCCAAGAGCTGGATGGTTCAGATGCAAGCAAGATGTTTCCAAGATGAATTCAAGCAGCAGGTACAAGGCCATGATCAAGGAATACTATAAAGAAAATCTTCAAGATATCAAGACATGGAAGAAAGACAAAGCAAGTTCGAAAAGGAGGGAATGCTATCTTGAATTTCATGGGAAACCCAATTATCACAAGAAGGCAAGATTCAAGACAAGAACCATTTGAAGAACAAGAGAGAAAGGATGAAGAAATTTCAAGGAGCAGTTGAGGATGAGCCATCACAATTGAAGGATTAACAAATGATTTCTCAAAGGCTATTTATCAAGTTTAAAGACAAGTTTGCTGAGGTGGCAGCCATATCCTCATTCAATAGAAGCATGCCAAGTGTCACATTGTGACGATTTGATGAGATTATGTCCAAGTTCATTGAATGTGAAAGAGGATAAGGATAAGCAGCACATTTCCCAAGGTGATGAGGTGGCTTCTTCTACATGTGCCCTCTTCTTAGTGGTCCACATGTCATTGATCCTTATCCGATTGTTAAGGATTTGAATTTTCTTATTGGCCCATGAAGACAATGTAATTTTCCTATTGGCCCACATGGTGGTGCTTAATTGTAATTGGGTGGGCATTAAATATTTGTAGTAGGTGGTTATGGAAACCCTAATCAAGGCTTTTGCCTCTTAATCTCGGCCCTTGATTTAAAGTTTTTGCCTCTTAATCTTGGCTGCTTGTTGTATTTGAAGCCTCTATATAAGGCCATTTGCTCTCATTTGTAAAGTAGAGTTATGTTGGAGAATTGGTGCCAAAATACTATCAAAGTTGTTCTCTATTCATTGTTGTGGCTTGCATGGTGGATATACATGGTCATTTTGGTGTATTTGCATGGTTCTTCACATCTCTCAATTAAGATAGGATTTTATTTCAAAGTTGTTAGAGTAAGGGTAGAAGTAGGTAGATTGTGTGGTGATATTGGTGGATGTTTGATTGGATTCCATAAAACTAGGCCACTAGTTCCTTGTAGATGCAAGGGTGCCCTGTGTGGTAATCTAGTAATTGCACTCAAGTTCAATTGACATTAGATCCTTAATTTGTACTCCAAGTTGGATTGAGGGGAAGGTGTTGATATGAAAACCATTTTGAGATCCTTTGAAGCTTTGCACTAGGTGGAAGTGAAGTCGCAGGCAAGCCTCCATTTGGTAAGAGTCCTAGTCCATCCATTAATTTCCCATCCATAGTTAGAAATAGAAGTAGTCTAGATAGTAGGAGTTAATGAGCAAAGTTGGAAGTGATGTAAATCACGGATATACTTTATCATATATTGCAAAGCCAAATCTCTAGCAGTGCAAGTAAGTTGACACCCTTGGATGAATTACGTAAGCCTGCCTAAGTGATTAACCAGCAAATCACATCATTTCAACTGAGTTAGCTATCCACAAGTATAAGGAACCTTGGAGTCATTTCATGATCTTTATTGCAAAGCTTAGCATGGGAGATGACTTTGTTCAAGAGAGGATTTAATGTTTTATGTTTCTCGAAGCATTGAATATTTAGTCCTGCATGTTGTGTAAGTGGAACAAAACTCGCATCAACAGGATGTCCTCAAGGAAACCATTGGAAGATCATCCTATTCTGATTTAGAATCATTATGTATGTCCTAATTTTGAGTTTCAAGTTTTGGATTTGACAAACTACCTTCTGTTTGGAACATACAACATATGCATCCTAAACTGCAAAAAAAATGCCCCAATAAAATCTACAACCGCCAAATCTTAAGAGCATTACATGTGAAGGTGAACACCCATTATTCTTGGCCATTTAGACAGCAATAATTAGAAAAACTAATCATATGTTTTCCCAAAAAAAAATGGCAAATGCAGACACATAACCAGAAGGAAAAACTTCCTGCTAATGATGTTAATGTTCTAGTAGCTTCGAGAGATATCATTCATATCATCGAGAGATAGAATTTCTTTTGTATGTGAAGTGCCATTCTGCGATTATCATTTTCACTCAGCTAAGAACTTTTATGTTGTTCCTTATGCGATCGGTTCTTTATTATTATTGGGTTTATTATTTATTCATCTTCTATTGTCCGCTGAGAAAATGGTGACATTGCACCGTTGTTGTTATTCTTGGAAATGTGAAATGGCACCATAATTGTCTTGCTTGGCACCGTGCGGGTGTAACGAACTGCCGGCATAGAATATCATTCTTTAACGAAAATGATTTGCTGACAGGTTGTTTCGTCGGTGATTGGTTCTTTTATTATGGTAGTCGGTTTCATATTGGCGTCAATGGTTCTCTTCATAAAGGCAACCATTCTTTCATTTATGTGCCACGTATGATTCATAACCACTGTCACTTGACATTCAAGCATGATTCCTCAATGTTGTGGCATCAATTCATTTTTCATTATAATTTAGACAAAAGGCTCGAGGTTTTTATTCTGTTAGTATTATTACGGTGTTTCTTTGAGTTCTGAGTTAATCACATTTTAGAGTATTTTGTGCAGAGTCTCATATATGTGCAGAGACATATGTTATTTGTATTATCTGATCAGCGTATGATCATTGAACTGATTCTGTGAATCATTAAATTGTGAATCTTGTGTTTGTAATCAGTTGTTTGGTTAGAGACTGGGAGATTTGATAAAAGGAAAAACAGTCTTATTGATTGATTGAGTTGAAGACGTCAATCATAAGTAAGAGCTATTGTATTGATTTCAAGATCTGAATAAAGGCATCATCTTTTGGGTGTGGCTGGGTTTTTCCCTCAAGTACGAGGGTTTTCCTAGGGTAAATCTGTGTTTGGTTTTCTTGTGCTTTATTGTTAAAGGTTCTCATTATTGCATTTATAATATTTTGGTTCAAAACATTAACATGGTATCAGAGCAGGTCTAAAGAAAAGATCAAAAACCAAAACTCTTAAGCCTTGAAATATTCTTGGACCATCACAAGTTATGGTCAAGTCTTCTTGGTTCGGTACGATCATTCAAGATTGAGGATTGTTCATGTTTACGGGAGGCATTCTTTAAGAAGATGTCTGTTGGTATTCATTGTGCAAGATAATATGCATGCAGCGCTATGATCATCGTGTGAATGCTGGACTGTGATTACTGATCAATATTGTTAAAGAGATAGTTGTGTATTGATCTTTATTTGTGTGTGTGCTAAGATCTTTCTTGAGGAAGATTAGACAACAAAGAGATAAGTATTTTATGATTATACCTTTGAATATTGATCATGAAATTTTGTGTAGTTAATATTAATTCATGTTATAACACTGGGAATAGTGAATGTTTTTAGCATTGATCTATATATTTCTCTTCATGATAGGTTGATTCTATGAATTATTATTAAACTCTCTTAGTTGCAAGACAGATCAAGAAGCAATGGGATGATGAGAGATTACATGCAAAGTCATGCAAGCTTTAGAAATGAACATGGGGACGCTGCTTGCAGCCATGGGACTGAATTGGTGACACTTAACTGCATTAAAAAGGTAGATAATATATAGGTTGTCATTATGATTAGTTTCTTCAAAGAGGAAGAAATGATATTCAAAGAGAGCTTGTGTGGCAAAGGGAGAGTGCAAAAGCTCCTTGCTTGGTCAAACATTGGAGTAATTTAATTTATTGTGATATTCAAAGTGTGATTATGCTGCCCCTGTTGAGAGGGAGTCTCGGCTGAGAGGGAGCCTCAGCATTCAAATGATCTTTATGTGCTTTAATGCATCTTTCTCCAAGAGGAAGAAATTTGAGGTGAAAGCCTGTGTTAATGAGTTATTCTCTATGAGGGAGAAGTTCGAGGTCCAATCCCTTGTTAATGAGTTCTTCTCCGTGAGAGAGAAGTTCGAGGTACAATCCCTTGTTAGTGAGTTATTCTCTGTGAGGGAGAAGTTCGAGGTGCAATCCCTTGTTAATGAGTTCTTCTCTAAGAGGGAGAAGTTCGAGGTGCAATCCCTTGTTAATGAGTTCTTCTCCGTGAGAGAGAAGTTCGAGGTACAATCCCTTGTTAGTGAGTTATTCTCTGTGAGGGAGAAGTTCGAGGTGCAATCCCTTGTTAATGAGTTCTTCTCTGAGAGGGAGAAGTTCGAGGTGCAATCCCTTGTTAATGAGTTCTTCTCCGTGAGAGAGAAGTTCGAGGTGCAATCCCTTGTTAATGCATTCTTATTTGCGAAATAAATTTGAGGTGAAAACCCTTGTTCCACCCTCTAGGAGTAGCTATGGTGGATCCACCCTTTGGGAGTAGTCATGGTGGATGCCATGTGAGAGAATCCATGACTTAATTTTCTGTTCTTTCACCCTCTGGGAGTAGCCATAGTGAATGTCATGCTGAGATGACAATATTATGTTGAGAAAATATGTGATGAAATTTTGTTACTAACACTTTTTTTGGTTGCAGCTCCAATGTGCTTGTCAGGTTGAGACACACTATGGCATATGAATGATCTCTCTCTTGCTAAGAAAGTATGTTAATGTTCTGGTCGCTTCCAGAGATATCATTCATATCATCGAGTGATAGTATTTCTTTTGTATGTGAAGTGTCATTCTGCGATTATCATTCTCGCTCAACTAAGAACTTTTATGTTGTTCCTTATGTGATCGGTTCTTTATTATTATCGGGTTTATTATTTATTCATCTTCTATTGTCCGCTGAGAAAATGGTGAAATGGCATTGTAATTGTTATTCTTAGCATTGTGTGACATGGCACTGTAATTGTCTTACTTGGCACCGTGAGGGTGTAATGAACTGCTGGTAGAGAATATCATTGTTTAATGAAAATTGTAATGTCCCCGTTTTTTAGACTTTTGGGATTAGCTTGGTTTGGCGACCCTCGCAAGCTGATCAGGTGATCAGAGAGGGGTCAGTTGGCGGAGCCAGTGTTGGGATTCCATTCTGGAGGTTCAGATTACCAAGTCTACTCTTCGTTCGGGTCAATTTGGTCAACTTACTATTTTTAGTAAGTGGTATTTTTGGGTATGGCCAGATTTAGCAAGGCGTCTGCACAAGGTGTCAAATGTTTCAGGACCGAGTTTCAGGGAATCTCCAGTCTAAGGTACTTACTATTTATAGTAAGTCTATTTTTGACAGTTGGCTATTTTTGGCAGTTTGTTATTTCTGGCACGGCAGTTGAAGTTTGAGGCTCTGATGTCATAAATGAGTTTGTTGCAGTCAATGGGCTTCAGTGGCTATTTATTTTAAAGTTATCGTTATTAAATTAAATTATTTTAATTTAATAACTTTATTACTTTATAACTTTAATATTATAAAATGAAGTTGTGATTAAAAAGTCTTTTAAGTGAAAAAAGTGAAATTGAAGCTTTTTCCAAAAATGTTATATATTCAATTCGAAAAAGCACTTTCATTCATTCATTGTTGATTTGATAAAATTTATGAAGCTTCTTGGCTGTGAGAAATGGCTAGGGTTTGAGAACTGATTCCTCTCTATGGCAATTTGAATCATCACTAATTGATGATGAATTTTACAAACTGAATTCTGAAATTTCGTTCTGAATCTGTGGACATCATTCTTGGTGCTGAAGTATACCAACTGTGTGAAGATTTAAGGAATTACATTTGGCTGTAAGTTATCATATATTCTGGAGATTGAAATTTCTTTTAGTTAACCTTTAGAGGTTGCCATACAATACTGAAGGAGGGCCGTACGGATTAGTGCGGGTGTTGTACCTTGTCTGAGGGCTGCGGATTTATCTTTGAGGGCTGCGTCATGGTTAATAGCAGCTAATGTTCTCTATGTGCTGCGTCTTCAACTGCTGGTGTTTTTTGTTGGCTGTGAATACATTTGGAAGGCTGCGTGAGGAGTCAAGGAAGATTGCATTTGGCATTACCTCCATCCTTGCTACGTGAGGTTTTATTTTCAAAGTCAAACAAGGTTGACGTCAACATTTCCAGGCTGAAGATTCATTGTTATGCTGCGATTTACATCTACAGCCAGCCACGTTTTTATAAAGTTCATATTTTCTGCATTGTATTCTTGTTTTTGGTTAATGTCAAATGTGTACGTAGGGTATGTAGTTATGTAGAACAATTCAGTGGATATCCAGAAGTTAATTAAATTGTTATTATCTGCTCATGATGAGGAAATACTATGGAACTTTATCTATGATTATTAAATTCGAAATTGCATATAAATTATAAATCTTTCGATCTCTGTATAATTGCAATTAAATTGGAGTTAGAAGTCAAATTATTTTTTAAGAGCCAGGCAGGCTCTTTACAAAAATGGTTTGCTGATAGGTTGTTTCGTCAGTGATTGGTTCTTTTATTATGGTCGTCGGTTTCATATTGGAATTGATGATTCCCTTCATAAAGACAACCGTTCTTTCATTTATGTGCCGCGTATGATTCATAACCGCTGTCACTTGACATTAAAGCGTGACTACTCAATGTTGCGGAGTCAATTCATTTTTCATTATAATTTAGACAAAAGGCTCAGGGTTTTTATTCTGTTAGTATTATTACGATGTTTCTTTGAGTTCTGAGTTAATCGCATATTAGAGTATTTTGTGCAGAATCTCATATATGTGCAGAGATATGTTTATTTTGTATTATCTGATCAGCGTATGATCATTGAACTGATTCTGTGAATCATTGAATTGTGAATCTTGCGTTTGTAATCAGTTGTTTGGTTAGAGACTGAGAGATATTTGATAAAAGGAAAAACAGTCTTATTGATTGATTGAGTTGAAGACGTCAATCATAAGTAAGAACTATCATATTGATCTTGAGATCTACCTTAAAAGCAATTATGTTATGTACAACAAGGTAATACCTGACATAGGTATAGACAACATGGGATTGTTCACAACCTCAAAGGAAGTATCATTGCTCTCATACAATTTAGATGGATCAGGACATGCAAACTGAATTTTTTGTTTCTTTTCAGCATCATCTGCCTTGCTCGTAACCTAATAACTTTTATCGATTCTGTCTTTTCAAATAACAGTTTCTCCTCCCCCATCAGAGGGCAATAGTGCTTCTGCATACTTTTCAATGGTACTTTGAAAAATGCCAGTGGTATCATTGCCTCCACTGACACCTAGATTGGCATCATCACTAACCATAGACAAGGCTCTTCTCACTGAAGACATTGCAATTTGCCCCTGCCACTAGTTTTCCAGCTGTCGTATGAAAGATCACCGCAGTTTGACAGCTTCCATTAGTATATCTTAAAGCAGTCTTGTTGTCATTTTGCCTTGTTTGTGTATCCTTTTCTTTTTGCACATTATTCTCTGATTTTTCAATTCCAATAAAAGGTGTGTTTAAACAGTATCCTGCAGCAGTTTGAAAGATTGTTGACAATATATTATGTATCAGTTTTGGTTTGCCGAGATCCACTATTTCTGGTGGTTCATTGCTGGTCATAATTTTATCTTTCTTCTTGGAAAAAATATGGTACTGAGATGAGATTCCCTCGTGTAGTTTGGAATAATGTGTTGGCCTTTTTTGGAGTGAAGCCAGTGTCTGGTTCATGTACATCTGATGTGCAACCCCAAAAATGGCCTGAGCTTTCTTTATATATGAGGAAAGCAATGTCACTGGGTTCATAGAAGTAGTTTGAAACATTGATGGGGCTTTTTTTGATTGTTTGTGACTTAGGTTTGGTATGAAACTCGGGAACTCTGAAGGAAGTATCTCCCTCCATAACATTTTCTGCTGTCTTGATGGACAGAGAGGAAATGCTTGCAGGATTTTCTGTAGTGGCTTCAAAATTTGATGTGGTCTGACTGACAGAATATGGCACTGTTATGTGAATCTCTGTAGCAGCATCATACATTTTCCCATCCTCATTCTCTGTTTGATGCACAGACTTGTCATGTAATTCAAACAAGTCCAGAGTAGGATGTTCACAAATAATAGACTCCACTTTCTTAATGGAAGATGATGAAACTGCCACTGAATCTCCTTCAGTAGTTTGAAATGATGTTCTCATATCATGCGCTAAAGATGATGGAACTGCCACTGAATCTACTTCAGTAGTTTGAGACATTGTTCACATATCATTCTTAGTGTAGGGCATTAACATACCATGGGATTCCAATTCTCCTGATGCAAGGTTATTATAACAAAATGACTGTGCTTTCTTAGAGGAGGTTGAAATAGCCAGAGGATTTCCAGCAGCAAGCCCACCCCCTCACTACTCTGTTGAGGGCCAGCACTTTCACAATCAATTAGGTCCGAACTAAGATCTTCACCAAGAACAGATCTTTCTCTTTTTAAGGATCCAGATGATATAAAAGCAAATTTCCCTGAAGACTTCTTACCGTTTCCACAAATTCGCCAGCTTCTTCAGGACACATCTAACCATCTGCACTGGCACGTCCAGTAGGCCTAACTTTCTCCAGTGCCTCAAATTTTGAGTGATTGTTAAAACTGAGTCCTTTTGTTCTGATAGATGGCTTGAACACTTACCACTTACTGCTATATTTCTAGCACACCATCCTTCTTTCTGCATTTTTACTGGTTGTAGGTAGGCAAGCTTCTAGTAGATGCTTCAGGATCACTTAACTGCAGTCTGAATTCTCCTCTAAACCTGGTTTTCTTGTTAAATTTCGTCCACACTCTATAGCATGTCCATTGGCAGGGAACTTCAACCAATGAGATTTTGGGTGTGGCCTCTCAGAAGAAGGTCATCTGCGGGGCAATTGCTTTCTGTGGAAGTCCACAATCAGCATGGAAAAGAATTTGAAAACGGATTAATCTGGTGTTTGTTGGTCCCTTAGACCGCTGGTTCTCATGGATGTCATTAAAATTCCTTCATTCATTCATTCCAAGATGTTTGAAAGCCTATTATATTTATATGAGCAGAAAAGTTTTAAGAGTTGAAGTTGCAATCCCTAAAACCTTGTGACACCTAAAAACTATGAGTAAACAAATTGGACATGAGAAAAACCAAATCTATGTAAAAATCAGAAACGGTATACGACCTCAAATTTTTACGCCAAAGTCAAACTAAAAAATGCTTTGAGAATTCCCGCAGTTAAGAAATATGATGCGCATACACTGGAATGACTTAATTATCCTCTTTAAAGCATTAACGATATGCCTAATATAAACTATTTTAACTCCGGGGAATTGTATATCGGAGATTATATTTTACTGCCATTGATCTTCTTGTAGTATTCCTCGTCCTTTAACTAGCAAAACTATAAGTTAAAAACTTAACTAGTAGTCGTGAGATAAATCTAAAGAATCTGCCAATCTCGTGCAATTCTTTCAAAAATACTGCTCATTAACATTGAAATAACTTTTTCGGTTTGAACCTTTTTAATTATCTAGAAACCCTAAACATACGGATTCGGCAAACCATAAAAGAACTTGCCAGCAAATAAGATAAAGAAATGTAAAGAAATGAAATACAGTAAACGTAAATTGCCCAAGCTTTTGTCATAAATACATACATAAACAAAAATAGAAAGAATTTTGTCTGCAGATTTTAAATATCTGGCAAAGCTGAACCCTAAAGACTCGGCGTAACTCAAAAAATCTTGTAAAGCAAATTCCAAATTATAAATAAGAGCTGAAACATTTAGCATACCTTTAGCGATTAATTCACCGAGGGAAGGCATGCTGTTCTGATCCTCATCTGCAACCGGACCGCCATTTTTAGACACAAAATTCTCTCCTCTCTCGAGCTTCCACTTCCCACTCTCCCCTTCTACAGGGGTCACGCGCCACGTCGGCACTTGCTTAGCTCCTCTCATTCTAGTACTGAATGCCAATTAGGCATACTGTGCCCTTTAGAACCGATCTTTCGATGTTTGGCAAATTGTTTTCGCAGACTGGCTCGGACTCCCTGTCCGTGTGCAGGCAGAGGGTTAGTTTTGAAAAATGAAAAAAGTACCGTAGCACTGGCGGGAGTCTGAAAGAGAATGTCGTATTTCGAATTATGACGCGGCTGTGGTTGCTTTAATTTGTGTGTCGCGAGATTGACCACGGTGGGGCCACTCTTTTAACGTTCATAATAAAATTCAAAAATAGTTTTTTCGTTATTTGTACACGCGATCTATAGAATTATTTTATTAATAAAAATTAGAAACTAAGTTTAGGTATTGTTGGGAGATTTCTTTCTATGTTTATTCCTTCAAGAGGCTATTATAGTAGGATAGGTTTGGTTGGTTCATGGGATTGTTAAAGATTTGTCTTGAGATCATTTTCTTTCTATAATGGTGGATATTACATATTTTATATTTCAATCTTTTCATTTTAAGCTTAATTTTGATCAAATTGTATTTAATGTAAAGATTATTATATAAGTAGAATATTTATGTATATAAATTAGGAAAAAAATTAATCTTATTTTTCAGATTTTAAACTTAATATTTATTTATTTTAATTATATAGGTCAAATTTACAAAAGCAAAAATGACCTTGAATCAAAAACGCAAAAAAGAAATGATCCTAATTAAACTATGCTATCTTAAAATGGATTGAGTTACATTACGTCCTTGTACTAATTACCATATAAACTTAGATTAAGTTAATTGTGCAATAACTAGTTAAATGCAAAAAATGAAATTGAATTAAGACATTTGAATTTTAGATTAACTTAACCATACACAATAGCTAGTTAAATGCAAAAAAAATGAAATTGAATTAAGACAATTGAATTTGATTACATAGGGAAAAATATATTTAAAATATAAAAGATGTGAAGAATCTAAAATAAGATATAAAATAAGGGACGTGGCTAAGCTCCATACAAAATGCATCATTGATCAAATTTGAAAAATTCAAAAACATAATAGATTTTTCTGAAATTTTCAGCATCTGTTCTTCATGATCTGCATATTTTGAATCAAAAACAACAAAAAATTTGCAAAAAAAATCATTGCATTTTCGCAGATCTAAAAAAAATAATCTTTTATACATTTTTATCGGGAGCGTAGCCGTCGCCTAAAATAAGAAGCACCAAAGGATAATCACTATTGTAAGATGTCTTGATAATCACATCATAATTATCCTATGCATATAAATCAATAGACAAAACAAAAGAAGGAGATTGTACTAGAGTATCCTAGAATAATATAATTGAAAAAATAATTAAAATAAAAGAAGAGATTTTAGAATGTAAAATTGAAAGGATATTTTATCAAGTTGAGAGATACAATCACTAAACAACCTATATTGTAACATAAAGGAAAAGGAGGTAACTGCACAAGATTCTACTACTCCCCTATTTTAGCTTTTTAGTTTCCATGATAAGCCAATAAATAGAGTATACATGTATACTTAGTTGATGTGTGCCTAGGGTTTAAGAGTTGAAATGTTGAGCTTTATTTATGATTTTCTAGATTCTAAATGATGTGAGAATTAAAGAAGTTGACATAGTGGCCTTTTTAAATCTTAAGTAATTCTATTTTACTTCTTAGTTATTTTATAAATCATATTCAATTACTGTCTATATAGTATGAGTATATGTGTTACAAGTATGGCCCTTCTTAAGTGAAAATACACATCAATGGTTAAGCATCAATAAAGAAATACTTTTCATTATCAACAATAGACCCATTTATAACCTTGATATTATTGACCAATTTGTTGAACTTGTTAGCTAGCCTTAATATTATTCTCTCATGGACTCTTAATTTTTTTTCCTCATCTATGTCAATTATGTTAATGATTCATGTTCATTATTTACAATCTTAAATCAGTTGTCTACATTTATCTTAATGTCATCTCATTGTGTAACAAAACTTGCATTAGAGTGATTGGATCATTTAATTGCATCGTCAATAAGGGTTTCAATGTAGTTTCACTTTATAAATTTTGTAATAAAACAACAAATACAAAATACAACCAATAACCTTTACCAAACTAATTAAAGCAATGGCAATTGATCATGCTCAAATAGCATTCTTAGCATAGATAACTTGCACAAATAACTCAAAATTTATCATTACAACAACATTTTGGGTTGATTTTGATAGGGGTGAGCATGATTGATAGTTTTTTGTCTTGTTGTTAATGTGTTGTAAATAGTGATCTACTGACAATCCTTGTGGGGAGTTATGTAATGGGACAACACCCTTGTTCATGTTGTTGTTATTATCAAAAACAATAACAAGAGTAAAAAACTGTAACAATGATATACTTCACTGAAAAATAGAATTGTACTACAAATCTTGATGCTTTGATGTATTCTTTGAGTGGGAATTCCCTTGAGAAATAAATGGATTTTGACCTTTGATTCTAGTCTCCCATGGGTTTTTGTCCTCAAAAGATCACTTCAACACAAAGCGCACAAAAGGACAATAACATGACATAATAATCACAATTGAAATGTCTTCAAGTAGTTTTATTTGCTACCTACCCACAAAATAGACTAGTCAACTAAGACCAAAATTAGCACCAATGCCTCAAATTCAATTTTTACATGTCACAACTTACATTATAATTATACTTATAAGCCTTGTAGTGTTCTCATTCAAAGGTTTAAGTCTATCCTCTCTTTTGACTTGGCATGAACTAGGTGAAAACCTCAACCACCAATGATGTATCATTGAGTCAACTCCCTCCTTGCACTCTAGCATAGGTCAAGTGGTTCTTCTGAACCTCAATCCTCGTAAATTTTATGGCACGTGTGAAGTCTCAACCATAATCTATAACCCTCAATGTCTCTTTGGCATGATTCTTGAAGAAACTCCAACCACGGACCAATGACATCCTTCTAGTATGGATCAAGTTGCAATCTTGACCCTCGTTCTCTTAAAAGGGACATAGCAAGTCCCCCTTACTATAAACTATTTTAACTCTGAGGAATTGTATATTGGAGAGGATATTTTACTATTATCAACATTCTTGTTGTATTATGCATCCTTTAACTATTAATACTATTACGTGGAAACATAATTGATAATCTTTAGAATTTTTTAATTTGTAGAATTTTCCAATCGCCATGCATTTTTTTTTAAATACATCTCGTTAACATTGAAATAACATTTAAATTATTTGAAATTACAAGAATGTCAATAACATTGAAATACAACAAGTATTCTGATGAAGGGTGCTCCCCTTAATACCACAAACACATAACAAAAACTGAGAAATAACAACAATTTGCAAGAACAGAAAATGGGCTTCTTATTATCTCCACAAATAAAGAATTACAAACTTTCAGAATTACAATATGCAAAGCCCCATGGGCATTCCCTTACAATATCTGTAGGACAAAGCATCGAATCAATACCCAGATCTACTACCCAGAACTGCCCCGAACTGCCTAAGACAACACTATGGGCCTTCCTTATATAGGCAATTTCCACCGCCCGAGAAGGTTCCAGAAATTTAGCCTTTTAGGCCGACTATACATAGAATTATTTTATTTTCACAATTTTTACAATAGGGTCGGCTCAAAAGAAATACAAAATATGCTTTTAGGTAGCCCAACTTCCGGAGGCCATAACTTTTTAACCGTAGCTCCGTTTTTCTATTGTAACCACTTTTCAAAAATGCCATGATGAGATCTACAGTGCTTGACACACACTAATGCCAATCAGCCAAGGGTCAATCGTGATTCGGAGCCTCTAAGGCCTTCAAAATTAAGCTCAAAGATTTTGTACCCAAAAACCTCAATAACTTCACCAATACTGATGATGTGGCAATGAAACTCAGCTAGTAGGCTGAAATGACTAGGATGAACCTCCAACTGTGAAATCAAAACATTCTGAGATTGTATGACCAACTTACCAAAAATAGCAAGTTTCCATAAATAGCAGCTCTGCACAAGATAGCCCTTATTGAAAATAAAACTAAAAATATTTTTGGGTGATGCAAGATTGCTCTTACACCCAGGATGCTCCGGCATCAAACACCCGGGGTAATTTGAGAAGTGACCCTGTCACGACTCAGGTGTGCAGAGGAAAACCAAGACAGTTAACCTCCTCCTTTGTTAGCCATGATGAATCTTCAACAAGTCATCCTTTCCATTTGACCAAATACTCTTCATATGTCATGTTCCTTGTGCTTCTACCAACATGACTGTCCAGTATATCCTCAATCTCCTTGGTAGCTGAACTGGTTGCTGGAATACTCCATTGTGCTGTTGTGATCTCATCTTCAACACCTCCCTCATGATACTCCATCAGATCTAAAATGTTAAACACTGGTGAAATATTCAACTCAGTAGGCAACTTGACCTCATATGCATTTCTTGAATCATGCTTCTTCAGTATCTTACATGGCCCAAACTTCTTCATTTTCAACTTGTTATATGTACCAACTGGATATCGCTCCTTCCGCAGATGAACCATGACTTCATCTCCAACATAAAATTCTTTATGCCTCCTTTTCTCATATGCCTTAGCCTTATATTGCACATTCATCTTGGTAATGTGCTTCCTCACCTCTTCGTGGATGTTCTCCAAATGTTCTGCAAAATCCTCAACTTCAGCACTACTTATTTCTCCTTTATCTATCTTTCTCAACTCAGATGCATTTCTTGGACTACTCCCATATACAATCTGGAATGGTGATTTACCAGTGCTCTTATTGACGGAGTTATTGTATACAAATTCTATCTATGGTAAAATCCAATCCCATCCTATTGGCTTATCTCCAACCAAACATCTCAGCAAATTCTCCAAACTCCTATTCACCACCTCTGTCTATCCATCAGTCTGTGCCTGATGCAATGAACTGAACTTCAAATCTGTCTTCAACTTCTTCCACAATGTACGCCAGAAATATCCAATGAACTTAGTGTCCCTATCTGAAACTATGGTCTTTGGCAAACCATGTAGTCTCGCTACTTCTCTGAAAAATAATTTTGCTATATGAACAGCATCATTAGTCTTCTTGCAGGTAATAAAATGTGTCATCTTTGAAAATCTATCAACCACCACAAAAATTGAATCATGTCCCCGCTGAGTCCTTGGCAAACCAAGAACAAAATCCATACTGATATCCTCCCATGGATTCTCTGGTACAGGTAATGGTTGATACAACCCTGTATTCTGCTTCACTCCTTTCGCCATCTGACATACTCTACAACTCTGTACAAACTTCTTGACATCTTGCTGCAACTATGGCCAATAATAATTCTCACTAACCAAAGCAAGGGTTTTATCACGACCAAAATGTCCAGCCAATCCTCTACTATGCTTCTTCTTGATGAGATTCTCCCTCATAGAACTTCTTGGAATGCACAACTGACTCCCTCTAAATAGCATATCATCCTGAATGATAAAATCCAGCCACTTCGTTCTGTCTAGAGTAATAGGTTCTTTACAAGATTTCCAAACTTCACCAAAATCAAGATCCTCTGAATACAAATTCTTGAGTTCTTTGAACCCAACCACCTCAATCTGCATCTCTGTCAGCAATAGTTGTCTTCTGCTAAGCACATCTGCAACCCTGTTAGACTTTCCACTTCTGTGTTTCAAAACAAATGTATAACTCTGCAAAAACTCAACCCATTTCAAATGCCTTTGATTCAACTTTCCTTGACTATTCAACTATTGCAAAGCTTGATGATCAGTATACAAAACAAACTCCTTAGGAAGCAGATAGCGCCTCCACTTCTTCAATGCCTGAACTATAGCATAAAATTCATGATCATAAACAGAATATTTCCTCTTGACATCATTTAACTTCTCACTGAAATAAGCAATAGGTTTACCTTCTTGGCTCATAACAGCTCCTATTGCAGTACCACTAGCATCACAATCTACTTGAAACACCTTATTAAAATCAGGAAGTGCTAAAATAGGTTGTTTTGTAACCTTTTGTTTCAACAATTTAAAACTCTTATCTGCCCCATTAGTCCACTTGAACTCTTTTCTATCCCCTCTCATTGTTTCAGTCAAGGATCATCAAATACTGCTGAAATTTCTGATAAACTTTCTATAAAAGCTATCCAAACCATGAAAAGACCTTACCTCAGTAGCACTCCTTAGAGTAGGCCATTCAAGGATAGCCTATACTTTCTCTGGGTCAATTTTCAAACCTTCTGCTGAAACTACAAATCTCAAATACACTAACTCCTTCACAAAACTACACTTCTTCAAATTAATCAAAAATTTCTCATCTCTTAACTTCTCAAACACCATATGAATATGCATCATATGCTCCTCCAATATCTTACTAAAGATCAAAATATCATCTAGGTAAACAATGACA
This sequence comes from Chamaecyparis obtusa, assembly GCA_027943335.1. Classification (NCBI taxonomy): domain Eukaryota; kingdom Viridiplantae; phylum Streptophyta; class Pinopsida; order Cupressales; family Cupressaceae; genus Chamaecyparis; species Chamaecyparis obtusa. Next base: position 445,328 of record BSBK01002907.1, on the reverse strand, counting down.
AACTTACCCAAAAATTATTTCAGAACCTCGTTCATGAGCCGCATGAAAGTGCTTGGTGCATTGGTTAGCCCAAAAGGCATGACTAACCACTCATATAGTCCTTCCTTTATCTTGAAGGCAGTCTTCCATTCATCTCCTTCTCTTATCCAAATCTGGTGATATCCACTCTTCAAATCTATCTTTGAAAAATACACAACTCCACTCAAACAATCCATAATATCATCCATTTGTGGCAATGGAAACTTATACTTGATTGTGATCTTGTTTATAGCCCTAGAATCTGTACACATCCTCCATTCTCCATTCTTCTTCGGTGCTAATACTGCTGGTACAACACATGGACTCGGGCTCTCCCGAATCAACCCTTTTTGTAACAACTCATGTACTTGTTTGTTTAACTCTTCACTTTTTGTTGGTGTCATTCTATGTGCTGCCTTGTTTGGAAAACTGGCTCCTGGAATCAAATCCATCTGATGACTGATCTTCCTTACCGGTGGTAATCCATCAGGTACATTATTAGATACAATATCTTGAAACTCATTCAACAAATCCGTAACCTCTACAAGTACATCCTCTACTTCCTCTTTACCAGCTTTTGGAATTAAAGCAAAACACACGTGCTCATGCCGCATACCATCTAGGAACTTTCTTCCATCAACAAAAGTTATTCTTGCATTACCACATACTTTTTCTTCGGTCTCCTTCAATGGCTTTAGCTTATGTCGCACTCCATCCTTTGTCAGGGAATAGGTATTCGCACGACCATCATGCACAACACATCTGTCAAACTGTCATGGCCTACCCAACAACATGTGACATGCATCCATAGGTATGATATCACATAGGACCTCATCATGGTACCCGCTAATCTTGAACTTTACTAGGCACTGTTCACTGACCATGACCTTGTGGTCATCTCATACCCAAGCAATCCGATATGGATGTGGGTGTTATGTCTCTTGAGCTTCAACTTTGTTACCATCTCTTCTGACACCAAATTGTCAGTGCTTCCACTATCAATAATCACATCATAGCATTTACCCTCACACTTGCATCTAGTGGGAAACAGGCTCTTCCTTTGCTCAAGTTCATTCTCACTACTCAGCAGGACTCTTCTATTAATCAGTGTTTCTCCTCTTTCAGCATCTTTAGAATTTGATGATTTGACATCTTCATCTACATGTGCAACTCTGGCCTGGCCTTCATTCCTCCTATCTGTCCTTCATTGGCATTGAGGACATTCAAATGCCCTATGACCTTCTTCTCCATAGTGAAAACATGTTCCACGGAAGCCTCCTCTTCCAGAACCTTGTCCTCTTCCTCTTCCTCTCTAATCTCTATTGTTTTGATCTTGGAAATGATTGGAATTGTTTCCTCTCTGATTTTGACTGCTACTGCCCTCATCTTTCTTTTTTGGATCTTCATTTCGGCCTCCATATAACCATCCACTAGATCGTCCACCGCGACCTCTTCCGTTTTGTCTACTCTCGAACTTCTTGTTCAGCTTTTCCTCTACTTTTAGGGAAAACTGGTATGCCTCTTCAATACTGTTCATTCGAACCAAATTCAACTCCTCTTGAATGCTCAACCTCAACCCATTAAGGTAACGGATAACTTTCTCCTTATCAGCTTCCGCATGGCCTGTTCTGATGAGGATTCAATAAAACTCTTATGTATACTCCTGAACAGATCTTCCTGCTTGCTTCAAACTTTGCATTTTCTTCAGTAGGTCAAGCTCATAATCAACAGGAATGAATTGTCGCTTCAGTTTATCCACCATTCGATCCCATCTTGTGATTTGATCTTTCCCTCTTCTATTTCACTCTAATTGAATCTCTTGCGACCAGATCTTCACATGACCTTTCAGTCTAGCCTTCACGAATTTGACCCTATCAGGATCCTCAATATCTTCATACTCAAAATATTCTTCACATTCATTGATCCAGTTGATCAACTCCTTTGGGTTAAGATTTCTTGAAAATGCAGGAACCTCAATCTTAGGTCTTTTCCTGATCTTGGAAATGGCCCACAAAAGTCTCTCTTCCTCCTGGTTCATAATTTTGACTTCTCCTTCTTGATCTTATTCTTCAGCTTCATCCTCGCTTTCGTCTCTGACATTAAGATTCATTCTTCTATGGATCTCTTCTTGCAATGCTCGCACTTGTCTCTAGAGCGCTCTAACCTCAGGTGTTACAACACCAGCTCTTCCGCCACGTTCCCTTCATGGAGGCATTTTCGCGATGCACGCTGAAACCCTAACCACGGTCTCGGTGCAAACTACCTCGCAGTTGGTGATCTGTTTACACACTCAGGAACTCTTGCTTTGATACCACTTGATGAAGGGTGCTCCCCTTAATACCACAAACACATAACAGAAGCAAAGAAATAACAACAATTTGCAAGAACATAAAATGAGCTTCTTATTATCTCCACAAATAAAGAATTACAAACTTTCAGAATTATAATATGCAAAGCCACATGGGCATTCCCTTACAATATCTATAGGACAAAGTCTCGAATCAATACCCAGATCTACTACCCAGAACTGCCCCGAACTGCCTAAGACAACACTACGGGCCTTCCTTATATAGGCAATTTCCACTACTCGAGAAGGTTCCAGAAATTTAGCCTTTTAGGCCGACTATATATAGAATTATTTTATTTTCATAATTTTTACAATAGGGTCGGCTCAAAAGAAATAAAAAATATGCTTTTAGGTAGCCCAACTTTCGAAGGCCATAAATTTTTAACCGTAGCTTCGTTTTTCTATTGTAACCACTTTTTAGAAACGTCATGATGAGATCTACAATGCCTAACACGCGCTAGCGCCAGTTAGCCGAGGGTCGATCGCGATCTAGAGCCTCTAAGGTCTTCAAAATTGAGCTCAAAGATTTCGTACCCAAAAACTTCAATAACTTCACCAATACTGATGATGTGGCAATGAAACTCAACTGGTAGGCTGAAATGACTAGGATAAACCTCCAACTGTGAAATCAGAACATTCCGAAATTGTATGGCCAACTTACCAAAAATAGCAAGTTTCCATAAATAGCAGCTCTGCACAAGATAACCCTTATTGAAAACAAAACCAAAAATATTTTTGGGTGATGCAAGATTTCTCTTACACCCAGGATGCTCCTGCATCATATTGTAATAATAATAAAATATCATCTTCGATATACAATTCCCTAAACTTTAAATAGTTTAAAATAGTTTTGAAAAATAAAAAATGTAATGTGGCACTAGGAGGAGTCTAGAAGAGAATGACTCGTATTTCAAATTATGATGTGGTTGTGGCTGCTTTATATGAAATAAAATAACAAAAATTTGCAAGTCTCAAGATTAACCATGGTAGGACCAGTCTTCTAACATTCATCACGAACAAAAAATTTCTAAAAATGGTTTTTCCTTTATTTTTGTACATGTGATATAAGAAATATTTTATAAAAAATTAGAAACTAAGTTTAGGTATTTGGGAGATTTCTTTCTAGTTTTATTTAATTTATTCAACAAGTTGTCATAATAGAATATGCTTTGGTTAAATCATAGGATAGTTAAAGATTTGTTTGCAAATTTTTTTACTTTTGTAATTGTGAATATTACATGTTTAAAATTTCAATATTTTTATTTTAAGTCTATTTCAATCAAATTATATTTAATGTGGGGATTGTTATATAAATAGAATATTTATATATATAAGTTGGCAAAAAATTCAATCAATCTTTGAAATTTTAAGATTTTAAATTTAATTTATATTTTATATTTTTCTTGAACGTGTCAAATTTGCAGAAACAAAAATGAACTTGATTCAAATCCCCAACATAGAAATGACCGTAATTAAATTATTTTTATCTTAAAATGGATTGAGTTGCATTGCATTCTTGTACTAGTTAACTTAACAAATCTTGTAATTTTATATTAACTTAACCATGCACAATAGTTAGTTAAATGCAAAAAATGAAATTGAATTAAGACATTTCAATTTGATTACATAGGAAAAAACATATTTATAGTGTAGGAGATGTGAAAAAAATTAAATAATATATAAAACAAGAAGTACCAAGGTATTATAACTATTATAGGATGTCATCATAATCACACCATAGTTATCCTATGTGCATACAACAATAGATGAAACAAAAAGGAGATTGTACTAGAGTATCCTAGAATATTATAATTGAAATAAATAATTAAAATACAAGAAGAGATTTTAGAGTATAACATTGAAAGGATATTTTATCAAGTTGAGATATGTAATCACTAAACAACCTATATTTTAACCAAGACTAAGAAATGAAGATCCTCTTATGGAACATGAGAGGTTTACACAATTTTTAGAAGTAGTATATCCTAAGGAATTGTATTTTGGAAAAGAAATTGGATATGTGTCAATGTAGGAGGCGAAAATGTCACGAAGCTCTTTCAAGTCCAGTGTTTCTTGTATTTGGTTGGGTGCTAGTTTTCTTCATTAGTGATGTCGTTGGTGCCTTTAGGGTTTGTTACTATGTGGGATCCTAGATATTGGTGGGATTCATGATCTCCTCTTCAAATAATTATTTTACTGTCAAGTTTACTTTATCGCATGACTCTTGGTCCCTTGTTAATTTATATACCCTTAGCTCTCACTCATAACATTTGGGGTGTGGGGGGGGGGGGACATTTCCTCTGCGATCCTAAATAATGATTCAGATTCTCCTTGGATAGTTGCTAGATATTTCAACTCCCCCTTATTTCCTCTTGAGAAAATGGGTGGTCTAGCTAACTACTTTGATAGTATGATTGATATGGCAGTCTTCATTAGCAAATTTTGCCTCACAAACATTGAATTGTCAGGACAACCTTACACTTAGTATGATAATAGGAAAGGGGAACATCTCATACAAGTTAAGTTGGATAAATTCATTTTCTTGGCTAACTGGGATATTATTTTTAATGATACTCTTAGGGCCCTCCCAAGAATGGCGTTAGATCATAACTCAGTCCTTCTTAAATGGACTAACATGCAAGTTAAGGGGTTTAACCCTTTTTGGTTTGTGATTATGTGGACCACCCATCTAAGATTTATGGATTGTATTCAAGATTAGTGGAATAATCCTATTCAAGGGATCCTTGTGTTGAGGGTCACCCAAAATTTTGATAAGGAAGCAGGTCAAAGGTTGGAGTAAGACTACCTTTAGTGATATTTTTAAAAACAAAAAGGAGATCCTCTCTAAATTGAACAGTTTTCAAGATCACGAGGCCAATGGTGATATTTCAAAGTCCACTCGCGTAGAAGAGGAATCCTTGAGGATGAAATGGAAGGAAAACCTCAAGCAAGAGGAAATTTATGAGAAGTAAAGATCTAGAGTGCATTGATCGGAGGAGAATGATTGAAACTCTCAATTCTTTCACAAATCCGGTAGCAAGCATAGAATACAGAATACTATTGAAATCCTCAAGGACTATATGAAGTAGGAGGTCAGGGATGATTTCTAAATGGGAATAATGACATCTACTTACTTTTATCATTTTTTATTGAAGAAAAAATAAGTGCAGACAAATAGTTATAAGAATAGTTATTATAATGTATTCCTTTAGCATTGTCCTCTATTAAAAATACCTAGCTACTTACCCTGGTCACTAAGGAAGAAGTTAAGAATGTTGTATTTTCTATGGGTCCTACAAGGCTTCAAGTTTTGATGGTTTCCCCTTGGCCTTTTGCCAATATTTTTGGGACATCACAAGGTTTGATGTGATTATGGTAGCAAAGGACTTCATTTGGACTAGTAAGTTGTTAAGGAATCTCAATAGCTCTTATATTACCCTTATCCCCAAAATCTAAGAATCCCAAAGACTTGTAGATTATTGTCCCATTAGCCTATGTAATACTATTTATAATATTTTCTCCAAAGTGCTAGTTTTTTTTTTTTTTTTTTTTTTGTGGTAACTAATCAGCCAAGTACTATACACTTGCCATGTATCCTCACAAATTTGTGGTTAACTCGTCAAGCATTTTTAGGTTAATTTGTTAACTGTCCTTTGTTAACCGACATTGGTAAACTACCTAAAAGGCCTATAAATAAGTGGAGGTGTAATGTGAAGTTATCATATTATAATTTGTTCTTCGTTAGCTAATAAATTTAGTAGACAATTATTTCTCTGGTGGATGTATCCCATATTGGGTAAACTATGTTAAATCTTTGTGTTATTTTTTTGTCTTCTTTATTTCCACATTATCTTAATATTATTTATTGCTCATATCTACCTAAACCCTAATAACTGGTATAAGAGAGATGTATTTCTCAGTGGTTTGGTAGGAAATCTCAGATTTGAGTGGGAACAATGATAAAGGAAGGCAAGCTTAAGGTTGAGAAGTTAAATGAATAAAACTATCAACTATGGAAGATGAAAATGGTAGAATATCTATATTAGAAGGATCTTTATTTATCGTTGGGTAGAAAAACAAAGAAACCGATGACTATGAAGGATGAGGAATGGGATGTTATTGATAGGAAGGCATTAGGATCAATACGATTTTTCATGGCATTGTCGTGGCTTTCAATATAGCAAAAGAAACAATAATGAAGGGTCTAATAAAGGCATTAGACAAACTATATGATAAACCCTCAACCTCAAATAAGTTATTGCTTATGAAACATTTATTTAATATGAAGATGACAGAATGTGGGTTTGTTAGTGTTAGAGTTGATGAGAAAAAAACCACATCTCCCAAGAACACCTGCATGCAAACACCTTCCACAAAAAGAGAGAAACAAAAGCTATGGAGGCCTGAACACAAGGATCCATGAAAGAGGAGACATTCTTGATGTGCAAAAACAAAAGCTTCAATCAAATAAAATGAATGTGTTCAATAAAATTACAAGAGAGATCTATCCTTATAAAAGGAGATCAAAACCCTAAAAAGGGTGATAAACCTAGGTTGCATGATAATAATTAACAAAATAATTAATTATTATATGCCCAAAGTCTAGCTTAGGTAGAAAGAGATAATAAGTGACTTAATAATTAAATGAATATGGTTTATTTAATAAGAAAATAACTTATTACTCTAACACCCCCCTTAAGATAAACTTTAGGAGAAGCTAAAAACCTAAAAAGAACTACTGAAAGAAAATGGGTCCCGACAACAAAAGGCATGATTAGGTACCCAAGTACAAAAGAGAGTTTCTGTAAAAGAGTAGAAATAGAGAAAACCACATGGGAAAAACTCTACTAAAAAAAGAGATAAAGACTAGTCTGAAGGACTAAAGAAGCCTCCAAAACTAGGGAATGTTCCATAAAATAGGAACAAGGATGAACATGTACAACATCACTAAAGCAAGAAGTTGCAAACTTTTTCAAGAAGTAACTGTCGATCTGAAGATCCTCCACTGAAATATGACTAGGTAGAGAAGACTGTAATCTATGTGAGTGCCCTCAAATGACACTACTTGAATCAGGAGGCAAACAAAGACAAACACTTGAACTTGAAGATACAGATGGCATAAAACACCAAAGCCTAAAGAGTTGATCAATCAAATATGGAAGAGTGCCTCTAAAAAACTAGAAAGAAAGAGTGTCCATATGGTAAATGATCCATCTCACCGAAATGCATAGGTACCCAACCACTGCATTCACCTAGTACATAGGAACAAATATTGAATACATAGCTCACTCCATTGAACCAAGGAAGCAGAAGAACAAACAATAGAAACCCCCCCCCCCCCACCCATAATTCTGACATGGGAGAGGTGAGAGGTACACTGAAAAGATTGCCAATAAGAACTATATCATGAAGAACCAAGAACATCAAAGGTGCAAAGAGATTACAAACATAAATAAAGATACCTTGAGGCTAACGTTGTGGAAGGAACACTCACTTGAAAAAGGTAGATGGAAAACAAAGTCAAACATCAAACCCCCATGACACTTTATAATGGAGTGTGAGTACAAATAGCACAAACATGTTCAGGATCTCAAGCATGCAATAGAATGTCACTTTATCCCAGTGCACGTGCATAAAAGAATATTACAAAAGTGAAGTATACACTACTCAAAGAAGAGCAAAGGTTGGTGAAACAAAAGAACAACCTAAGAAGATCCATCCCCTAAAGGAAAGAGATCCCAGGACCTGTAACATCCAAGATATCCACTAGAGTGTATAAATGCAAAAAACTAAATAAAATATACATGGAGAAGCATTTGGAAAAATGAATCATAGCACTAAAAATATCATGGAACAATCTTTCTAATGATATCTTATTTTCCAAAAATGGAGTCCGAATGCTCAAGTTATACCCCAGGGAAGGCAAAAAAGAAGTTCTGCCTTTAAACTCATGGTGCAGAAAATAAAGGAAAAAAATCCAAAATTCAAAGCACTGAAAAGCTTTGCCTCTGAACAAGCTTTCCAGTGGTATCTTGTTTGGCCAATTTTAATATTGTATGCTCAAGTTATGAGCAAAATACCACAAGCAGCTCTGAAAGGCCCAAAAAAAGTGTAGAAGAGGGTTGATGCAATAAAGACGTCATCATTGATAGGATTAAATTTTATAGTCATATGGCCATCACCGCCAAAAGTCAATAGGGCCTAGGGGCCAAAAAAAATCTTGTTCTTGCTCATGTGGGTGACCAGGGGGCTGGCACCTAAGCCCTGGCGGTTGGGGGCTGGTCCCCATATAACCAGAGCCTGCGTAGAGGGGGGCTAAATAGGCATTAGCCGGGGAGTCACTGCTAGTGGTTGCCACTAGTGGTCCCACTAGAGGGAGCCTCTATCAGCATCATAAAAAAAAAAACAAATTGTCTCGAATTACGTGCCAAGGTCATACAAACTGACATGCAAAAAAATTTGCCTATGAGGCCAACTTGTCCAAATTTGACAAATTTTATATGGAAATAGGGGTTCTTGGGCACTTTGAATCCAACAATGAGGTCTGTTTGATCCCAAAGTGACCAAAAAAAGAGGTCTTCCCCACAAATTCAATAGAAAATCCTCTAAAAATTGTAGATTTGATGAACAAAGATGAATCTCTTAGGAAGAGGACAGGGGAAAACATGTCTGAAGCTTTGATACCATGTTGGAGTTGATGAGAAAATAACCCACAGGTCCCAAGAACACCTGCATGCAAACACCTATCATAGAAAGAGAGAAGCAAAAGCTATGGAGGCCTGAATGTAAGGATCCATGAAAGAGGGGACATTCTTGATGTGCAAAAACAAAAGTTGCAATCAAATTAAATGAATTTGTTCAATAAGATTACAAGAGAGATCAATCCTTATAAAAGGAGATCAAACCCCTAAAAAGGGTGGAGAAACCTAGGTTTCATGATAATAATTAATAAAATAATTAATTATTATACGCCTAAAGTTTAGCTTAAGTAGAAAGAGATAATAAGTGACTTAATAATTAAATCAACATGATTTAATTAATAAGAAAATAACTTATTAATCTAATAGTTAGTGATCATTTGAATGAGTTTAACATGGTTACTAGTCAGCTAAGTTCTATAAAAGTAAATTTTGATGATGAGGTTAGGGCTCTCTTGATTCTATGCTCATTACCTAAAAGTTGGAATGGATTTGACATGGTTTCAAGTAACTATGTCTCTAGCTAAAACACTTTAAAGTTTGATGTTGTTGTTGGTGTTATCCTTAGCGAGGAAATGGGATGGAAAAGCACAAGTGAGACATTGGGTAATGTTTTGACTATTGAGAATAGGGGATGCAAGAGGGAAAGAGGAAAGAGCCTAAGTAATTGTGGGAAATCTAGAAAGGGTAGATCCAAATATAGGGTAAATATGGAGTTTTGGCATTATGGAAAGAAAGGATATATGAAGATAGATTGTTGGTATCGAAAGGGAAAACAAGGGGATGGACAACAAGAAAATAAAAAGGAAGCAAACATAGCAGGTGATGTGTTTCAAGATTCTTTGTTTCTTTCTTTAGATAATATTACTGATTTTTGGGTCTTAGATCCAAGGGCTTCTTTTTATGCCACACCCAATATAAAGTATTTTATAAACTACGTTCAAGGTAATTTTAGACAGGTTTGTTTAGGTGATGATGAACATGTTGGCAAGTTGACTATATTGTTGTATATGACTTTAATTAAGTGTTGCCATTATGGAAACAAAGTCATATGGAGTTTTGGAGTCAGCGCACTTACTCACAAGATTAGAATTTGGTTAAGTTTGAAGACTGGACAGTTAGCAGAGCACCAGAGGAACAGAGCATCAACGCACGTGCATATGACTGAGTTATGGCATGCACCCTTAGAAATAAGCTTCTGAGTATGTAATAATGCTAATTCTAAGAGCACATGATCATATGAGTTAGTATGAAGAAGTTACAGTAAGATGAAGTGACATTGACAGTGAGCGGCAGAACAGAACAAAGCATGGAGCCAACTGTTGATAATTTGGTTAGCGCTTATAATATTGTTTTGTAAATATGTACCTATTTTATTTAGGTTATATACATTTTAATATCATTGTATGTAAACACACTTGAGCCAATTCATTTGGAAGCGTTGTATGTAATAGGTTAAAGGGCCGACCTAGTAAATAGTTTTGTTTGTGCATATAAATAAGACATGTGCCTTTGTAATTAAGTATGGGATGAGATATAGAGTTGAAATCAACAGAGTAGAAGTATGCAAAGATCAATTATAATGTTGTAGAGCTTTACAAGAGGTTAAAGTATCAGCACACCAAAGGAACTAATAAGACAAGTAGTGTCACAACAACAGTTCACCTTGCATATATAGTGTGTATCTAAGATCTAGAAGGTTGTAGCCTTCACCACTTGAGTAGTGAGCTCTAGGATAGTGTGTCCCCACCCCTAATATGGTTATTATAAAAGACTCCTAATAGGGTCCAACCCTTGACCAGGTCACTGTACTAAAAGCATTGTAAAGATCAACTCCTAACAGGGTTGTAAGATCTTCTAGCAGGGATCATAATACACTAGTATAGTTTATAGTGGGTGTCAATTCCCACCGAGGTTTTTACCTATTTGGGTTTCCCATAATCATATCTAGTTTCATGTGTTATTATTGTTTATCTTACTTACTTTTATATTCATTTCAGCACTTAAGCAATTAAGTTAAGTTTCAAGATGTATTGTCTTAAAATGGAAGCACTTCCATGATAAGAGCATTTAGCACTTTGAGTAAGTAGTCTGGGGTCATGTCAAGCACCTTGATCAGGTCTTTACTCGAATTTGGATTTCTCCCCCCATTCTGCTTCTCTTTCCACCTGATTTCACTTTATTTCTACATTTCCTAGCATCTTGGATTGAGGTCCTGAGGTTTCTTGATGCAAGGGAAATGGTCAAGAGGGGCCAAAAAATGGTGCACCCTAATGATCTAGCCTACTCAACAACATGCGGAAGCTAAAACAACAACAAGTGAGAGAGAGAATGCAGAGACTTTCATATATTTCATCAAATAGAACCATACATGCTGGGCTATAAGGCCTTCCTGGTTACAACCTGATATTACAATGAATTACATAAGTCCTCAAACATGCAAGGATCTGTCAAAAATCTCCAATCTTATCTCTTCTATCTTCTACCAAAAATTGACCCCTAAACTCTAACCAAACAATCACATTTATACAAGAGTCTATTGAACTAATTCGGCCTTCAGATCCATAATCAATGGAAGGAACGGTCAGATCTATGACCACATGCTTCCCAAAGGTGGATTCCAACATTAAATCTATGACCCAAAATAAATGCACAAGTCGGCCTCAACAAAAATCAAAATAAACTACTCGGTAAGCAAGGATGATCAAACAATAGACAAGCATCACCAAGCGCCAGTGAAACAACTGACTACCTAGGAAATGATCGACCATCCTCAGTAACCAAAGGAAACTAACCAACTCGGTCGAAGTAGGAACTGAGCAACACAAACAACCTTCAAATTCTTTTTGGTGACATAGGATTGCCAAGAACCCGAGATGCTCCTACATCAGACACCTGGGGTTATTTTGAAATGATTCTTCAAATTATTTAGCAGGTATGATCTGAGCTACATCCAACTTAGACTGTGAAATACATGAACTATCTTCCATCGGTCTATTCTTCCACTTTACCAGATATTCCATATACTATTTTCCTCTTGTACTCTTGCCAACTCTTTGATTCAGAATCTGCTCAATTTCTTCATTCTGCTTCTTAGGATATTCTGTCGGTATTGTCATTTCTTCATCAGGTTTATGATACTCATACAAATCAACAATGTTGAAAATAGGTGATATGTCCATGTCATCAGGTAATTCAATCTCATATGCATTTCCACTGTCAAATTTTCTTAGAATTTTGTAAGGTCCAAACTTCTTCATCTTTAGCTTTCCATATGTTTCAATAAGAAACTGACCTTTCTTCAAATGAACCATCACTTCATCACCAACATCAAAAGTTTTATGTATCCTTGATCTATCAGCTCTATCTTTGTATTTCTGATTACTATCTTCCAACTTTAGCTTCACATCTTCATTCAATGTCTTCATATACTCAGCAAATTTTACTCCTTCAACACTTCTCTTACTTTCATCAGCAATGTCTCTCAAATTAGATATACCTCTCGATTTTATGCCATTCACAATCTCAAATGGTGTTTTTCCAGTACTCCTATTCACTTAATTAGTGTATGCAAACTCTTCTTGTGCCAACATAGAATCCCAATTACTCGGTGTGTCTCCAACTAAACATCTCAAAAGATTTCCCAAACTTCTGTTCACAATTTCAGTCTATGCATCGATTTGTGGGTGAAATGTAGAACTATTTCAACTCAGTGCCAAATTTCTTCCAAAAGGTCTTCCAAAAGTATCCAACAAATTTACTATCTTGGTCAAAGATAATACTCCTTGGTAATCCATGCAATCTAACAATTTACTTAAAGAAAAGATTTGCTATATGTACTGCATCTGATGTCTTTCTACAAGGTATAAAATGTGCCATCTTAGAAAATCTATCCACAACCACAAACATGGAATCATTACCTCTTATTATCTTCAGTAAGCCAAGAACAAAATCCATACTGATGTCAATCTAAGGTTTCTCAGGTACAACAATCGGTGTATACAATCCATTATTTTGACTTATTCCTTTTGCAACTTGACAAACTCCACAACTTTTCACAAATTTTTGAACATCTTTATACAATTGCAGTCAAAAGTACTTTTCCTTAAGCAAATTCCATGTTTTATCAATACCAAAATGTCCAGCCAAACCACTACTATGCTTCTCCTTTATCAGATTAGTTCTCATTACTCCTCTTGGCATACATAAATGAATATCTTTAAACAACATGCCTTCCTGAATAAAATATTCATCCCATTTAGTATCTTGTTAATCTCGAATAGGTGCTCTATACCTTCTCCATGACTCAGAAAAATTAGGATCATTTTCATACAAATCTTTCATCTCATCAAAACCAAGAACTTTAATTTTCATCTCGGTCATCAAAGATCTTCTACTCAATGCATCAGCAACTCGGTTAGTGACTACACTCTTATGCTTTATCACAAATGTATAACTCTGCAAATACTCAACCCATTTCATATGTCTCTAATTCAACTTATTCTGACTACCCAAATACTGTAAAGCCTTATGATTAGTGTACAATAGAAATTCACTTGGTATCAAATAATGTCTCCATTTCTTCAGTGCTTGAATAATAGCATAGAATTCTTGATCATACACAAAATATTTCCTTCTAGCATCATTCAAATTTTCACTAAAGAAAGCAATAGGTTTACCTTCTTGACTCAACACAACTCCAATTACACTTCCACTTGCATCACATTCTACTTGAAATACCTAACTAAAATCAGGTAATGCCAAAATAGGTAATTCAGAAACCTTCTGCTTTAGAGTCTCAAAACTTTTATTAGCTCCATGTGTCCACTTGAATTCCTTTTTGTCTCCTCTAATAGTCTCAATCATAGCATTACAAATTGAACTGAAATTCCTTATGAACTTTTGATAAAAACTTGCCAAACCATGAAATGATCTTACCTCACTAGCATTAACAAGTGTAGGCCAATTCAAAATAGCTTCAACCTTTTCAGGATCCATCTTCAAACCATCAGCTGAGATCACAAATCCTAAGTACACAATCTCCTCTTTCATGAATGAACACTTTTTCAGATTTATCAGCAACTTTTCTTCTTTCAATCTCTACAAAACTTGTCTAACATGCAACAAATGTTCTTCTCTGGTCTTACTAAATATCAGAATATCATCAAGATATACAATCACAAATTTAGCCAAGAATTTCTTCAAAACTTCATTCATCAGCCTCATAAAAGTACTCGGTGCATTAGTTAAACCAAAAGGCATAACCAACCACTCATACAAACCTTCTTTTGTCTTGAAAGTAGTCTTCCATTCATCACCTTCTCTGATTTTGATATGATGATACCCACTTTTCAAATCAATCTTTGTAAAATGCTTTGCTCAAGTCAAACTGTCCATTATGTCATCCATTCTCAGTATAAGAAACCTATACTTCACTGTTATCTTATTGATTGCTATGGAATCAATACACATTCTCCATTCTCCATTCTTCTTAGGTGCCAATACAACAGGTACTACACAAGGACTCAAAATTTCTCTGATCAAACCTTTCTCCAGCAACTCTTGAATCTATCAGTTCAATTCCTGATTCTTAGTAGGTGTTAACCGATGAGGTGCCTTATTCGGTAAACTAGCTCTAGGGATTAGATCCATACAATGATCAATGCTTCTTTCCAGTGGAAAACCATCAGGTACATTATCAAAAATGATTTCAGTATACTCAATGAGCAACTTATCAATCTCCTTACGAACATTATCCTCTGTTTTCTTACTCGGTTTGTTAGGAATCACAACAAAACATACATCATTCATTTTCAAGTCTTTAACAAACTTTCTTACTTCCATCAAGAAAACTTTCACAGATGTGCAAACATTACTAACAGGTTCTTCCATCAATGGTAACAAGATTTGTTTCTTTCCATCAACCACAATAGTATACTTATGCAATCTTCCATCATATATAGCATGTCTACCATATTGCCAAGGTCTACCCAACAAAATATGACAACAATCCATAGGCATGAGATATCACACAACACCTTATCATAGTACTTTCCAATTTTCAAATTTACATAACATTGTTCACTTACCAAGAGTGTATCCTCATCTTTGATCCATGAAATCTGACAGGGCTTCAGATGTTCCAACCTTTCCAACTGTAGTTTAGTGACCATCTCCTCAGATGCCAGATTCTCTAAGCCACCACTATCAATGATTACCTTCCAAAATTTATCAGAAACTCTACATCTGGTCTTGAGCAAACTTTTCCTTATCGGATCTTCATTTTTGCTTTCATTCCACAGTGCTCTCCTTACCATCAAGTTATTTTCCTTCTCAAGTTCATTCAATGACTCTTCTTGCACCAGAGCATTTCTACTGCTACCAGCCTTCTTACTTGCATGTGTACATTCAAAAGATCTATGTCCTTCTTCTCCACAATTGTAACAAGTTCCTCAGAAACTTCCTTTGCTATAACCACCTCGGTAGTTACTGCCTCTACCTCTAGATGAACTTTCACCTTTCCACTTGGTCTTGCCTTTGTCCAAATTTGTATTTTTAGGTTCAGATCTACCATTTTCACCATTAGATCTACCTCTTCCTCTAGGGAATCTACCACCTCTTCCTCTCTATCTTTGTTCATGTCTCTTGTTCAATTTCTCCTTGACATTCAAAGCAAATTGATCAGCCTCTTCAATGCTTTCCAACTTAACCAAGCTGATCTCCTCTTGGATGGAAATTCTCAAACCGTTTAGGTATCTAGCAATTCTTTCCACATCATCTTCATCATGTCCAAATCTGATATCCAATCTATATAATTCCTTAATATACTCCTTTACCAAGCTATCTTTCTACTTCAAAGTTTGCATTCGCTGAACTAGGTTAATCTGATAATCATAGGGTAAGAAATTTCCTTTTAACTTATTCACCATCTTGTTCCATACCTTGATTTTGTCTTTGCTTTTCCTTTTTCTATCCAGTTGCAGATGTTCCCACCATAAGGATGCATGAATTTTCAATTTTGTGCTTGCAATCTTCACTTTCTTGTCTTCAGGAATGTTCTCATATTCAAAATACTTTTCCATCTTGGTGATCCAGTCCACCAATTCATCAGAATCCAACTTTCCACCATACTTAGGAGGATTGAAATGTGGTGTCGACTTCAAACTTTTCAAAGCCTTCAAAAATCTTTCTTCACCTTGATCCATCACAGGTGCAGGTTTTGCATTCGCCTGTTCTTCATCAACTTCATCATCACTAACATCTTCAAGATGTCTAACTCTTCTTTGGGTTGTTTCAATGACTTCTAGTCTAGCAACAATTTGCCTTAGCATATCTGTGAATCCTAGATCTACATCTCACCTCCCACAAACCATCTTGACAACCCTCTTCAATTGCAGGTCAGATCACAATCTGCTACCCCACAACAATCAACTAGGGCTTCAAGAGGAACCTACAAACCTAGATCCATAGACCTAGATCAAGATATCACCTCACTCTGATACCACCTGACACAAGGGAAATGGTCAAGAGGGGCCAAACAATGGTGCACCCTAATGATCCAGCCTGCTCAACATGCGAAAGCTAAAACAACAAGTGAGAGAGAGAATGCAGAGACTTTCATATATTTCATCAAATAGAACCATACATGTTGGGCTGTAAGGCCTTCCCGATTATGGCTTGATATTACAATGAATTACAAAAGTCCTCAAACATGCGAGGATTTGTCAAAAATCTCCAATCTTATCTCTTCTATCTTCTACCAAAAATTGACCCCTAAACTCTAACCAAATAACTACATTTATACAAGAGTCTACCGAACTGAGTCGGCCTTTAGATCCACAATCAATAGAAGGAACGATCAGATCTAGGACCACATGCTTCCCAAAGGTGGATTCCAACATTAAATCTGTGGCCCAAAATAAATGCACAAGTCGACCTCAATAGAAATCAAAATAAACTACTCGGTAAGCAAGGATGACCGAGAAACAAACAAGCATCACCGAGAACCAGTGAAACAACCAACCACCTAGGAAATGACCGACCATCCTCGATAACATAAGGAAACCAACCAACTACTGACCAACTCGGTCAAAGCAGGAACCAAGCAACACATACAAACTTCAAATTCCTTTTAGTGACACAGGATTGCCAAGGACCCGAGATGCTCCTGCATCATTTCTGAACTCAAGGTCAAAGATGACCTCAATCCTAACCTAGGTTAGGGATGACCTCGACCCTGACCTAGGGTGGGGTCTACCTCATCCTTGACCCAGATTTCAAATTTTAGGTTCCCATGATTTCTGGATGTTGGGTTTCAGAAATATTTATTTTCCCGATTCCGAGTCAGCCATTTCAGGTTTCAGAATGGTAAATCCTTAAATTGCATTTAATATGGGTCCATTTCTAGGGGTTGAAGTTAATTGGGATTTAATTCCCTAATGTCGGCCTTCTCTAGAGGATTGTGCCCTAGATCACTATAAAAGGAAGCCTTCCTCTCTCATTTTCTCCATCCACAATCAAGTTTCCATCCACTCTCATGATCAAGCCATCACTTATTCATGAGCATTCAAGAAAAGATCAAGCAAAAATTTTCAAGGAAGCATTCAAGTTTTCTTCTCTATTCAAGTTCTCCATTGAAGATCAAGGATTCAGGCATTCGAGTCTTTGAAGGGATTTGGTTCAAGCATGCAAGATTCATCATTCAAACCCTAGATCTAGCCATCATGATGGTGTGATCTTTCTTCAAGATCCTTTGTTCATCTTCTAGATCCATTTATTCTTCTATCAAGGTGGATTCCAAGCATACAAACATGGAGGTTTTGTATTTACTTTCATGGGTTTGATTTACATTTGCCATTGTTGTGTTCAAGCTTTCATATCAATATACTTGTTTGCATTTCGAATACAATTGCATATCTATTTGAATTACATAGCTTCATTGTTAGATCTACTTCTACTACCTTCTAGCATTCTCAATTTCAATTTCAATATTAAGTTTGATTCCAAATTGGGGTTTGACTAAGGCAAACCCCTCAAACAAACAACAAAAACCCTCTTTTTCTTGCAGGTACAAGTGTGGAACTACGAATCTGAGCTTGGATTTGGATACCCTTTTCGGCGAGCTTCCGAGATCCATGAACAAAGTCAAGGATGACCTTCAAAATCTCAAAGTAGCCTTTGACCTTTTTATCGGGGTCAAAGACTACCTGCTGTCAAAAAGATAAAATTTTTCTGGGTTTTCTTCATCTCGACATGTACAGTTTGAAACAGGTTGCAGAATTGCCTAAAACTGCACACAGATATCAGGAATTAGCATTTTCCAGATTTGCCCTATTTTGAGGTTAGTATTTTCCTTTCAATTATTTCAGATTTTAAGCATATATTATCCATAGGGAAATATAAGGTTTTCTCCTTATTTCATATTCTCCATAGATTGATTCTTTTATGTATTAACCTTTTGGTTGATCAATTTGGATCTTTCCTTTGGGAATTTGGATTTAGAATTAGATCTCATATTTCCCCCATATATTTTAGGGTGGACCTGATTCCATCCTATTCACAAGATATTAGAAAAGTAATAATATATAGAACACCGATTCACCCCCCCCTCCCCCCCCCCCCCCTCCTCTTAGTGTTCCCATTCCTAACAGAACCATACAAAATTATTGGAAAGGGAAACATACAAATAAAATTACCAAATGGTAATCAATGGTTGTTGAAGGAGGTGAGACATGTTCCTAGTTTGAGAAGAAATTTAATATTAGCAATAAAACTGGGAAGTGATGGTTGCATAGTCATATTCACAAATAATTCATGGAAGGTTACTAAAGGTTCACTAGTAAGAGAAAAAGGAGCAAAAGTAGGTGCATTGTATTTATGTACTAGAAATACTAATTATACTATTTCCCTAGCTTCCACGAGAACATATAGAAATCTATGGCATAATCAACTTGGGCACATGAGTGAGAAGGGGATGAAGCTTCTCCATTCAAATTATTTATTTCTTGGTTTGGAACAAGTCGATTTGGATTTTTGTGAAAACTATGTTTATAGAAAATAAAAGAGGGTTACATTTCTTAGATTTGGGAAGGAAAAGAAAAGTGAAAAGTTAGAGCTTGTGCATTTTGATGTAAGGGGGCCAACCCATGTACCATTCCTTGTTGGGTCTTATTATTATGTTACTTTTATTAATAATTCAAGTGGTAAAACTAGGGTTTATTTCATTCCAAGAAAATATGATGTATGTGAAGTTTTTAAGAAATGGAAAGCTTTGGTTGAGAATGAGATAGGAAACAACTTGAAGTGTCTTAGATTAGATAACATGGAGGTGAGTACTAGAATAAAGAGATTGATATTAATTTATCATATCATGGGATTCATAGATAAAAGATAGTTCCTATAACCCCACAAGATAATGGGGTGTCTACAAGAACATAACTATCATGGAGCGTGCAAGGAGCATGAGATTGTATGCAGGATTACCTTTGTAGTTTTGGTCAAATGTTGTATATAATGTTGTTTATTTGATAAACAAAGGGCCTTCGAGTTTCTTGGATGGTGGTATTCTAGAGGAGACATGGATAGGAAAAAAGGTAAACTAGTTATTTTTGAAAACTTTTAGTTGTGAAGCATTTGTCTATATTGATATAGAAAATCGATCAAAGCTTGAGGCAAAATCTAAGAAGTGTACTTTTTTGGGGTACAACATTACTGATTTTGGTTATCATTTATGGGATTTTTAGAATCACAAAATTATTAGGAGTAGAGATGTCATATTCAATGAAAAGTTCATATACAAGGATTATATACAAGGGAAGAAGCAAGAAGAGGAACACACAAAATGCATGGTGCTTGATGACATCCCAATAAATTTAGTCCCAACAATGCCATAAAATTTGAAACAACCAGAGTTCCTCAAACTCCAACAAGATGATCTTACAAGATAAGTAGACCTCCTGAACAATATTCTCCTTCATTATATTATGTATTATTGACTGATTTTGGTGAACCAAAATTTATTTAGAAGTAATGCAGGTTGAAACTAGGAAAAAGTGGGAGCGAGGAATGAAAGAGGAAATGGATTCCTTGGTGTACAATAGAAAATAGTGATCAATCCTAGTATGTATATCACTCACCAAATCATACTATGCATTGGAATACAAACCTATCCTTAAACAAATCTAAATAGCACAACCAAAAAATGATGAAGGGGTGCTAATGCAAGATCTAGGTAAAAGGGGGATTTGGTTATTCCTTATTGAATAAAGTGTGATTATGATATGTATATGTATGAAATACAACTATGTTATGATGGATGAAATTATTTCTTAGAAGATGCAATATCACAGACAGTTGAACGAGTGACTCGTGAATGCTGTCAGGATTTTTCATCTCGTCAGTTCCTCGAGCAATCAATGGCAAGAAATCCTCCTCATCTTTGAATAAATCCTCCTCACAATGATATGGAATTTGAGTTCCTATGGCATGGTAAACTTAATGACCATTAATTGTAAATAAACCCTGCTTGGAGGTTATCGAAATTGAACAAGCTGGACCGAGGGATATATACTTCTATAATGTGTTTTTGATTGGCCTTCCGGAAGCCCTAAAAATTATATAGCCCCCTTTACCCCGTATGATGCATAAAAGTAAATACTAGAGGGAAATAGAAATAATTAACTCACCTTGAAGCTACAAGAGGAGGAATGAAATTTAGATATGGATTTGATTATTTTAGAGCTGTTAGAAATGGAAATAGTTCTATATCTGGGACTTTAGTGTTTGTATCTTCTGATTGTGAAAATTTCAAATTCCTAGGGCCATGCCAACTCAAGTCAGCCTTTTCCAATAAAGTTGGCATTTTCCTGTAGACTCCAAATCTGGTGAAATCTGGGAAGGATTAGTTGTTGGTTTTGTAACTCTAAAAATCTAAATCCGAGGTTGCACCACTTGTTCTTGCCTATAAGAAGGGGAAATTGTTGTGGAAAAGGGCTTGCCTTGGTCAAGCCCCTATATAGGAATTAACTTTGAAATGTAATTGAAGTTGCATAAGGTAATGTGATCTAGATCTGAAACACAAATCACCTTATACCTCAATGTTGCAATGCCCCTTTGGAGATAATCACAAGTATTGATGCAATAGATTGGACTCCACAAAAACCCAATAGTAAATCATGAAACCAAACCCTTGAGTGATGAATTTTGTAGTTTTCTATAATGTTGGATTGAGGAAGAAAGAAAATAAGAATACTTGATGGCTTCCTTGCACTTGAATCTCTTGAATGCATAATGGATGAATTATAGCTTGCATGTGGATATATATTGATCATTAATTATAGGTGTGTAATAGGTGTTAAAATGGGAGGAGAGGTCTCATTTTATACACATTTTTGGGCCCATATTTTGCAAGGCCAACCCTGATAAAGGATCTAAAAGATAAACCCCCGTATCAGGACCAAAGCCCACTAAAATGCAATACCATGGGACAAGGCTAACTTAGGTCAACCGTATCCAGGAACATTTAATCTGGGACCCAAGGATTAATGCCAAGAAAGGGTGTTGAAATCCATAGCCTACCCAGAATGAATCAACAAGACTCTTAGGACTCTTGTAGTGCTTGCACTCTTCTCTTCATCTTTATTAACTTCAAACTCTACAAATTCATTCCGCTTGACCCATTTATCCTTAAATTTTGCTTTCAGCTATGCTAGTTGTCTATCTTCTTCATTCAAATCTTTTTCTTTTGTGAATGGTCTAAAAGACTTCTTCACTAGTCCTCTAAATATGTAATACTTCACAAGCTTTCCATCATTATTACACTTGAAACATGTCACCTTCTTTTTAGGTTTTAATTGTTTGTAATCAATCTACAGCTTACAATACTTAATAATGTGACCAAAGATACTGCATTTGTAACATAAGATCTTTCTAGGTCTGGTAATAGGTTTCTTAACCTCTTCCACTATCTTGTTAACTTAATCCTTACTGGTATTAGAAACATTGTTTTGCATAATATTATTTTCTTTACATGTTTCCTTATCCTCAGATTGTCTATGCTCTGCATCTTTACTACATTCACCTTTTTTAATATTTGCCTCATTCGAACTTTTCTCTTTTTTCTTCTTGAGAAAGTCATTCAAGTGATCATATGCAGGTCTATTAGACCTCATATCATGTTTTCTACATTCTTTTATATCGTATCCATACAAGTAGAAGTTAAAACAAAAACCAGTAAACTTGGGCTTAGGAGTACCTTTTTTAGTTGGTTTCTTTGATTGATCTTTATGACTGCAATCTTTTTCATTGTCCTTGTAAGGAAGTATCTCAGGTTCTGTTATCAAAAACTCTAAATCTAACTTCTTAGGTGAATCAAGATTCACCATAATTTTCTCTTTCTTCTGATCGGGATTGTCATTAAATCCTACTCCTATCATGTCTCCAACAGGCTTCTGCATGTCAATTTTCTCATCTAATGTCTTTCTACTCTCATGAATTTTTTCTATGCAACCTTTAGTCTGATCAAGTTCACCAGTAATGGTGATGTAGTGGCATAAGGAGGGATAGAAAAAGCTAGGGCCAAGGGAACACCTAACTATCTAGCCATCTTGTAGAATAAAAATAATGGAAGCACACAACATAAAGAATAACACCAAGGAGAGAAAGAAAACACTTTATTAATTCATCCAATTTCCCATATACATGCCCGACTGTGAGGCCTTCTAGGTTACGACCAACAAGCTTTAACTATATCTATCTCTTTGTATTCTTCCTTACTCCTAATTTTTTTCCTTTCTCACCCTATATCTAAACATTCTTATTTGTACTTGCCAAAATGGCTTATAAAAGATTTTAGATCATTACATAATAGAAGTTCAACCACAAAAAGGTCTACACACATCCCAAGACAAGATCCCTACATTAAATATGCAACATAAATTAAATACATAAGTTGGCTCCAACTAAGAACCAATCACAGAAAAACTCGGTCAAAGAAGAATCAAGCATCAACAAATAACAAGTTCACTCAGCAAAGGAAGGACACTTAGCCAACACTAGGTTTCTCAGCACATACAAGACTCAACCAATATTGGATAGCTCGACACACACAAGAATGCTCGTCAAAGACTACAACTTGACACTTACTGACAAAATGAACAAAATGAGTAGGATAGAAAGGCAACCCAACTTGCTCCTACATCAAACAACTTGGGTTGAAAGAAGTGATTCTCCTAAATCATTGAGATGTCACAACCCGAGATGAATCCAACTCAGATTGAGAAATCCATGTAGCATATTCAATTGGTCTATTCTTTCATTTCACCAAATATTCATAGTAATACTTTCCTCTTGTGCTTTTACCAATCCTCTAATCCAATATATGTTCAATCTCTTCAACTTGCTTCTTAGGATAATCATCTAGTAAAACAACTTCATCATCTGAATCATAATACTTATGCAAATCAACAATATTAAATATAGGAGATATATCCATGTCATCAAGTAACTCAACTTCATAAGCATTACCACTATCAAACTTTCTCAAAATTCTACAAGGACAAAAATTCTTCATTTTCAGCTTACTGTATGTTCCAACAAGAAATCTTCCCTTTTTTAAATGAACCATTACCTCATCACCAATTTAAAAAACATGATGTCTCCTAGACTTCTTAGCATTTTTCTTATATTTCTGATTACTTTGTCCCAACTTCAATTTCAATTCCTCATGTGAAGACTTCATAAAATCAACAAATACTTCCCCTTCAACACTTCTCTTTTCTTCACCAATAATATCACTCAAATATGATACTCTTCTAGGCTGCATTCCAGTAACAATCTCAAAAGGTGTTTTTCTTGAACTCCTATTCACATAATTATTATATGAAAACTTAGCTTATGCCAATACCATATCCCAATTACAAGACTTATCTTCAACTAAAAATCTCAACAAATTACCCAAACTTCTATTCACAACCTCTATATATTTATCTATCTGTGGATGGTGTGAGGTCCTACCCCGACCCATCTTAGCTTGACAGTTGTTTTGAAACTTGGTTCATCTTGATGATACATTGTTTAGAGACATTAGACCTATTTTGGATTATGACATGCTATCATTAGACCTTATGAGATGATTGTTATAGATTTATATGATGATGATGTTAGTCATACTCTTTATATGCTCGTATTAGTTTCATGCTTACCTTATGATATATGAAATTTTGAATTCTGCATTTGTTACATTATCTTATAGAATAGTAAATGTTGATAGTGTAATGATTCAATGATTAACTTAGGGTTACTTGTTTATGTGTAAATTGAAAATTACATTTTGATGTTTGTAGAATTAGGTTATAATGTGGATTATGTTTATGATTCATGAAATGCAGTTCTTTTATATATATTGAGTTTAGATGTTATTATTTCACTTTCGATATGATTATATATGCATTGAGTTTATGAGATACTGACATCAGAATCAAGTGTGCAGGATTATGACCATGGTTGTAAATGCGAGGAAACAAAGATGGATCTATGTGAAATCAGTTTAAAACCAAGGTCATCTCTAAGAAGAGAATGACCTCATTGTAATGTGATTTTATTTCATAATGTGATGCATGTATGTATGATGTTGTAAATATTTGTAAATACATTTTGATGTAAATGTAATTATACAAATGTAAATGTAAATGTTAAATATCCACTAGGCATGCCAAGTGTGTAATGTGATGTGTACTTTTGTGAGGTGTCACTTGACACTATTGTGATGAGATGGCATGTCTAAGTGGAATGTGGAACCTACCTTTTCCTTAGGTTATCTTGTGTATCCCTAGGCTTGGTTAGTGGTTTAGAAAACTAAGGTTTATTTCATCATGATTCCATTTTCTGATGCAAACTTTACTAGGGTTTTTGAAGGGCTATATGGAGCCCTATGGTGTAGTTAGAGTGGGTTTTAAGTGCCCCAAGGCATAGGCATGGGTTAGGGGGCCAACTTTCACCATTTTCACTTCCCTAGGCTTCCATATATATTGCCTCTCTAAGTGGGACATCTTTGGTAATGATGAATTTTGAAATGTTTTCTAGGTTAACTCACCTTCCCATGTTTTGAATTGCATTCCATTTCCATAGCAAGGGCAAGTGGAAAGTTAGCAAGGATCTGGAAACCCAACTTACTTTGGGATGAGGGAATGAGAGAGGAATGTTTTAGAGTCTTTAGGAAAAAGAGACTAAGAAGTTAGACACTTGATGACTAGTTTGGAGTTTGAGAGAAAAGGACTTGAGAAATTCTAGTGGTTTTTGAGAAGTGAAGCAAACTAGGAAGCAAAGGGATAGCTCTTCTACAAACCTCCATTGTCATTACTTAGGAAAAAGGTTGGTGGTTCTACTTTGTATTGTTCATGTTATTGTATTGTGAAGATGAATCTTTTGTGAGAGTTTGTGATGTTTTGTTTTCAATATGCTCAAATATTTTTTGTTCTTGTATTTTCTTTTTGTGTTTATGAATTGTGAAATGGGTGTGCAATATAATTTATCATCCTTAGGAGGATTTGAGAATGTCTTGGGGTAAAGGGCATAGTTGGGAAATCTATTTGTTTTGAGAGCTTGGATGTATGGGCATCTTTGAGGCCTACTTATGTTATAACTTGGGAGCCATAAGTGATGTTTTTGAAGCTCTTGTGATGAGCTGGATTATTGGAAGGGAGCCTTGAGAAGGCATGTAAGAATTTTTAGTAGTACTTGTTTTGTTTAAGTATGGCATCTCCATATGATATATTTCCACCTTCACCCATATTTGGATCAATTATAATTCCTATGTGCTAGCTTGGGATTGGGAGTGAAATTTGTGATGTCTATGTTTCTTGTTGATGATTATGGGTGTTGATTGTTTATATCCCATCCTTCTTTGTTTCCCCTAGCTCGGGGGTGGCCATGTAATGACCTAGGCTGGGAGGTGAGCCTCCATGGTCATGTGGTAAATGCCTTTGTGTTGCAGGTTTTGCTTGAGTATGAAAAGATGAAGTTGCTGATTTGAAGTTGAAAGGAAAATTGAAGGGATAATTTAGGTGTGACAAGCCTAAAAGAAATTGTCCTATTCAAAATGTAAATTCATGAACTTGTAAATGTATAAAGAGAAAATTTGTAAATAAAGTTTGATTAAATCCTCTTGTATGAAGAAATTAGCATTAGGTGTATTTCAAAATATTTCTTATCAAAGATTGAATATTTCATAGTAGATAAATTTCCTGCAATTATAAAGGAAAACTGTTGTTGTTACATGAATTTTGTGAAAATATGAAAGGGTTTTAATTTATTAATTGCTTTATTTCCTGCAACCTCTATGTTGTTCGAAATGATGAAATTTTATAAGTTTAGCAAACAAAGAATGATATTACAAATGATTAAGTTTTCTGAATAAAAGAAGAAATAAAGCATCATTTATTTAAAAGTCATTTATCTGCTATTCTATTTGTAATAAGCATCTGGATTTTATTAAGGGGTAATTATGTTGTGTTTTTCCCATTAGATTTTTGGGCATTACATTCTAGTATCAAAGCTCATGTTTCAGCTCTAGGACCTTGTTTATTTTTGACATTAAAGGGAAATTACTATCTTAAATTCCTGCTTCCTGCAATGAACAAATGAGAAAAGTACTATTGAGAGTATTTAAAAAAAGAAGAAGTGAGATTCCAATTGTCTTTTTGTGAATATTTCTTTATTTAATTTGAAAGATGGACCTCTGCTGCTATTTATGAAAGTACTGGTTTTTTAGAAAGTGTTGTTTTTGTACTAAGCTAGAATAATAAATTCCTTTATTATTCTGAATTTTACCTTACCTAGGTTGCAATCCTCATTTCCAGAATTCTGTA
Source organism: Chamaecyparis obtusa (assembly GCA_027943335.1). Lineage (NCBI taxonomy): Eukaryota > Viridiplantae > Streptophyta > Pinopsida > Cupressales > Cupressaceae > Chamaecyparis > Chamaecyparis obtusa. The sequence continues at coordinate 418,401 of BSBK01002907.1, read as the reverse complement.
TTTAAAATAAAGTTTTAGTGTTGATTTATCATTTAAGGGTTCTCTATTTTCTGTTCCTTCCATTTGATTTAGAAATACCTGTTAAAAAAAGAGGATATGATTTATATAAACATCAATCTAGGAGGAAAACTGGACATTAGGATTTGCATGTGAGTTAATTCAGTATACAGAATTATTAATCAGATAATGTAAACTGTGAATATTTATTCTGTAATGAACCTGCAACAAAATAGAACTGTTAGATTTACACAATAAATCCGGATACATACCACTCTTGTGTTAAACTTATTAATATATATACATTTAAAGTATTGCTGATATGCATATATATAGGCATGTTATTAAATGTAGATATACTAAATGTCATACTTAAGAAGCTATTAATCCTGAGAATAGTAAAATAATACATTTCAGTGTTAAACAAAAAATAGGGTAAGTATTTATATACTATATATATATAACATAATGCATACTATATATATAAAATAAAAATATCTTAAGGGTTTCATTTAAATAAATTATGTAAAAGGAAAATGCCATACTTTATAGTATATATAGCACACTGTTATTATGTATATTTATATACATTTCTCTTATATACATATATAAAAAAATGTGCTATTGTGCATAAGAAATTACTTTGAATTTATCTCTGACTGAATGTATATTTTATCTATTCATTAATATATGTATATATATTTAGTATTATATATATACACATATATTAATATAATAATATAATAATATAATAATAATATATATATATATATATATATATATATATACACCTTAAACTATTTAAACTTATTTTTTTATATATTAAGTTTATTTAAGCTCCCATTTCGGGAATCAAACTGGAGATCTTGTTATTACAAAGAGAAGCAGCAACCGCTGCACTGCATGCCAATGCCTATTTAAACTTATTATAAAATTATATATATATATATATTATATAAAAAAAAGGGAACAAATTTTTTTAAGGGCGTAGCCCTAAGTTCCTGCATGGGGGGCCGAAGCCTCTCATTGTGGTCGGTGACCTACTGCCACTACAACACATAGTGGTGTTACGCATGGCAACACCGCCAGACAGTCTTCCCCACGGGGAAGGCTGAGCTGACGAGACTGCCATGCGCAGCCCTTGCTATGGGACTGCTGGCAGTTCCCCCCCCCTCTTCCTTAGCACTCGACCGCATGTAGAAAAAAGGGGTACGGTTAGCTATGGCCACCGACCTTAGATAATTTATTTTGATGCAAATAAAAATATTAAATATAATGCAAAAACCCTAGTTTAGGAAACAAAAAATAAATTAGACACAACATACATTTCTGGAAATAAATGTGGAGGAGGAAGCCCCAGATCTGTGCCATCAAAACCCTTATATTGTGAGTGATATAAAATGCCAATCACTGAGTTGACGTATAATGTTCTTTTTAGTGTTTCAAAGATTTTTTTTTTGTTTAATGCCATGCCCAAACATCACCAACCTAAAGACTAGATCATTAATTTAAAACTTGATAATGTTATTTTTATGGGGCCAATATATGCGGCTAGTATATTGGTCAATGTAAAAATAGCATTACAACTTAACCTGGAATTATGTTGGAATCTTTAATACTCTTGGAAATTAATGACTTACCTATATAAACACTAGAGTTCTGGTTAATTAAATTTTTATAAAGAAGTTTAGACTTTTCTCATCTTCAATGTTTATTATGTCATGATAGGAGAGCTCATTTATTGTCCTTTCTAAGACATCTATCCTTTCAAGGAAAACTTTAGTAAAGCGAGGTTGGTAGTAGGATGCCTCTAGTCACGTGTAGCACTCGTCGATGTGGGCGGAAACCCAGGGGTGACCGAGTGGTAGTAGAGGGAGATGAGCGGGCAACCGAGGGAGTAGGTGATGTGTAGGGGCCCCCTCCTTCCCCGCCACCTAATCCCAACCAGGATATTCTTAATGCTTTGTAGAATTTAGTTGGTATTATCATGGATAGATTGCCTTCGGGAGGCCAGCAGGCCAAGTTCTAGGAGCGGGGTAGGAGTACCCCTCCTAGACGAGTAGAGGAGTAGATAGTTGATGAGGACAAGTTTGTACACATGCCAGAGCCACCACCACCAGTAGTGCCAAGAGTGCACCAGGATACAGGGGACCAGATCAGAAACCTCATACGACTACATGCACCACCCTTTTCAGGATCCATGGGTGGGGAAGATGCTGAGGCTTAGCTTTTGAGCCTTGAGAGATGTTTTGGGTTATGCCCTTATGAGAGCAACCTTAAGGCATGACTTGCAGTTCACATGCTGAGGGGGACTGCCTCTACATGGTGGAGGCAGGAGGAATATAAGAGTCAACTTGTCATAAACACCCTCACATGGGGGAGACCTTCATGGAGAGGTTCTAAGCCTGATATATGTTAGAGCACTTTAGACAGTGTCACATCGATGAGTTTCATGACCTACAACAAAGAGGACTATCAGTAGCATAGTATGAGTGTAGGTTTCTCAAGCTCCTTCCTTATGTTGATTACATGAAGGACAAGAAACTCTAGGTCAATCACTTTATTAAGGGGTTGAAATATGTCATAGCTAACAGAGTGCGGATGGTACCATCAGGAGACTTTTGTGATATAGTTGAGAGGGCCATGATAGTTGAGGAGATCCATAATAGGTCTCATAATGCACACGACATGTCACATAACCATAGCTTCACACCATAGTCTTCTAGTTTCTAGAAATTCCACTGGAAGGGAAATCAAAAAAACTCTAGCACACCACAACAGCAGTAACAGTCTCAACAAAGTCCTTGACATGACCAAGGAGCTCAGTCATCAAGAGATGACTTTAGTAGATACGGTATGACAGGTGGGCAACAATAGTCCAGAACTCAGGGGAGTCAGTTCCAAGCTAGAGGATCATGTTATACATGTGGTGCCATGGGGTACATTACTAGAGATTATTCTATGGGATGCCCAGTCGGTAGTCAGATGATGACAGCTTCAGAGCATCTTGGGAGGACACAACATAGATGAGAGATCAATACCCCCATCTATTTGATGAATTTTGGGAGAAAGTTCATGCCTGGGGGGGGGGGATGTGAGGCCCTACCTCAACCCATCTTAGCTTGACAATTGTTTTGGCACTTGGTTAATCTTGATGATACATTGTTTAGAGACATTAGACCTTATGAGATGATTGTTATAGATTTATATGATGATGATGTTAGTCATACTCTTTATATGCTCATATTGGTTTCATGCTTACCTTATGATATATGAAGTTCTGAATTCTGCATTTGTTATGTTATCTTATAGAATAGTAAATACTGATAGTGTAATGGTTCAATGATTAACTTAGGGTTACTTGTTTATGTGAAAATTGAAAATTACATTTCGATGCTTATAGAATTAGGTTATAATGTGGATTATGTTTATGATTCATGAAATGCAGTTCCTTTATATATATTGAGTTTAGATGTTATTATTTCACTTTTAATATGATTATATATGCATTGAGTTTATGAGATACTGACATCAAAATTGAGTGTACAGGATTATGACCATGGTTGTAAATGCGGGGAAACAAGGATGGATCTATGTGAAATTAGTTTAAAACCAAGGTCGGCTCTAACAAGAGAATGACCTCGTTGTAATGTGATTTTATTTCGTAATGTGATGCATGTATGTATGATGTTGTAAATGTTTGTAAATGCATTTTGATGTAAATGTAATTATGTAAATGTAAATGTAAATGTTAAATATCCACTAGGCATGCTAAGTGTGTAATGTAATGTATACTTTTGTGAGGTGTCACTTGACACTATTGTGATGAGATGGCATGCCTAAGTGGAATGTGGACCCTACCTTTTCCTTAGGTTATCTTGTGTATCTGTAGGCTTGGTTAGTAGTTTAGGAAACCAAAGTTTATGTCATCATGATTCCATTTTCTAATGCAAACTTTACTAGGATTTTTGAAGGGTTATATGGAGCCCTATGGTGTAGTTAGAGTGGATTTTAAGTTCCCTAAGGCATAGGCATGGGTTAGGGGGCCAAATTTCACCATTTTCACTTCCCTAGGCTTCCATATATATTGCCTCTCTAAGTGGGTCATTTTTGGTAATGACAAATTTTGAAATGTTTTCTAGGTTAACTCACATTCCTATGTTTTGAATTGCATTCCATTTTCATAGCAAGGGCAAGTGGCAAGTTAGCAAGGATCTAGAAACCTAACTTACTTTGGGATGAGGGAATGAGAGAGGAATGTTTTAGTGTCTTTAGGAAAAAGAGACTAAGAAGTTAGACACTTGATGAATAGTTTGGAGTTTGAGAGAAAGGGACTTGAGAAATTCTAGTGGTTTTTGAGAAGTGAAGCAAGCTAGGAAGCAAAGGGATAGCTCTTCTACAAACCTCCATTGCCATTGCTTACGAAAAAGTTTGGTGGTTCTACTTTGTATTGTTCATGTTATTGTATTGTGAAGATGAATCTTTTGTGAGAGTTTGTGATGTTTTGTTTTCAATATGCTCAAATGTTTTTTGTCCTTGTATTTCCTTTTTGTGTTTATGAATTGTGAAATGGGTGTGCAAGATAATTTATCATCCTTGGGAGGATTTGAGAATGTCTTGGGGTGAAGGGCATAGTTGGTAAATCCATGTGTTTTGAGATCTTGGATGTATGGGCATCTTTGAGGCCTACTTATGTTATACCTTAGGGGCCATAAGAGATGTTTTTGAAGCTCTTGTGATGAGTTGGTTTATTGGAAGGAAGCCTTGAGAAGACATGTAAGAATTTTTAGTAGTACTTGTTTTATTTAAGTATGACATCTCCATATGAGATATTTCCACTTTCACCCATATTTGGATCAATTATAATTCCTATGTGCTAGCTTGGGATTGGGAGAGAAATTTCTGATGTCTATGTTTCTTGTTGATGATTGTGGGTGTTGATTATTTGTATCCCATCCTTCTTTGTTTCCCCTAGCTCGGGGGGCCATGTAATGGCCTAGGTTGGGAGGTGAGCCTCCATAGTCATGTGGTAAATGGCTTTGTGTTGCAGGTTTTTCTTGAGAATGAAAAGATGAAGTTGTTGATTTGAAGTTGAAAGAAAAATTGAAGGGATAATTTAGGTGTGACAAGCCTAAAAGAAATTGTCCTATTCAAAATGTAATTTTATGAACTTGTAAATGTATAAAGAGAAAAGTTGTAAATAAAGTTTGATTAAATCTTCTTGTATGAATAAATCAACATTAGGTGTATTTCAAAATATTTCTTATCAAAGATTGAATATTTCATAGTAGATAAATTTCCTCTAATTATAAAGGAAAACTGTTGTTGTTACATGAATTTTGTGAAAATATGAAAGAGTTTTAATTTATTAATTGCTTTATTTCTTGCAACGTCTATGTTGTTTGAAATAATGAAATTTTATAAGTTTAGCAAACAAAGTATGATATTACAAATGATTAAGTTTTCTAAATAAAAGAAGAAATAAAGCATCATTTATTTAAAAGTCATTTATCTGCTATTCTGTTTGTAATAAGCATTTGGATTTTATTAAGGGGTAATTATGTTGTGTTTTGCCTAGTAGATTTTTGGGCATTACAAATGGAATGTAGAACTAAACCTCAAATCTGTATCCATCTTCTTCCACAAAGTCCTCCAAAAATAACCAACAAATCTACTATCTCGGTCATAGATAATACTTCTTAGTAATCCATGCAATCTAACAATCTCTTTAAATAAAATCTCAATAATATGTACTACATATGATGTCTTCTTACATGGTCTGAAATGTTCCATCTTAGAAAATCTATCCACAACAACAAATATGGAATCATACCCTCATGTTGTCTTAGGTAATCCAAGAACAAAATCCATACTGATGTCACTCCAAGGTTTCTCAAGAACATAAATAGGTGTATATAATCCAATATTATGACTTACTCCTTTTGCAACTTGACAAATTCCACAACTCCTTGCAAACTTATGAACATCCTTATATATATGTGGCCAATAATACGTTTCCTTAAGCAAACTCAATGTTTATCAATTCCAAAATGTCCAACCAATCCACCACAATATTTTTCCTTAATCAAATTAATTCTCATGGAACTTCTTGGTATCCATAATTGAATTCCTTTAAATAACATACCTTCTTGAATGAAATATGCCTCAAACTTACTTGATTGTTCTGATAGATTTGGTGCTTTGCACTCTCTCCACACCTCAGAAAAATTTGAGTCAGTATCATTCAACACCTTCATCTCATTAAAACCAAGAACTGCAACCTTAATCTCGGTCAATAAAGAATGTCTTCTGCTTAGTTCATCTACATCTTGATTAGTAACTCCACTCTTATGCTATCACAAATTTGAAACTTTGTAAATATTCAACCCACTTCATATGTCTCTGATTCAACTTATGTTGACTTCCCAAATACTGTAAAGCTTTATGATCAATATACAACACAAACTCCTTAGAAATCAAATAATGTCTCCACCTTTTTTAAAGCTTGAACAATAACATAAAAATCTTGATCATACATAGAATACTTCATTTTAGCATCATTCAACTTCTCACTAAAGAAAGCAACCGGTTTACCTTCTTGACTCAATACAACTTCTATTGCACTACCACTTTCATCACACTCAATTTGAAATACATTATTGAAATTAGGCAAAGCTAACACATGTAACTCGACAACCTTTTGTTTCAAAGTCTCAAAACTCTTTTCATCTCCATGTGTCCATTTAAAATTATTTTTATCTCCTCTCATTGTCTCAATCATAGCATTACAAACAAAACTGAAATTCTTAATGAACTTTCTATAGAAACTAACCAAACCATGAAATGATATTACCTCACTCACATTCTTAGGTTTAGGCCACTCTAGAATTGCTTTAACCTTCTCAGGATCCATTTTCAAACCATCAGTTGAAATTACAAATCCTAAATACACAATCTCTTCTTGTAAAAAGGAACCCTTCTTCAAATTTGTCAACAACTTGTCCTCTTTCAGTCTTTTCAACACTTGTCTAATATGCTCAAGGTTTTCTTCCTTAGTATTACTGAATATCAAAATATCATCCAAATAAACAATCACAAACTTACCCAAAAATATCTTGAGAACTTCATTCATCAACCTCATGAAAGTACTAGGTGCATTAGTCAAACCAAAAGGCATAACTAACCACTCATACAAACCATCTTTTATCTTGAAAGAAGTCTTCCATTCATCACCTTCTTTGATTCCAATCTGATGATGACCACTCTTCAATTCAATCTTGGTAAAATACTTTGCTCCACTCAAACAATCCATTATGTCATCCATCCTCGACATAAGAAACCTATACTTCACTATTATCTTGTTGATAGCTCTGGAATCAGTACACATTCTCCATTCTCCATTCTTCTTAGGTGCTATCACAATAGGTACAACACATGGACTCAAGCTTTCTCTAATCAAACCTTTTTGTAACAACTCTTTCACTTTTTTGTTAAGTTCTTCATTCTCAGTAGGTGTCAATCTATATGGTGCTTTATTCAGAAAACTAGCTCTAGGAATCATATCCATACAATGACTTATACTTCTTACTAGTGGTAAATCGTCAAGAATATCCTCTGCAACAATCTCCTTGTGTTCATTTAGCAAGTTTTCAATTTCTGCTAGCACTCGATCTCTATTGTCTTCTGTTGCTTGACCATTACTATTTTCTGTCACTCGGTCATTACTACCACAACTCAACCTCTTAAGAATTATAGAAAAATAGACTTGGTTCTTCTTCATGTCTTTTTCAAAATTTCTTTCCAGTAACCATGCAAATTTTCACAGTAGTACAATTTATCTCATCTGGAACTTCAATCAAAGGTAACAATGTTTTCTTTCTTCCATTCACCCAAAGAGTATATTGATTCAATCTACCATCATGCACAACATATCTATCATACTACCAAGGTCTACCCAATAGAATATGACAACAATCCATAGGCATAATATCACACAAAACTTCATCAAAGTAACTTCCAATTTTGAATTTCACAATACATTGCTCATTTACCAACAATTTATGCTCATCCTTGATCCATGAAACATGATAGGGTTTAGGGTGTGAATAGTGGTAAAATTGAATCACCACTATTTGGAATGTGTAATGTGTGTGTATGTAGGGGAAATATGAGATCCACTCCTAAATCCAAATTCCCAAAGGAGAGATCCAATTTGATCAACCAAAAGGCTAATGCACAATCAAATCAATCTATGGAGAATATGAAAGAGAGAGAAAAACCCTATATTTTCTTATGGTATAATTGAAGTGTTTAGAATTTGAAGTAATTGAAATGCAAGTACTAACCTCAAATTAGGGCATATCTAGAAAATGCCAAATTCTGAAGTCTATGTATACTTTCAGGCAAAGCTGCAACCTATTCTGGATTGGAAATGCCGAGATGGAGAAAACCCATAAATCTTTTTCTAAGATGAGCTTAGGTCGACTTTGAACCTCATAAAAGGTCAAAGGCTAGATTCTTTATTTGAAGGTTGATTCCGATTTTGTTCTCAAATCTCAGAAGTTCACCGAAAAGGGTATCCAAATCCGCTCTTAGATCCAAAATCCAGCACCTGTACCTACAAGAAAATGGGGGGTTTACCTTGGTCAAACCCCAATTTAGGAATTAACCTTGAAATTGAATTGAAATTTAGTGTGCATAAACAAAGTAATTGAAACAAATCACCTCGCTTATGTTGAAGTCCTTGTAGAGGATTCAAATCTTCAAATCCATAATTAGGAATGCTTCAATGGATATAGAATGAATGTAGGATCTCTCCAATCAATGGCATTTGATCTTCAACACCAATCTTGACTTGATCTTTGCATATGAGGAGGCTTGGATAAATGTAGAAGGATGGATCATCAAGGGGGCTCCAAAGAGATTGAATCCTTCAATGGCTAACAATGGATATCCTTGATGGATGGATGCTTGAACACTTGAATTCTTGAAGACTTGCTTGAATGCTTGAATTCTTGCTTGCACTTGAGAGCTTGAGAGAGAAATTGATTGCCAAAACTTGATGATCAAAATGAGAGAGGAAGGCCTCCTTTTATAGTGAACTAGGGCACAATCCTCTAGAGGGGCCACCTTAGAGAATTAAATCCCAATTAGGTCCTAACCTTTAGAAAATATACCTAGATTAAATGCAATTAGAGGATTTACCATTCCAAAACCCGAAATAGCAAATCCAGAGGTAGGAAAATAAATATCCCTGAAACCCGATGCCCATAAATCAAGGAATTTGAAGATTTGAAAGAGGGGGGAAAAATCAAGGTTGGGATTGACCTGGTTAGGTTCAAGTTTGATCCTAACCTAGTTAGGTTTGAGCTCGATCCTGACCTAGTCAGGATCAACCTCGAATTTGACCCTAGGGCCCAGATTCAACCATAATCAGTTAGGAGGTCTCGGGGATGCCCGGAGACCTAGAGATGATATCAAAATGGGACAAAATGCCAGGGATAGGCACAAAATCCTATGATGGCTGTGATGAAGGCTAGGAGGATCTATTTCTAAGTCATACCTAGAAAATAGAGCCATGAAAGAGGGAAATTATGGAGAATCCTTGAGATCCTAACCCTAATTTCACCTAGAATGAAGCAAAAAAGAAGTGGAAAGCGGGGAGAAAGCCAAATACATGCAAAGACCTTATCAAGGTGCTTAACATGACCCCCGACCACTTACTTAGAGGGATAAATGCTCTTATCATGGAAGTGCTTCCATTTTAAGATGGTACATTAAGCCCCCACTTTAGCAAGAGTATGGACTTGATGCAAACTCTTGGTAAAGGAGATCAGAATGAAAAGATAATCTTATCATAATACAAGGGAAAAAGGGAAACCTTAAGCCCCCAGGGACTCAAGTCTTTGTCGACTCCTAGATCACAATAAGAGAGACATCTTTAGAGAGAGAAAGAAGGTGTGATTACCTCACCCAATGAGAACCTATGTCTCATTATGAACCACACAAGAGAATGACACAACTGGAAAGATGGAATTGAACCGCCTAGTGAATGTGGCTACTCACTAGTCAACCCATCAAGGATTCATCCTTAGGAATATTCTATTCCATAAGAATAAAACCAAAAACAAAATAGATCCAATCTTAAGGATACCTCCGACCTTAAGGGATCAAAATATATGTATATTTGAAACTGGAGGGATCAAGAGATCCTAAAATATAAATCCATGCTTTAATTATTAGTTACTAATCCAAAAAGGGAGAAAGGGTATCTTGAAAAAGTATGTGTATCAAAAAGTGTGTGTGTGCAACAAGTGAGCAGAGCATATGCCCCCACGTTAAAGTCATTGCTGACACTTTAACAGGAGCAATGGCTTTAACGAAAACATAAACAACTCCACTGATTATGTTTCCATGTCGAGATGCCCACAGACGAAGACAAATCAAGGGAAATATCATAGAAACATACAAAGAACACAAAAGGGATCTACCTACCATGGGGTCAGTATGATCATAAGATAATATATATATATGATATTATTGCAAATGAATTGACATCATTCCCCAAAGAAAGTAGAACTATGATCACAAAGGAAGAAAGATCACATAAGATATACAGAGGAGAATCTTTTCGAACCATGACATGGAGACCAAAAAGAATTAGTGCTACCATATCTCGAATCCAAGTAGATGACACAAGGAAACATTTACAAACAATAGCACAATTACAACATAACATTGAACAATGAATAGAAGAATAGAGATACATATAGAGGAATTTGAACAACAGTTTTGATTCCTTTATCACCTTGCACCAACTGAGTAACAAGGATCGTATAAAAGAATCTAACAACATTTAGCAAACACATTATGAGAGAAACACAATACAACAGGCAAACACACAACAAATCTACCACAAAGGACAAACCGATCAAGCATGTCGTCTACTCTCCCCATCTTGTTGTATATCATTTAGGGAAGGTGGGTAACTCGAAAGAGGGACTATATCCAACATAGTAGGAATGATAGCTAGTTCCAAACAAGGATCCTCTTGAGAATCACAATGTTTGACACTAGGTGTAAGAGTTAATTGTGATGAAAACATATTAGGTAAATCAATGTCAATGTCAATAGTCTCATATTCATCATTAACATCATTAGTATCATCAAGAGTATCTTCTTCATCTAAATTAATCAAAATAGGATCTAAGACATGAATAGAATCATCATAATCATACATGTGAACATCATTATTAGTAACAACCTCTTCTAACACATTATTCATACATTTATCCAAGGAAGGTAGAGATCCTTGAAGAATAGAATTACGAGCTTTAGCATGAGCACGATACTTTTTATGATGTTCATTAGCAGATCGATTACATTTTGATTTATTTGAAATAGGTTGAGAACTAGGAGGAGAAATCACATGATCCTTCACAGGTTCTTTAGGAAGATCAATAAGATTATTAACAATAGGAGAAACAATCACATGATCTTTGATAGGTTCAATAGAAGGAACTTGATTAACAGAACTAGAAGTCATAGTTAAAGGAGGTATAAAAGGTGTAGGCAAAAGACCATGATTAAGATCCATGGGAGGAATGCTTAATTCAAGAATCTTATGATGTTTATAAGCTTGATATGATTGAAAAAGATTATCAGATCAAGGAGGACATGAATTAGGTAATGAAGGCCAAAAGAAATCAAGAGCAACACAATCTCTAGGCCTAGAAGGTTGATATAAACTATGATTAATCATCTTTATTTCATCATCATGAATGAAATTAAGACAGTTATGGATAGGTGAAGCAACAACATGCATGGTAGTCAACCAAGGCAAACCTAGCTTAACTTGAAATTGATCAGAAGTAGGAACCACAACAAAGGTAGTGTTCACAATTTTTCCACAAAGTTCAACTAGTAAAGTAATAGAACCAAATGATGGATAAAGAAAACCATTACAAGTTTGAATCCACACATCCAATGTATCATAAGATTCACATTGTAAGCTTTTCATAAAAAAGATTTTCTTCAGTAATAACATTAACTAAGGATGTAGGATCAACAAGACAACCACGAGTAGGTATCTGAGAAATCCTAGCAGCAATGTAAAGGGGACCATCAGGAGCCTTAATAGTCTCAGAGTCATCAAAGGTAATCAAAAGTTCCCAAGGTCTTTTATTCTTAGATTTTTGTCAAGGTTTAGGTTGAGTTTTTCAGTTTAGGTTTAGGTTGAGTTTTCAACTTAGGTTTAGGTTTTGGTTGAGGTTGAGATTGAACTTGATGTTGAATGTGAGGTTGAGGTTAAGGTGGAGATACAGATTGACCAACATGATCCACTTGATTAACAACATGATTGAGATCATCCATCTTTGAATCATACACAATTTCCATAGTAGATGGCTGAGCAATTGTATTATTATCATGAGTAGGTAAAGGGTTCGTATAGATTTGAAGGTTTTGATTAGGAGGAGAGACATATTTGTTCCCACTACTATCAAGATTATCAATAGATAAGGCATTAGAATCAATTAAGTCTTGAACCTTATGTTTTAGAGAATAACATTTCTCAGTATCATGACCATTCTGATGATGATATTGACAAAAAGCATTTTGATCAAAAGATTTAGATGCAATTGTAGCAGGTAAAAGAGGATGAATAGGAGGTAAAGTAATCATATTAGTAGCTAACAACCTATTCATAATAGCATGTAAAGATTTAGAAAGAGGAGTAAATGTATGATTTAATAAAAAAGCAGTGGATGCAGAAGTGGCATTGTGAGATGCAACAACAATTTGATTAGCAACTGCATTCGTTTGTTTGTTTATCTTGACATAGTTGTTGAATTTTTTAAATTTGTTTGGATTAGGAGCAACATCACTCTTATCAACTGGAATAGGAGCCATTGGAGTTGTGCTCTCAAATTGACTCACTTGTAATTGATAATGATGAAGCGCTGCACAAAGTTGTTGAAAAGAGGTAAATTCAGTAAGCAGAATCTTATCTCTAATATCCTTTTGCAAATTTGAAATAAACATACATTGAATATCCATATCAGGAACATGATAGGAAATCTAAGCATACAAATGCTTAAATCTACCAATAAATTCAGTCAATTTTTCTTTAGCACTTTGTTTACAATGCATTAAATCAGTCAAAGGCCCTTGCGGGCCAATATTGTTTTGAAATTATTGAATAAAGGCATTAGCAAGTTTTGGAAAGGAATCAATAGAATAAGGAGGCAAGGAACAATACCATTGTAAGGCCTTGTCATGGAAGGTTCTAGCAAACAGTTTCGCTAAAATCCTATGGCCATGAGCATAATCACTACAAAGGATTTGGAATGTCTTAACATGATGAACAAGATCTCCTATTCCACTATAATTCTCAAGATGAGGTAGCTCACCTTGCTGTGGAATAGGAGTATGAATAATGTCTCGGGACAAGGGACTTCCCATGTCACATGTAGGAATACTCAACTTGTTTTGAGTTAAGGAAGCAAGTTGTTGTTGTAAGGATGATACAATTTGAGCCAAACTGATGATTGTTGAATCATAAGAGGAAATAGGAGTAGCAACATTAGACACACTTGGTAAAGTGTAAGAAGCTGCAGGAATAGAAGACACAACTGGAGGAACACTAGGAACTACAGTTGGAAGCGGATTGGAATAAGTAAAAGGAACATTATGATATGAAGGTTGTGATGTAGGAAGGGACACAAGAGGAACACTCGTAGGAGCAGAGGGAACCGTCACAGTCACCAAAGAAGGAGTATAGGTAGGAATACTAGGTAAAGGATTAGAAGGAGGTTCAACACTAGTGATAGGAGGAATCAACCCTAAATCTTGAGCTTCTTGAGCTAAAGGTTTAACATTTGAATGCACAAGGTGAGTAATACCACGCAAGAGGTTAACACCTTGATCACTATCACGGAGAACTTTCTTAAGAGCCTCTATAGCTTGAATGGAATCTTGATTATGGTTCTCTTGAATAAGCCAATTACCCATTTTATCAAGTCTAGTGGAAAGTTTTTGGACTTGTTCAGGAGGAACTCTTAAAGTGTCATCCTCATCATGAGATGAGTGAGAAGAGTTTTGGTCCATAGTAGGATTGGAATCATGAAGAATCAAATTATCATATGAGATCCTAAGGAAAGGAGAGGAAGATTCGGGATCAAAGGCACCCATGAGTCTATGACTTCTTCTAACCGAAATGTTATAAGTAGGACTAGTGGTAGTAAAGCTCATAAACCAATGTAATGCAAATGAACTAAGCTAAGAACACATAAAGCATGAATATTTTTGTATTTTTGAAATCTAATTAGCATGCAAGATCTAACACAAAGGAAAAATCTAACAAGATAAAAGGAAAGCACAATAAGGCATCTAATTCCACAAAATAAGACAAAGGGAAATCTAACACCAAAAAAGAAAGAGAGTAAGCTAGTCGGGTTCACCAAAATGAATAGTGGTAAAATTGAATCACCACTATTTGGAATGTGTAATGTGTGTGTATGTAGGGGAAATATGAGATCCACTCCTAAATCCAAATTCCCAAAGGAGAGATCCAATTTGATCAACCAAAAGGCTAATGCACAATCAAATCAATCTATGGAGAATATGAAAGAGAGAGAAAAACCCTATATTTCCTTATGGTAGAATTGAAGTGTTTAGAATTTGAAGTAATTGAAATGCAAGTACTAACCTCAAATTAGGGTAGATCTAGAAAATGCCAAATTATGAAGTCTGTGTATACTTTTAGGCAAATCTGCAACCTGTTTTGGACTGGAAATGCCGAGACGGAGAAAACCCATAAATATTTTTCCAAGATGAGCTCAGGTTGACTTTGAACCTCATAAAAGGTCAAAGGCTAGATTCTTTATTTGAAGGTTGATTTTGATTTTGTTCGTAGATCTTGAAAGTTTGCCAAAAAGGGTATCCAAATCCACTCTCAGATCCGAAATCCCGCACCTGTACCTACAAGAAAATGGGGTTTTTGTTTGTATGGGGGGTTTGCCTTGGTCAAACCCCAATTTAGGAATTAACCTTGAAATTGAATTGAAATGTAGTGTGCATAAACAAAGTAATTGAAACAAATCACCTCACTTATGTTGAAGTCCTTGTAGAGGATTCGAATCCTCAAATCCACAAGTAGGAGTGCTTCAATGGATGTAGAATGAATGTAGGATGTCTCCAATCAATGTAATTTGATCTTCAACACCAATCTTGACTTGATCTTTGCATATGAGGAGGCTTGGATGAATGTAGAAGGATGGATCATCAAGGGGGCTCTAAAGAGATTGAATCCTTCAATGGCTAACAATGGATCTCCTTGATGGATGGATGCTTGAAAACTTGAATGCTTGAAGACTCTCTTGAATGCTTGAATTTTTTCTTGCACTTGAGAGCTTGAGAGAGAACTTGATTGCCAAAACTTGATGATCAAAATGAGAGAGGAAGACCTTTTATAGTGAACTAGGGCACAATCCTCTAGAGGGGCCACCTTAGAGAATTAAATCCCAATTAGGTCCTAACCTTTAGAAAATATACCTAGATTAAATGCAATTAGAGGATTTACCATTTTGTAACCCAAAATAGCAAATCTGGAGGCGAGAAAATAAATATCCCCGAAACCCGATGCCCGAAAATCAAGGAATTTGAAGATTTGAAAGAGGGGGGAAATTTGAGGTTGGGACTGACCTGGTCAGGTTCAAGTTTGATCCTGACCTATTCAAGTTTGAGCTCAATCTTGACCTAGTTATGATCAACCTTGAATTTGACCCCGGGGCCCAGATTCAGCCAGAATCAGTCAGGAGGTCCTAGGGATGCCCGGAGACCTAGAGATGATATCAGAATGGGACAAAATGCTAGGGATAGGAAAAAAATCCTATGATGACTATGATGTAGGCTAGGAGGATCTATTTCTAAGTCCTACCTAGAAAATAGAGCCATGGAAGAGGGAAATTAAGGAGAATCCTCAGGATCCTAACCCTAATTTCACCTAGAATGAAGAAAAAAGAAGTGGAAAGTGGGGAGAAAGCCAAATACATGGAAAGACCTGATCAAGGCACTTAATATGACCCCAGACCACTTACTCGGAGGGCTAAATTCTCTTATCATGGAAGTGCTTCCATTTTAAGACAATACAGGGTGTAACAACCTCTACAATTGCAACTTTGTAACCAGCTCCTCTGATGCCAAGTTCTCTGAACTTCCACTGTCAATAATCACTTTGCAACATTTTCCTACCATCTTACATCTATTCTTGAAAAGACTTCTCCTCAGGACAGGTTCTTCATCAACTCTTTTATTACACAAAGTTCTCCTTACCATCAAATTTTCTCCATCCTCAAGCCTACTTGATGAACCCTCAAGATACTCTTGTACCATATCATTTTTATGACTTTTTTCATTTCCATCAGAGTGTCTATACTCAAAAGATCTATGCCCTTCTTTGCCTCATCTGAAACAATTACCACTAAAACCACTTCTAGAATAAGAATTACCTCTTCCTCAGTATGAACTAGTACCTCCTTGGTAAGAGCTACCACCTTTCCACTCAGTCTTGGTTTTATCTTCAATTTTCCTCTCAAATTTTCCCTTGTCTTGTGCAAAATTATCATATATGCCACCTTCACCATAGGATCTACCTCTTCCTCTCTGGAATCTACCACCTCTACTTCTTTGTCTTTGTTCATGCCTCTTTGTCAAGATCTCCTCAAGCTTCAAGGCATATTAATATGCTTCTTCCATGCTATCCAATTTCACAAAACTTATTTCATCTTGAATCCTAGATCTCAATCCATTCAGGTATCTTACAACTTTCTCAATCTCATCATCCACATGTCTAGATCTAATGTCCAATCTCAATAATTCCTCAATGTATTCCTTCATAATCATATCCATTTGTCTAAGGTTTTGCATCTTCCTCAACAAGCTAACTTGGTAATCAGTAGGGAGGAACTTCTTCTTCACCTTGTTCACCATTTTCAACCAAGTTTTGATCTTTTCCTTTCCTCTTCTTTATCTATCATTTTGAAAATATTCCCATCATAGTGAGGCATGACCTTTCAACCTAGTGACTACAATTTTTACCTTCCTATTCTCAGGAGTTCTTTCAAACTCAAAGAACTTGTCCATATCAGAGATACAATCCAACACAACATTAGTATCCAACTTGCCATCATAAGGAATAACTTCAACATCAGGCTTTGAATGTTCCCTAGACAATACTCTCAATAATATTTCCTCATCTTGATCTTCCTTAGGCTCTGGATTAGGGTTTGGTGTCATTGCTTTATCATCACTTAAATCATCAAGATGTGCTCCTCTCCTTTGGGTTGTCTCCACAACATCTAATATGGCTGCAATTTGTCTTAACATGTCCATTATAGCATTATCGACATTTCCTCTATCTCAAACCATCGTGACAAATAGGTTCCTGGAAGATCATAACCCTCTACAAGTTATAGGTCAAATTTATAGATCTGCCACCCTACAACCAAATCCAACTCAGGGTTCTACATGATCCAATCTCCTCAATGATGACCCTCAAGCTCTGATACCACCTAGTGCAAGGAGGGATGGGAAAAGCTAGGGCCAAGGGCACACCTAACTCTCCATCCATCTTGCAAAGTACACACAATAGAAACACACAACATAGAGAACAACATTGAGAAGAGAAGGAAAACAGTTTATTGATTCATCCCATTTCCCATATAGATGCCCGATTGTGAGGCCTTATGGGTTACGACCAACAAGATTTAACTATATCTATCTCTATCTATCTCTTTGTATTCTTCCTCACTCCTAAATTTTTTCCTTTCTCACCCTACATCTAAACATTCTTATTTATACTTGCCAAAATGGCTTACAAAATATTCTAGATCATTACATAATAGAAGGTCGACCACAAATAGTCTGCACACATCCCAAGATAAGATCCCTACATTAAATACATAGTAGAAATTAAATACATAAGTCAGCTCTGCTTAAGAGCCAATCATAAACAAACTTGGTCAAAGAAGAATCGAGCATCAACAAATAACAAGTTCACTCAGCACAAGAAGGATGCTCGACCAACACTGGATAGCTCATCACACACATAAATCAACCAATACTGGACAACTCAACACACACATAAATGCTCAACAAAGATTGCAACTTGACACTTACTGGAAAAATGAACAAAATGATCAGGATATCAAGGCAACCTAGGATGCTCCTGCATCATGTAGTATCTTTCTACCTTGTTATACTTTGTTTTTAGTGCACTCAATTCACTCTCCAAAGTTTGCAATCTATCCCTTGTATTTGATAGTTCATTTTGCAACTTTCCTTTTTCTTCTTTTTCAACATCAATTTCTTTCATTAGGTTCAATTTTGTGACCTCCAATTCATCATTCAAGGAGTCCTTTTCATGTCTTAGTTGTTCAATCTAATCTTGATTTGATAGCTTTCTAGTCTTTGCTTCCATGAGATCATCTCTTAATTTTCTCTCATGCTCAAGTTGTTGCTTCAACTTCTTGATAAAGTCATCTTCCTTCCTTAGCTTGTACTTTATATCCACTCTATCTTCATTAGCAATGTCCACATCTTCCAAGGCCATTCCATAATTCTTCTTCAAGTTTTCCAAATCCATCTTGATCTCCCAAAATTTAATCTTTTCTTTTAGAGACCTGATGCTCTGATACCAATTGTTAGGATTGGTAACACTAAGAGGGGGGTGAATCAGTGTTACAATACTTAACTAAATTCTCAAACTTCTTCATCTTCTTTAACTAACATATCAAGATGTAACATAAAATGAATAACCATGCAACAAAGAAAAACATAAAATAACTCATAACACCATATTTGTTTTTGAGTAAACCTTGTTAAGGAAAAAATCCCGGTGGGGATGGTACCCACTAAATTTTGTACTATGAATCTTGAAACCCTATTAGAAGTTGGTTATTACAATATAGGTAGATCCCTATTAGGGGATGTATACAATGAGATCTTTGTTTAGGAAACAACCCTATTAAAGTTCCTAGCACTGTTAAAGGCAAAAAAATCCTATTAGGGGTTTACAATAGGTGCAACAATACTTACAAAAAAACTATTGTCATGGATACAAAGAGTTAACAAAGTATTCCTTGAAGAAATCCTCTTGTTCTCCTTCCTCTTGATATTTTCTCTTCCTTTTAGATGCCTTCACAATTCACATCTGACATCCATCTATATCATGATCGCACACTTATACAAAATTGATGTATACTTATACCTTGTTAGAGGTATATTTACAAGAGTTAGTCAACATTACTCTAGCTAAAAATCATATTAGTTAATGCACAATCATATGCTTCATTAGCATCCTTAGTCAGCTTTAGATCCAAGATATCATCCAAAAATAACTTTCTAATCACTCACAAATTCGGCATCAATGATCACTAACATGTTATGCTATGTTTACTATCATCATATCCAATCAACTAAATATATCTCTTCGATCCCTTAATATGAACACCTGTGACCTTACACATGTATTCATTAGTGTCCTACAAGCATGTCATTAAGATTTCATGCCTTTACAAAGATCCTATGGAGTTCGCTAAGCTTTTCTTTTGGACTGGATTATAGGAACAATATGTGGACTTCGACATTTTTCCTTCATCAATTACATTCAAACATATTCATGATCCAATATGTGTGATCATAAAACTGATAAGTATTACCATAAATGATAATATTCCATATATGTGCATGTGCCTACATGTGCATATGTGTGCATGTGATGACCAAATGCCAACAAAAACTAGGTCATGTAATTTTTTAAGTGTAAAGCCCTTGATAAGGCAACACAAAAATTAAAAGGTATCTCTACTTGTCCTATGAGGGTCACAACTCCCATTGAGGAGAATGGTTATGACATTAAGAGTGGTGAGTATCCATTAAAAGATAGATTATTAAAACTATTGGAAACCCCTAATAAATTTGGATACGAGGAGTAACCACATGAGTCCTTTGAACAAACAACTTTATTAGAGGAAGGAGAAATACCCCCCTCTGCTACTTTAAACACTAAAATCCAGTCAAGTGACACCCCCAATACCACTTAACCTTGCAAGATAGGTGTTCATGCATCCTTTAAGACACATGTTAGACCTCCCCCCTCAAAATAAAATCTATTCCTCATCGGGTGATTCAATAAGAACTCTTGTAAGTGAACAAGGCTAAATGACCTAGAAAAGGAAAACCCAAAATAAGAAGGCTAATGTTGGGTCAGAATCCAAGGTTGGATATCCATCACAATGATAAAAAAGAAAAAGAGATTATGAGGGAAATCACTAATGATAGGAAGAGCACCCTGAAATCAACAACCAAATCTAAAAAATGAAGTTTCTTTCATGGAATCTAAGGGGTTTTAATGGGACCCAAAAACAATATGCTTTGTGAAATTGTATTTTTAAAAATAGAATTGATGTCCTCCTTCAACAAGAAGTTGAGATGAAAAAATCCTCTTTCAACACAATTATTAAGGTTATATGGTTGGTTTCTCATTTTTTCATTAGTGAAATGGTGTTTGGAGGAATAACTACTATGTGGAATCTGCTAAAAGTGGATGGAGAACTTATTTCTTCTATACCTATTTATTTTATTGTTAAACTTACCTACAAAGGGAACTCTTGGTTTCTTGTTAACATCTATGCCCCTAATTCCTACCTTGAAAGAAATTTGATTTGGGAGGATATCCCTTCCTTTATAAAACAATATTATGCTTCACACTTTCTTGCCAAGTGTGTTTGTGATGGAGAAAATGAGAGAAGGCTTCCTTTTATAGTGATCTAGGGCACAAACTTCTAGAGAAGCCAACATAAGGGAAATAAATTCCTATTAAGCCTTTACCCCTAGAAATGGACATAAATTAAATATAATTTAAGAGTTTACCATTTCGAAGCCCGAAATAGCCAACCCAGAAGTGAGAAATAAAATTTTCTGAAACCCAACATCCAGAAACCTTCAGAATCTAAATTTGAACCCTGGATCAGGGTTGAGGTCGACCTTGACCCTAAGGTCAAGAACCTCAAATTCTCTGAGCAGGTTGCCAGAAACAGGCAGAAAATAAGTGGAAAATGGGGCAGAATAGGGGAAAAATCCAGATCCAAGCCAAAGACCCATTCAAGGCATTTGACATGACCCCAAACCACTTACTCAGAGGGCTAAACTAGTCCTAAATGTAAGTGCTTCCATTTTATGATGATACACTAAGGTTTAGGAGCCACATATACTTCCTAACTTTAAACCATTCAACCTTTTTAATATAGTTTATATTTGTTTTTCAAAATTCTTCACTAGAAAGGATTTTTCAATAGTTTATATAGTTTTATTATTTGTAACTAGAAAGGATTTTTCTTAGGATGACATATCCTTGATGCACTCATCACAACCCATGAAGTCTTCCATTCAATCGAAAAGTTCCATCAACCAAGAATGAAATTTAATCTAGATTTCTCAAAGGCATATGAAAAAGTCAAATGGATTTTTTTCTATTTAGAGTTTTATGGAAATTTGGATTTGATAGAAAAATGATTGGGTTGATAAGGGAATGTGTGACTAATATTTGTTATGTGGTCTTGGTAAATGGTGTTCTAAGAGGCTTTTATCAAGCTACAAGAAGCATCAAATAGGGTGACCCCTTGTCTTCTTATCTTTTCATCATCCTTGTAGAGGTCTTGGGGAGAAATTTCTTAAGATTGGTGGATGGGGGAAAAATATAAGGGGTTTGACCCGTCTCTACTCAACCTTCTGTTGTCCTTTATAATTTGTGGATAGTACCATTTTGTTTGGTGTGAATTATATGGTTGAATCCAAATCATGGAAATTATTTCTTAACTAATAAGCCTATGTCTCTAGCTGATTCATCAATTATGATAAAGGTAACATTTATTTTTTCAATACCTCAAATAGCCTGTGGACTAAAATCAAAACTATACTAGGTTGTAAATGTGCCAATATTCCTAATACCTAACTAGGGATTTCATTTACATTCAAAGAGGTATATAATACCTTTTGGATCTCAATAATTTAGAGAATATAATTCAAGATAACTGGTTAAAAAGGAAGACTCCTCAGTAGTACTAAAAAAGTACTTCTTGCAGGTTCTTTTTAAGTGATTCCTATCTATTTCCCTTCTTTCTTTAGGATTTCAAATTATATGGCTGAAAATTTGGAAAGAATACATGAAACTTTCCTCTAGATGGGTATGAGGGAAAGAAACATGATGGATTTTTTCATTTGGCATAAAGTGTTTTTAGTTGAAGAATATGGGAGGATTAGGCATTAGTAAAATCTCCCATTTGAACAAATCACTTATGGAAAAAATTGGATGGAAAATCATATTTCATAATGTTTAATATTTTGGTTTCCAAGTACTTAAATAGTGAAAGGTTCTATTGTATCCTAAATTCCCAGAGATCCTCTAGAGGGTCCAAGATATGGAGAAACACTCTTATATGCAAAAATATTATACACCTAGGGCCAACATAGTAGATTGGAGATGGTAATACAGTTCTCTTTTGGGATAATATGTGGTTGGGATATAAACCTCTGTACTTCCATCTATTTTTTAGTATCCTTTGTGGGATTGTGAAGTAATTCTTTGGAGACCAAGTGGCTGACTACTTATTGGATTTTAAATCATGTAATAATGTATCTCTTTGTTGCATGTATTAATAATTTTTTTAACCTCTGGCGAGGGACTTGTAGGAGAAGCTACATCATGTAAGAATTATGATGTTTCAAAGGGAGGTCAAATTATTTTGGAGTAGTAATGATGGTGATTAATTCAATGTGAAGTATGCTTATTACTTGCTTCTACGGGATGATAGTGTTAAATATATTTGGAAGAGTGTTTGGAATCCCTAGATCATCCCAAAAATTCAATTTTTGTAGTGCATGGTCATGCACAATAAATTTCCATGCAAGATGATCTAACTATTGATGCCTAGAATTACATCTAGGTGAATTATTTATGGGAAGCTCAATGAAATGGGGGAACTTATGTGCTTTAAAAGAGAAACCTTTGAGATTTTTGAAGCTGGCCCTTCATGCTTGGGAAAAAAAGGGAAAGAAAGATAACCGTACAAAGGATATTTCCAAGCTTTCAAGACACTTTAAACTCAAAATGCACAAGCTATTTCAAGAAATGAAATATCAAGGAAAATTTGTAGCCTATAGGCCTAAGATCTATCACAAAAATATATCAACACAATAAATAAAAGACATAGAATGAAGCATGCAATACACCCACATAATAGAGAAGTCTAAACATACAATCTATTTAGTAAAGCTTAATCACAAATGGAATAAACTAAGAGGTTGCATTTAAATAACCCAAAAAAATTCATGAGAACCAAAAAAATTTAAAATCAAAGGGTTGAAATCATGATCAATTTGTATTAAGAATTCAAGTTACCCATTACAGTTTAAGGCTTGTAAAATAACACAAAGCCTGCTGAAAATACTTCTACAAGAGTCCTACCATATTTTTTCCAAATTTAATCCTAAAGTCTCTTTTTTTTAATTATAATTATTTATATATATACCTAGATAAGGCGTTTCCTAAAAACCCTAACATAAAGTAGATTAGATAGAGTGCCATGCACTCAATTTGGCTAGGATTTTTATGTTAGGTCACATCATTGAACCTAGAAATCTAACAACTAACCTATGTTTCATGCCTGCATAAATGACTTATCCATTATTATGCTTAGTTTCCACTTCTGAGTAATCATGGAAGTAATTTCATCGAACACCATGCCTGAAACCAAAAGAATACTCCAAAATTGAAAGAATGATGAGTATGCGGGGTAAAGTGTGGTTACAATAGAAAGGGCACATGGAAGATGAGCTCTAATAATCCCTTTAAAAAAAAGTTTCAACCTATGAAAACTCCATGAGACACCCAAATGTTACGCTAGGAAGGTATTAGGAATCACTAACAAAAGGAATTGATTGGTAAAAGGAGGACATGCAAAAATTGTTGGAAAGTTGGCTATACTGATGTATATGACTTGATATAGTGTTTTCATTATGGCAACAAAGTCATATAGCAGTTTGGAGTCAGCACACTTGATGAGAAGATCAAAAATTGGTTAAGTGTTGAAGACTGGACAATGTATAGAGTTCCTACAGTTCAGAGCATCAACGCACGTGCGTACAGAAGAATTATGGTATGTGCCCTAGAAGTTAAGTTGGTTAGACTATATTCATGCTTGGTCTATGAGCACATAATCATATATGCAAGGATGAGAAAGATAAAGTCAGTTGAAGTTGCATAGCCAGTGTGTGCCAGTGAAGAACAGAGCAAGCAGCCCAACAGTTATCATTTTGTGTTGCAATTATATTCTAATGTTGTAAAGGCTATGAGCCTATTGTATTTAGGTTGCCAACATGTATATATATATTTGATTGTAAACATGCTTAAGCCAATTTATTTGGAAGCATTGTATGTAATAGGTTTAAGGGTTGACCTAGTTGTTTATTTTGTATGCGCATATAAATATAAGATGCACCCATTGTATTCAGTATGGAAGTTAATATAGACCTATAAAAAGTAGAGAAGAAGTGTGTGAAGATAGTATAAGATGTATTAGATCTTTGCTAGAGGTCAAAGCATTAGTGCATCAAAGGAACTGATCTGACAAGCAGTGTCACAGTGACAGTTCATCCAGCAGATATAGTGTGTATCTGAGATCAGAAGGTTGTAGCCTTCACCACTTGAGCAGTGAGCTCTAGGATAGTGCATCCACTCCCCTAATAGGGATTATTGCAAAAGACTCCTAACAGGGTCTGACCCTTAACAAGGTCTACTGTATGTGTGTGTGAATTTTGTACCTGATCTGTAGACACAACACTTTAGTAAAACATTAAAGGTTAGCAAAAACCAAAATCATGCAAAATTGAAATCTAATTTAACCAAGCAATTTACTGCCTTCTAGTAGGTGCGAGATTGATGTTCTCAGATTATTATCGAGATCAGTGACCTAGACAACACTTAAATGAAGGATTTGAATGCAATTGATCTAGATATGAATTGAATGCAATTAAACTATTTTTTTTTGGTATTTTCTATGCAATAAGAATGATAAAAACTTGATATGAAATCTATGATATGTAAAAACTGATATGCTATGAATTGATCTAACAATGATATGAAAAAGAATCTAAATGAATGTAAAAAAAACAAATTGATCTCACAATAGCCTTGATTTTATAGAAATCCAGGGCTTTGGAGGTGCATGAGAAAAAGCCATAAATCACTCAAATAACTCAGCTTGATTTTTGAGTTATTTTTAAATAAAGAATAATTAAGTCACAAAAATCATGCAAAAGCATAGTTCAACTCGAATTAGAAGTTTAGATCAACTTTAAAACTCAAAAAGATGTTGAGTTTCAAAAAGCTAACAACTTGCATTGATTTTCCAATTTGAGTTTAACTGGTCCTTGAATGTGCACATGGATAATTATGATTAATAAATAAATAAAGTGATTTATGCTCAACTTAACTGATTTTTGAAAATAAAATAATTAATTTATGGGTTAATCAATTATTTAATCAAACTTTTATTAAAAACTATATTATTAAATAATGACAACTTGCTTTAATTAATTAAATAAAAATTTAATCAATTATTCATAGGATATTGGATTTATTGTCAAAATTAAATAATACAATTAATAATAGATAGAATTAAATTTAATTACACAATTAAGTGGCAATATATTAAATCTAATTAATTAAATATGAAAATATTCAATTAATCAAACTTAGGATAAATGTGATTTATCGCCAAATAATCATTAAATTAAAGATAATTAAGATAATTAGGAATATTGCTAGGAATATTCCCCGATGCAGAATTTAAGATAATCAATTATGATTCGATGATGTTTAGATGTGCCTTAGGTTAGGACTTTGATGTCGATTTCATTTGAATTGTTGATATAGAAGATTAATGAACTTATAGCCCATTTTTGGGGTATTACATTGTACTTAAAGCATTGTAGAGCAACTCCTAACAGGGTTAAGGATCTTCTAACAAGGATCACAAAACACTAGTGTAGAATATTAGTGGGTGTCAATTCCAACCGGGGTTTTTACCTATTTGGGTTTCCTCATAACCATATTGGTTTCATGTGTTGATTTCATGTTTCATGTTTATGTGAATGTTTATTTCAGTTCTTAAGCATTCAAGTTCAGTTTAAAGATTAAAGTAAAAAGTTAAAATACAGTGAACATTGATTCACCCCCCCCTCTTAGTGTTCCTATTCCTAATAATTGGTATCAGAGCTCTGGTCCTCAGCAAAGAAGTTTAACCACTTGAGGAGATCATGGACAAAGTAGAAATGAAACATCTGAAGAAAAATCTTGAAGCCACTCTTGAAGACCTGGAAAAATCTGAAAGAGAAACTGAAGAACTAAAAGAAAAAGTCAGTGATGCTCAATTAGTTATCAAAAAGCTAAGAAGGGATCTGAAAGAATGTTCCACTAGCAAAATGGGGATAATGGTCAAGAAACTGAAAGAAGAAAATGCATCCTTATTAGATCAGCTTGAAGAATTTGATGATAAACTAATTAACAATCAGGATGTCTATAATGAAAAAGTCAAGGAGAACCTTCAACTCAATGAGGAATTAAGGCAAGCTAACTTGGAAATCTTGGAACTAAGGAATAACAAAGAAAGCTTGGAGTTTGAATTGAAAGAAGCAAAGAATCACATTAAAAAATTGCACACCAATTCTAATTTGATAGAATCTCAATTGTATGCAAGAAGAGCCAAAGGAGACACTAGCTGTATTGGATACAATGAAGCAAAAAACTAGATTGACAACATGAGAGCAAGAAAGGATACACAAAAAGACTCTACTGATACTGAGAAGATTGAAGATCAAACTAAAGATAATGGTGGACCATCTAAGAATGAGCGCAAGCAAGTAGAACACACTTGTTTTGCATGTAACATGCATGGACACATTGCAAGGAACTATACAGAGGTAAGACCTTTTAATGGTTACTGTTATTCATGCAATAAATTTGGTCATAGAGCTATGAATTACAAGACTAGTAAGAAGAACAGGATTCAGCGTGATTAGAGAAATCAGAATCAAACAAATGTAAGAAGTTCTCAAAATGTTACATGTCAGATATGTAACTATAATGGTCACTCAGTGAAACAATGTAAAATGGTGACTCATGTCAATGTGCCGAGGAATATAAGGCCTCCAGTCATTTGTCACTCTTGTAACAAGGCTGGACACATCTCAAGGTTTTGTAGATCAAGGACGCAAGGTTAGGAAAGCCCCAAAAAGGCCAAAGAACCAGTTTTGGATCCCGAAGGAGAAGTCAAGTTTGTGAAAGCCTCAGAAGATGTGAGCTTGATTTAGTCAGAAGGAAAGAAGGACAAAGTAGATGAGAATGTATTGGATGCATCCATAGTGGACACACCCTCTACATCTGGATGAATAGCCCTCAGGATCATAGGGGGAGCAAATTTAGCTCTAAACCCCTGCATGGTTGGTATACTCATTCTCAAAGTATGTGCCTTTGGAATTAAGATTTTGGAGTATAAAGGAACCTTTGTGCAAGAGTGCACATACTAATTGTTAGCAAAACTCAAGTTGGAAATTTTTAAGTGATAGCCTAGTTTACGCCTAAAGCATTAATGGCAGAATTTTCACTTTAAGTATACATAAAGTTGTTTGATTACTCATTGCATTCAAATTTAGAGTGATTGAAGAGCATAAAGAGCCTTAGAAGTAATTGTGAAGACTTGGAGATTGATCTATTAGTGATTAGCAAGACAATTGATCAGTTGCAGAAACCCTAGTTCACCGTGCCGATTCAGAAGTCTTTGGATTATCTCAAAGATCAGTTGGAAAGTGATTAAACAAGTAATTCATGGCCACTCCCATATTTTTTGATATTATAGAGAAGAAGAGATATGTATTTAAGAAGCATCCATTTAAGTCAACCCTAGATGATTTAGAGGGAGCATTCTCCCGCATGCCTATGGGTGTTATGCATGTCGAGGACATTAGGGAATACATCTACTACAAGAAAGAACTAGTAGGGTTGGATAGGTTAAGGGTGCACATGGATACCATGTTGAAACTAGATAAAACATTCATGGATGAATATGTTAAGTGGAATGATCACCCTATAGTTGAGTATGCTACAACATATGAATTTTATGAGACTAAATGGATTAAGATATTATTGATCATAATTCATGATGATTTATTCTGGATAGGTGATGTGCCAGTAAGAATCACTAGTGACCTAATACATGAGATGACAAGCCTTTCTAGGATAGGTGTCGTCCTTCCTATGGGAAAGGATGTCAGGAAAATTATTGAGAAAACATGTAAGTTAAGGAGTGATAGGCACGGGATGACAATTAAGCCTATTGAGCAAGCTGACATCAAATTGATGTCTATGATACTTGGATACAGGTTTCATCACACCAGCAGGGTGAATAGTGTGTCTGTGGGCACAATTCTAGCAGCCATTAGACTTGTGAAGGAAGATGGGGAGTTCAATCTCCATGAGATCTTGTGTGCAGAGCTGATTGATAACATCAAGGCCATCAAGCATGACAAGACCAAAATATTTAGGTTTAGGTCTCTGATCATTTACATGTACCTTCATATAGTTGGGAAAGTATCAGATTTGTATTTGGACAAGTCCATTCCAACCATGCCACATATATCTAATAAGGCATCCACTAAGAGTACATTGAGAGATTATGTAACATTGGAATTAAAGACCTTCAAGGCTAAGATGCAAATGAGGGACAAAATTCTAGAAAACATTGTTGAAAAGTACAAGGATACTATTTTCTTTATGGTAGAGACAGACACAACTTGTATGGAAGCTGTTGAGCCAAGAACTAAGTGGATTCATCCACTTCGTTATGAGGTAGAGGAACAAGTCCTTGAAGCATATGCACAGGTACTATTATCAGCCCCCAAAGATCCTAATGAACCTAGGTGGGGAACATATGAGGAGAAGACAAGAGAAGTAGATGCCAAGCTAAACAACGCAGCAAAAAAAAGAAAGGTTGCTAAAGTCACATCGGAGATCTTGAGAGTACATGGTGTGTCTCAAGCAAATCTTGACAAAGCAAAAGAACAAAAGATTGCTTTGGAACTAAAGAGCGCAGATGCATCAAAGGCAGAATCAGATGATCCCAAGTTGAAGAAGGTTAAGATATAGAAATCAGATGAAAAAAAGGACAAAATTGATGATACTCCTTCTATGCCAAAGGAAACCATTGACCTTACTGCTCCTCCTGAGTATAAGGCAATGCTAAAGAGGAAGAAAGAAACTAGCACTAGTCATCCATCCTCGCGAGCAACAAGAAGCAGAAAGAACACTCAAGCACCTCCTAAAGTAAGTTTCAAGCCCAGTCTTAATGTGCTAAGTGCTAGAATAATTAATGAGGGAAGAATTGATCAAGTAGGGAAGTTTTATGAAAAGTATAGTAAAATGGACAAATATGAGATTCATGGTATGTTAGTAAAACACACACTGAAGTTCAAGAAGACAGTCTTGGAACTTAAGACCATGATCCCTGACAATGTATGGAATATCCTTGAATTCCAAAAGATAAAAGCTATTGAAGAAGATTTGTGAATAAGGGAAAAGATTCTTGATGATACCCTTCCTGTATGTGAGCTAGAAGAGAAGAAGTTGCTGTTAGATCTAGTGAAGCCTCACCTCAGAACCAAGACAAGAAATCTGAATATAATGGATAAAAATTATGAGCTAGTTGCCAAAGAAATAGAGAAAGCCTTTGGGAAGGTCTTTATGAAGAGAAACATGTATCCACCTACTACACCCATAACACATGTACCCAAAATGGTTACCAAAGGGTCAGAGACCATCAAGGTACAATCTACAGGTCCTTAAGATTCAACGCCTATAGCAGAAACAAAATCAGAGGTAGATAAGTCTATGCCCATGTCAGAATCACTCAAGGACAACACCATTATCATTGATAATGTGGAGATAGCCATGGCGACCACTGACACAGAATTGGACAAGTTTTAAGAGGCATTTGTAAGCACTCAAGAGGCATAAAACTTATGCGGTAACATTCCTCCTAGTCATCAAGAAGAAGTAATGATTAAAGACATAGCAGATGGAAAAAAAAGAAGAAGAAAAGAAAGAATCAGAAAAAGAAGAAAAGAATAATGAACCATCAGTAGAACTGGTCAAGGTAAAACAAGAAGTGATGGATAGAACTCCCACCACTCCCTCTACAATATTTTTGTCAAGTTTGACACTTGACACATCTAGTTTGGACTCATGGAGAGAAGAAGACCTGATTAAGTTCAACATCTTAGCTATGGAGAAAACAAAAGAAAAACAAGTGATGAGGAATCTCCTCCTGGTAGAATCAGTAAACATTTTGAACAATCTATTGCCAGAGGACAAGAAAGTGTCAAAGATACACTTTGTTGATAATGTGAGTACAGTTATCTCACATTTCAAAAGTAATTTCTTAAGCCTTGAAGAGTCTGCATCCCTAGTTGTAGAAGAAAAGTATCTAAAGAAGAGATTGAATGAATTGGTGAACAACTTTGCACTTGACCTTAGCTCACTCAAGACTGGTCAAGCATCCCTAAAAGAATTTGCAGATCAAGGAAGAAGAATTATTGCAGAATGCATGGATCAAGATAAGCTTACTGATGCTCATTTCAATAAAATAAAAGAGGCAAAAGCTATGATTGAGAAAGTGAAGATTTTAGTGAAAGACAAATCCACAAATGTGAACATGTACAATAATGTCTACTAAGGGTAGATAGAAAAAATTGAGAAGGCAGAGAAAGAGATGACAAAGATAAGGGCTAGAAAAACTTAGTTGAGAAATGCTCTTGCGCCCTCATTAGACATCCTCAATTAGAATATCAAGGAGATTGATGCCACCATGATAACCTATGATCAAGGTCCTTCCAAAGACTTGAAGAAGATGGAGAAGCTTCAGTATGCATTATGCGCCCATCTCTAGATAGTAAACTCTTTGATCACTTTTTGGAAGAAGGAGATCCATAACCTAAAGATAGCATATCCGGATGTTTTCCCTCAGTGAGTATGTGTAGATAAATTTTTTTGGAACACCTTTGTCATTAATGTCAAAGGGGGAGTTGTGTATAGAATATGGATTATAATATGTATAGGGAGATATAAGATTATGTATAAGAAATGTATAGAAGACAAAAAGTTTTTTGTATTAAGGGACATTTAGCAACTTGGCCATATTCCTTTGTTGCCATCAATGAAAAAGGGGGAGATTGTTGGAAATTTAGCTATACTGATTTATATGACTTGATATAGTGTTTTCATTATGGCAACAAAGTCATATAGCAGTTTGGAGTCAGCACACTTGATGAGAAGATCAAAAATTGGTTAAGTGTTGAAGATTGGATAGTGTACAAAGTTCCTACAGTTCAAAGCATCAACGCACGTGCGTACAAAATAATTATGGTATGTTCCCTAGAAGTTAAGTTGGTTAGACTATATTCATTCTTAGTCTATGATTGCATAATCATATATGCAAGGATGAGAAAGATACAGTCAGTTGAAGTTGCATAGCTAGTGTGTGCCAGTGAAGAACAGAGCAAGCAGCCAATAGTTATCATTTTGTGTTGCGATTATATTCTAATGTTGTAAAGGCTATGCACCTATTGTATTTAGGTTGGCGACATGTATATATTTTTGATTGTAAAGAAGCTTAAGCAAATTCATTTGGAAGCGTTGTATGTAATAGGTTTAAGGGCTGACCTAGTTATTTATTTTGTATGCACAAATAAATATAAGATGCACCCATTGTATTCGGTATGGAAGTTAATATAGAGTTGTAACAAGTAGAGAAGAAGTGTGCAAAGATAGTATAAGATGTATTAGAGATTTTCTAGAGGTCAAAGCATCAGCACATCAAAGGAACTGATCTAACAAGTAGTGTCACAATGACAATTCATCCAACAGATATAGTGTGTATCTGAGATCAGAAGGTTGTAGCCTTCACCACTTGAGTAGTGAGCTCTAGGATAGTGTGTCCACTCCCCTAACAGGGATTATTGTAAAAGACTCCTAACAGGGTCTGACCCTTAACAAGGTCTACTGTACTTAAAGCATTGTAAAGCAACTCCTAACAGGGTTAAGGATCTTCTAACAAGGATCACAAAACACTAGTGCAAAATATTAGTGGGTGTCAATTCCCATTGAGGTTTTTACCTATTTGGGTTTCCCCGTAACCATATTGGTGTCATGTGTTGATTTCATGTTTCATGTTTATGTGAATGTTTATTTCAGTTCTTAAGCATTCAAGTTTAGTTTAAAGATTAAAGTAAAAAGTTAAAATACAGTGAACACTAATTCACCCCTCCCTCTCAGTATTCCCATTCCTAACAAAAATCAACTAGGTAAACTATCTCCAAAAGAAAATGTGCCTTCTTTGATTGCCTACAAAAAAAATTTGTCTCATGCTTCAAAGAAACCTAGGCCCACTAGTGGAAGAGAAAATCACTTAGCACTTGAGGGACACATGGCATTTCAATAGGAATTCTAGTGGACCATGTTGAAATACGAAACCAATATGCACATCATGTCGACAGATGGAAAAGTGTGCTACTACAAAAATAACTACCATGGAAGGAAAATGAGTGCTAGTATCAAGTTCTAACCCATGTCAATGTGGATTTTTTATTCACAGTTCTTGTAACTCTTAGGGCCATCCTGACTACTAGATGTGAACTCTTTTAAACTATGGTTTCATAGACCATGAACTTACCCATTGTACTTAGATCAACAAGATACTTAAAACAAAAGAGGACACAAAAGCCTTAACAAGTACATGCTTGGAGGAAAATAAGAAACTACAACATGTATTCCCTTAAGGAGAATGTATTATGCATGACAATAATTTTTGGAAACTAAAAACATCTATCCCTACTACTATAAAAATATTTACATCATTGGGATCAAACAAAATTATTGAATATTTTGTTGAAATAACTCCCCTACCTAACTAGCCTTTGACACATTACATATTTCTAGATAGCTATCAAAAAAATAAAACTTGAAAGGCACCTGACATGCTAGGTTGCCCCTTGAAGAGAGAAAATAAAGAAACTCATCCATGTTGGAATGTTATCTTCTAATGGAAAATGGGTGGGATTCTTCTTTTCTTTGTGAATCTCATTTTCATGCTTGGACGTGTGCATAACCAGTGGTGACTCATAGGTTTGGGCCAAATGTCTAATGGGACATCCTTTGATTGATTCTATAATATTATTTTCCCTAAGATAACCATAAAAAATAGACCCTGATGGATTCTTTACTGCAGAGGAGAAGCTCAACCTTTGTTGTAGCTCACAGTCTTTGGACCTGGAAGTTTTTTATTCAAGGTCGAAAGATGCACAAATAGCATCGAATTAATCTAGAAAGTCATCCTTGACATTTACTTCCTCTAGGATCCCATTAAGACCTAGAGATCTTTATGCAACACAACTTGGAAAAATTGGAAGTACCTCTTTCTGAACTATTCTCTTTGCTTTGTCACAATTTTTTTTCTTGATCTCCTCTATAATAATGAAGAAGGGAAGCTCAAAAAAAAGTGGGATTAAGTCTTCCTCCTCTCTAGTGCCTTCTACATTCCATGTATGTAGAGAGGTTGGTTGGAGAAAAATCCTCTCCATTTCCTCTTGCAACTTCTCTTGAACCATCTCATCTAATCCACGAGAAAAAGGAAGCCCATGACTAGATGCATTTACCTATTTCTTCAAAACCAGTTGCTTGGTCCTTTCTTCTTCTTCTTTGTTTCCCTCTTCCTTTGAAGCCATCCACCTAACACTTTCATCCTAGGAAGAGGCTTACATTGCAAGGAATTGGTCTTGTTTCATCTTTAGGACATTAGCTTGTTGTTTTAATAGGTGAGATTGATAATCAATCTCTTCTCATTAGCGGTGATACTCTTGCTCCTCCTTTATAGCTTTTAGCTCTGCTTAAAGATTTGACAAAATATATTGATAGATAAAATATTCTTGGTTCCCCATCTTCTGGTTATGGGTAGGATGGTAAGCATGCTAATAAGAGTTAATAGGAACCTATTGTGACCAATAGGTGTATGCACATGAAAATGAGTAGTAGGCATCAGGGTTTTTCTCATAACTAGGTGTTGTAATGGTGTATAGAGAAAAAATATTAGTATTCTTGGCCTGATATGGTTGGTAGGAAGGTGGAAGGCATGGATTTTCATGAAAAGGAGGGGGAAAATATTGTTGGGTGTAGTATCTCTCCATTTTAATACATCAGGGAAGGGGAAGTATTAATAAGAAAAAATGACGCATAAAAATGGGAACTTGACTCATACCATGAGAAGATAGCCCATAAATAGTTATAGAGTCATCAGGTACTTAGGATCTACCTCTTTGAGGCTGATAAAATTGAAGAAGGCACCTCTTTTGTAGTTAGAGAAACTATGTCACATCGGGCATGCTAGAAAAGACTATTGACACCTAGAATTACATCCAGGAAAATAATCTATGGGAAGCTTAGTGAAATAGAGGACCTTATGCACTTTCGTTGAGAAAAATCTAGGATTTTTGAAGCTAGATCTTCATGCTTGGGGAAAAAAGTGAAATAAATCTAACCCTACTAAGGTGAAACACCAAGCTTTTGGAACACTTTAAACTCAAAATGCACAGGCTATTTCAAGAAATGAAATATCAAGGCAACTTTGTAGCCTATAGGCCTAGGAAATATCATGGAAATATATCAACATAATAAATAAAATACATAGAGTGAAACATGAAATAAAATCACAAAATAGAGAAGCCTGAACACATAATCTATTTAGCAAATCTTAATTAAAAAATGCACTAAAGTCAAAGATTGCATTTACAACACAAAAACATTCATGAGCACCAAAAAACTTTAAAATTAAAGGTCTCAAAGCACATCAATTTATATTAAGAAGTCAGGTTACCCATTATAGTTTAAGGCTTTCAAAAAGACGTGAAACCTGCTAAAAATAATTCTATAAGAGTCCTACTCTCTTTTTACTAAATTTAATTTTAAAGTATCTTTTTTTTTATAATGCTCTATATATATAGATAAGATGTTTCCTGAAAACCCTAACAGAAAGAGGATTAGATAGAGTACTACATATTCCATTCCGCTAGGATTTTTATGTTAGGTCACATCATTGACCCTAGAAAACTGACAACTGGCCTATATTTTGTGCTTATAGAAATGACATCCATTATTATGCTCCACTTCCACTCCTCATTAATCATGGAAATAGTTTCATCAAATGTTGCACCTAAAACCAAAATAATGCATCAAAACTAAAAGAATGATGAGTATGCAAAGCTAGATGTGGGGAAAAGTGCATTTAAAATAGAAAGGGAACATGGTAGAAAATCTCTAAGGCTCCCTTTGAATGAAATCTACAACCTATGAAAACTTTGTGAGAGACCCACATGTCATGCTCGGAAGGTATTAGGACCCACAAACAAAAGGAATCAGATGGAAAAAGGACACATGACACTCAAGAGGGGAATATCTATCCAAAATAAAACCACCCTTCTTTGATCATCCATGAGACAACTACATATCATGCTTCAAAGAAACTCACAAAAACCAATGGAAGAGAAAATTTATTAGCACTTGAGGGACATGTGGCACCTCAGTGGGAACTTTGATGGACCATGTTGAAAGCCATGACCAAGATGAACATTATGGCAATAGATTCCAAAGTGCATTTCTATGAAAACAACTAGCATGAAAGGAAAATGAGAGTGTTGGTATCAACTTCTAACCTATAGAAATGTGGATCTTTGAATCACACTAAGTGAGGGGTTTTAGTTACCAAATTTCTATGTACTTTGTAAGTGTAAAGAGGAGACCTTCTCCAACTTGCTAATTCACCATTCATTCGTGCAAACCTTTGGAACCTAGTTTTTAACTAGAGGGGGACTTCCTATAACCCCCTTATTAGAAAAATTTGGATGTAGATTCCCCTTAGTTAGCTAAAGCATATGAGAAGAGATAAGTCAAAAAAAATTTAGGATGTGGATTTTTTTTAATGAATAGCACCCTTTATATTATTTATAATAGAAAGTACATGTTCACAAAAAAGGTCAAGGGATGTGGAAAATTTGATTTACAATGTTTTTCATATTTTCCATAAAACACTTTTGGAGAATCTAGTAGTCACCACCTTTCCTTGTCCTTCCTTCCCTTTTTCAAGACTAGACAACAAAATTTATAGAGGTTGGGGCCTTGCTAACTCTTATGCAAACATTGGCAATGACATTATAATGAAAATGAAGAATAGAAAATAATCCCCTAGATCATGATGGTACAAACTCAACTTTCATGGGTCTACAAAATAAGTTCAAGGTGATGTTGCTACTAGAGGGTGATCAAGATGGATTTGAGAAGTTTGGTGGAAACCTATACTATGAAGTTATAGAACTACACAAACAACCAAGACGAAGATATGGATATCTTCTAGGTTCTTAGGATTGTGATCTCAATTGGTATTATACTATTATCTATAAAATGAGACTTGAAGATCATTATAGATGTTGTTAAAGGGATATGTTGAGTAGATTGGTCAATTGGTGGAATTATGGGAGACATCCATATACTTCTCCTAAGATTTGAATTCTTTGATATTAACCATGTCTATAGTGATAGTTATGTGATACCTAGCTCCCTAGATGCACATGGGTAGAGCTTGGAAGGACTTAGGTGCTGGAGAAAATAGGTGTCCCTTTTAGTTGATATCCAAACTCTAGTCTAATGGGAGATAAACCAATCTCTAATAGGTGTGAGGAGAGATAATTCAATATGGCTTTGGTGGATCCTACTATATACATCTTAGAGTTGGGCCTTATCTTGTTGGGGTTCCAAACATGATAGTTTAGACCAAGAGATTCTTGTTTTAAGTTTGAATTTGAATTTGAATGTAAACTTGATGAGGTGGAAAGATAGTCTAGGGACTTATCAACTCTGATCAACTCCTTCACCTTCAGCCTTCTGCTTAGACTTATCAGTCAATAACATCAAAAACTCTAGCATACTCTGTAACCTCACAATTAGGTTTTCCTTAATACCTCTCCAATAGGTAGATCCATCTTTTGCCACTTAATCTCCTTTGTAGATCTTAGGTTAGGTTAGATTCATTGAATCCTTCCATCATTTAAGTTATTCATCCATCCTTCTAGAAACATCTTCAATCTCCTCATTGAATCCATAATAAAATGATTTACCATGCATTAAATTCTCCATACAATCAATTAATAAAGTCAACATGATTTACATAACCCTAAACCCAATAATGATCGAGGAGATGAACACGGTATTGATCGAGTGTCGGTAATTTACATTTAGAAGAAGAATTCAGATTTTTAGCCGACATAGTCAACTTTACAAACTGTCTTCCTCGGCTAACACTATTTTGCTCAGTAATTTCCTATCACTCGACATAAACTGATGTTCGGTCAACACTAAAGTTACTCAACATATACTGGCGCTTGGTCGACACTAACATCACTCGGCTTAAACTAGATTTATTCACTTTTTCTCAGTTAAGCCTACTTCTTTAGTCTTTCTTCTTACTTAGATAAACAATACATTATCTTATCATAGTACCAAATAATCAAGTACTCATTGAAGTATCAGATAACTCAACCTTTCCCTAGGTTCTATTGTTATCTCCCTTTCCCTAATCCTTTTCACCAATCAATAGATATAGTAATTTCATAGATATAAACTATCTTACCAATTAAGGTTTGACATCAATGACAATACAACAATTACTTCAATTGTAGTTTCCAACAATTTCCCTCTTTGGCATTGATGGAAACACCACATGAAAAATACATGATTTAAAAACCAATCCAAAACTTTGTCATTGCATCAGAAATATTTATAATATCCTTAGCTTCATTTTGATTCTCAATAACTTAGCCTTGCTTGACCATTCACACAGTTACTCCCTCTGAATCTTTTGTCTCTCTCCCTCTGATTTTCTGAATCTGTGTTTTCATCTCTAAATCTCTCCCTCTTTG
The DNA here is from genome assembly GCA_027943335.1 of Chamaecyparis obtusa. Lineage (NCBI taxonomy): Eukaryota > Viridiplantae > Streptophyta > Pinopsida > Cupressales > Cupressaceae > Chamaecyparis > Chamaecyparis obtusa. The sequence goes on along the minus strand of BSBK01002907.1, from coordinate 380,274 downwards.
ACAATAATGCCAAAGCAATATCTAAAACTTACATCTTTCATATGTAAATGTCATCTTGTCAGTTTAGTATCAATATTTCTCCCTCTTTCATCTTTCTTATGACTGATTATCAACTTTGATGTTCTTGTTTTTCTTTTCACAACTCTAGGAAACTCCTAAAGTGTGTCCTTTCCTACATCAATTTGTCAGATAATCTGTGCAACACATTTGATGCAGTACTCCTATCTTGACTAGGCAACATCAGTTAGGGGTAGCACCCCTAATTTACCTCTAAGATATTCATGAGCATCCTTAGGTAAAGCTTTTGTGAATATGTATGCTAATTGTTCCTTTGTGTTCACATATTCCATTCTCACTTATTTTTCTTGTACCAAATCCCTCAAGTAATGATACTTGATAGAAATATGTTTGGTCTTTGTGTGCATCACTAGATTCTTTGATATATTGATAGAACTTGTATTATCACAAAATATAACAACCGGTTCACTGATCTCCTCTTTCATACCTTTCAACAATTACTTGATCCATACCAGATTTGAACAATTCACTGCTACTACTACATACTTAGCTTCTGCTGTAGATTGGGAACTGTAGTTTTGTTTCTTACTTGTCCAGGAGACTAATCTTTGTCCAAGAAAGGAAGCTCCACCACTTGTACTTTTCCTTCCCAATCAGCATTAATGTAGACTCTTAGCTCAAATTTCTCATTCCTCTTATAGTATAATCCATACTCTTTTGTCCCTTTCAGATATCTCAATGTTCTCTTCACAATCATTATATGATTTTCCTTAGGATTGGTAGAGAATCTTGCCACAATCCCAACTGCTAGGGCTATATCCGGTTTTCTATGGACAACATATTGTAGCTTACCAATCATGGATCTATATAGGGTTTGATTCACTTTAGTAGTATCATCAGTCTTAGATAGTTTTTGTCTATCTATAGGAGTATTCACTAGCCTTGAATCCTCCATTCCAAAAGTTTTCAGTATCTCTTTGTTATATTTATACTGTGTAATAATGATACCTTTATCCATCTAATGGACTTGCAAACCAACAAAGAATTTTATCTCACCAAACATAGACATCTCAAACTCAGTTTGCATCTCACTTGAAATTTTTTGACATAGGGCATCTTGTCCACTGAATATGATATCATCTACCAAAATTTCTACGAATAAGATCCCTTTACCATCTTCAGCTTTCATGTATAGATTGTTGTTGTCATTTGTCCTTGCAAATCCAATCTTTATCAAGTAATTGTGCAACATCTCATACCATGCTCTAGGGGCTTGCTTCAATCCATATAACACCTTGTTTAGTTTGGAAATTATATTTTTCTTGTTTGGATCAACAAATCCTTCAGATTGTTTAATGTATACTTCTTCTTCTAATATGCCATTCAGAAGTGCAGACTTGACATCCATTTTATATACCTTGAAATATTTTTAAGCAACATATGAAAGTAGAGTTCTCACTTCTTCTAATCTTGCTACAGGGGAAAATGTTTCCCCATAGTCTATTCCTTCCTCTTGTACATAACCCTTGCATACTAGTCTTGCCTTGTTTCTTATGACTTGTCCATGTTCATTAAGCTTGTTTTTGAATACCCATTTTGTTCCAATAACATTCTTTTTTTTTGGTCTCGGCACCAGAGTCTAGTTATCATTCTTCTCTATTGGATCTATTTCTTCATTTATAGCTTGAATCTAGTCTTCATTCTCTAAAGCATCTTTTACTATCTTAGGCTCAAACTAACACAATAAACATGTAGGGTCTTTCAACTTACTCTCGGTCAAGAATCTAGATTCCTTATCTCCAATGATTTGTTCAGGCTTATGATGTCTTCTCACATACTATGCCAATGTAGGTTCAGATTTATTTTCTCCTTGGTCTTCAGGTTCATCATGAAAATTATCAGATTCTGCTTCTAATTGCTCGGTAGCATCCTCCTGATGCTTGACATTGCTTACCCATGACTTTGCATCTGGTGCAGGTGTGTTACTTGCTTCTCCTTCTTCCATATAGATAAAATATCTATAGTTTTTAGGTCCTTGTCTACCTTCTTGTTCATTTTTCTCTGCATATTCATCAACTCTCACATTTGTACTTTCCACAATTTTGTTAGTGTTAGAACTCAAACACTTATAAGCTTTGCTCTTAGTGGAATAACCTAGGGATATGACTTCATCACTTTTTGTATCAAACTTTACATTTTTGTTATCTTTTAATATATAGCATTTACTCCCAAAGATTCTAAAGTATTTCACATTAGGTGCATATCCATGCCATAATTCATAAGGTGTAACATTTGTACCTTTCTTGATTTGTACTCAGTTTAAGGTATAAATAGTTGTACTTACAACTTCTCTCTAGTATTTTTGTGCAACATTCTTCTCAATCATTAGTGTCCTTGCACAATCCATAATTGACATATTTCTCCTCTTAGCTATACCATTATGTGGAGGTGTTCTCGGTGTAGACATCTGTCTCTTGATTCCTATATCATTGTAGAATAGATTGGACTTATTTGATATAAATTCTCCACCTCAGTTAGATCTCAGACATTTTAGGCTTCTACATGTTTCCTTTTCAACCTTTGCCAAATACCACTTAAACAACTGAAATGCATCAAATTTTTCTTTCAAAAACATTACAGTCATCATTCTAGTGTAATCATCAACAAACATAATAAAATACTTAGCACCACAATAACTTTGTACACCCATAGGTCCACAAAGGTCAGTATGAACCAAATCCAAAATATTCTCAGAAGTAAATGTCTTTCTCTTGAAACTAGACTTTGTCATTTTTCCCAGTTGACATTGTTTATACATCACATTATTAGGTTTCTTGAATCTCGACAAACCTCTAACTTTCTTCTTTTTACTAATACTCACTAGATTGTCAAAGTTAACATGACATAACCTCCTATGCCATAACCATACATCATTAAATTGTGCAAACAAACATATCTCTTTAGATAGATCTAGATAGGACAAATTACCTCTAGTATGTTCTCTACTTCCAATTAGTTCACCAGTAGCATCAAATATTTTAGCCTTCCTATGATGAAATTCCACTTGGTAATGAATGCTATTAAGTTGTGCAACACTCAAAAAATTATAGTTAAGACCTTCAACCCAATAAGAATTTTCACAAGTGATCTTATCAGTTAGCTTAATTGATCCTTTACCTCTCACATGACATGGTACATCATTACCAAACTTAACACTCTATATTTGTAATGATCTAGGGTTTCAAATTTACTTTTATCACCAATCATGTGATGTGAGAAACCACTATCAATAATACATTTATCACCTTTACTAACATAAGAAATAAGTGTAGTTTTCTCATCTTCATCATAATCATCTTTCATAGCAACATAAACTACTTCAATATCAAAATTATCACTCTCACTATCAGTTTCCTCTTTGGCAATATAGCAGGATTTATTACTTTTATCCTTATAATCTCTATACCTTTAGTGATCTCTATGATCTCTCTTATCCTTGTACTTGATTTCTCTTTCCTCATCCTTGTCATTCCTGTCAGGACATCTTGCAGCAATATGGCCAACTTTGTTACATGAAAAATAGATTATAGAAAGTTTACCTTTATATTTGCCTTTTCCTCTTTTCAATCTTCTAGCTGTGAGTACCTCAAGATCATCTAGTTCCTCATCAGAAGTGTCACTGTCACTTTCACTATCACTTTCACTTTTCCCACATTTTCCTTTTTCTCTCTTAGATTTATGCAAAACCATTTATGACTCAAATGTAGATTCAATATTAGGAACAATGTAGTTATCATAGTTAGAAAGCTCAAAAGTAGTAAGCTTACCAACAAGACTTTCTAGAGTTAGAACATTACCATGGTTACATCTTGATTCTTGAATTGCATAAATTTTGATAGCATAGATAGGAAGAAAAGTTCTCAATACTTTACTAATAACAGTCTCATCCTTAATGATTCCATTAGCTCCTCTAATAATATTCATTACCTCCTTAATTCTACCACAATACTGAGCAATATTCTCACCTTCTTGCATTTTCATTTCATCAAACTTACCTCTCAAGCTTTCAACTTTTTCCCTTAGAACATTAACATCACCAACATAGATGGTTGCAAGAGTATCCCACATTTTCTTTGCAGTAGTGCAATCCTTGATATCTTCAAATTTAGGGTAGCTTAAGGTAGATGCAATCTCCAACATTGCATGATTGTGTTCCTATTTTTCTTTCATCTCCTTAGTAGTCAAAGGTGCAACAGGTATGACACAGTCATGTTCAACATAGTATTTCATTGAATCACCAATACCAGCTAAATGTAATTTCATCAAACTCTTCCATGCAGGGAAGTTCTCCTTGTTCAACTTTGGTACCTCCTTTTTATACATCTTGACCATTAGCTACAAGTACCTTTACATTTTTTCTCTATAAGCACCAACAAATCTGATACCAATTGTTAATATTATTTAGAACAATAGAGGGGGGGGGGGGGTTGAATCAGTTGTTCTCAGGTCCAGATGTACCAATTAAACTTTTAAACACTTCAACAATCTCAGATCTAATCACTAACACAACTCGGTCTCTAAAGAATATGTATACCAGAAACATATAACATGCAATCCACTATCCAATAGTAATTAACTTACAGAATATAGAAACATTCACAAAAATCATTCACACAAGTATAACACTAGATTTATAGTGGAAACCCAAATTGGGAAAAACCACTTTGTAACATGTTACTGATATTTTCACTCTTCTGAAGTGAGCTCTATAAAAATCCAACCTTGTTAAAGGTTTACAAACACACTGCTAGGTGTGACCTTGTTAAAGGATTTAAACACTTTGTCAAAAGTGACCTGGTTAAAGGATTTAAGTTCATTCCATTAGAATGCCACCTTGATTAAAGGATTTAAATAATGACTGTTAGGTCAACCTTGATTAAATGATTTAGACTAATACAATGGTTAGAAAGCAGTATTAATATCTAATCTAAAAAACATACAACTCACTTTGCAAATATCAGATCTAATTGACACATATATGTTGATTTACTAACTAAGTTACATTTCCATCTCCATCTCTGATCTACTCAAAATTCACTTCAAGAAATCACAACTGTGATCAACTCCTTCACCTTTAGCCTTCTGCTTAGACTTATCAGTCAATAACATCAACAACTCTAGCATACTTTGTAACCTCACAATTAGGTTTTCCTTTATACCTCTCCAATAGGTAGATCCATCTTTTGCCACTTAATCTCCTTTGTAGATCTTAGGTTAGGTCAGAATCATTGAATCCTTCCATCCTTTAAGTTATTCATCCATCCTTCTAGAAACATCTTCAATCTCCTCATTGAATCCACAATAAAATGATTTACCATACATTAAATTCTCCATACAATCAATTAATAAAGTCAACACAATTTACATAACCCAAGAATTCAACTATGTCAGCTGAAAATTTGAATTCTTCCTCCAAATGTAAATTACTGACGCTCGGTCAATACTATGTTCATCTCCCGAGTCATCACTACATAACTCGGTCAACTCTACAAACTGTCTTCCTCGGCTTACACTAGTTTGCTTGGTAATTTCTTGTCTCTTAGCATAAACTAATGTTTGGTCAACACTAAAGTTACTCGGCATATACTGGCGCTCGGTCGACACTAACATCACTCGGCTTAAACTAGATTTCTTCACTTTTTCTTGGTTAAGCCTACTTCTTCTATCTTTCTTCTTACTTAGATAAACAATACATTATCTTATCATATTGCCAAATAATCAAGTACTCATTGAAGTTTAGATAACTCAACCTTTCCCTAGGTTCTATTGTTATCTCCCTTTCCCTAATCCTTTTCACCAATCAATAGATATAGTAATTTCATAGATAGCAACTATCTTACCAATTAAGGTTTGACATCAATGACAATAAAACAATTGCTTCAATTGCAGTTTCCAATAGTTAATTAGCCTTGATAGGCATGACACTAAATTCCTTTTAAGAGATAATCAATAGCCTATGTGGCCTTTGAAGGATTATACAAACCACATGAATCTTAGTGTGGGTCTCATAATGATTGAACAACCCTATAATAGGTAATAATAATCATGCCAAAGATTTTTCTAGGAATAATGTATTTAGAATAGGTATTATTTCCCTATCACGAAGTGCATTTAAATTATCAACCCAAGGATGCATACTTGAAATGGGACAACATAGTTTATGCACTAAGCCTCTCATAAAGTCATCTTACTTAAGCTGCAGGAAAAGAAAATGCATAGAAAGAACTAGGTTATTGTTGCAGGAAAGTAAAACACACAACTGAGTAAATGAAATTGATGCAAACAACCATAAGTTTAACTTCAACCTATTCTATCATTCCAAAGCATGTACAAAGACTATCTCTACAAGTTCTATAGGAACAAACACATGTATAATGTTGTAGGAGTAAGTAGTGAACGCTACTTCAAATACTGAAAATAGTTAAACTACTTACTCTACTCTAATCTATTCCACCTCCCAAGTGGGCCCCCTTGGTTGGTTTCTATTAACTATGAACACAGAAGATAATTCAAAATTACTCCTTCATTTCATATATTTAGAAAACTGATTACATCAAAATGAAACAGTGCACATAACTGGAGAGTAACTTATTTCTTAATATAATAGTAATACAATCATTTGACTAACTAGATTTCCAACAACCATATCCCTATATATATAGGATTGACATTTGAACATTCAGATAAGTTTTGACTGATTTATCCATGAAGAAAGGAGAATGCGTCAATCCACAACAGAAGATCATAAAGACTAAACAACCATTTCAATAGAATATTAATTATAGAGGATATTTAGCATGGTTGTGCCCCTATATTCCCTGATACATTTGTTCCTTCAATACTTCAGGCATGTCTCGGGACTATCTTAATGATTCTTCTTATTGTGGCTGAAACTTCATCACTTCCTCGTCAATGCAACTAATTTACTCTCCAGCCGTTCCTTCTATTCTAGAAGATTAGTAGTGTATGCATGTATATTCAAGTATTCAACTTAGTCAATTTCATCCAAATATTAAGACATACATTAAAACAATTATATGAAATACTGCAATATATATATATATATATATATATATATATATATATATATATATATATATATATATATATATATATATATATATATATATATATATAAGCAAGGTATGTCTACTATTTTCTACCTATAAGTTTGTGGATCTATCTATACTTTTAGTATGTATATAAATTCAAGCACTTAAAAAGTCACACAAATGTTTTGGGAATGTCCAGGAACATAGCATAAAAACAACATAAAACAAAGACAAATTATAGTCTCATCATTTTCCCCCCAACAAGTATAATGCTTGTCCTCAAGCATTACACTTCTTGGAAACTCCTCTGAATTCTCTAACCTCTATTTTTCCTCTCCTCCAGTTCTTGAAGGTGTAGTAGAACCCTTTGCTTCTTTCCCAATAGTCCATTCGGTAATCTTCCTACAACTATTCCAACTTTGTAGTGTTAATGTCATACAATGACCACAAGAGCATTGATGGATGAAAGGTTAAAGGACACCAGAGCTCTCTCCTCATTTGTCTCCCTAATTGCATGTATTTGGGTGCTCTATTTACTGCTGCCTCTAAATTAATAGGACTGTGTGGTTCAAACTTTTTAAAAACCTCAGGAAATCTATTCCATCTACTCCTGACTATAGCTAAGGCTCTTTGGAATGTGAAATAAGGAAATCCTTGGTATTATCTTTATACTTTATCTCTGATAGTGAAAATCTTGTCTCTAGTTTCTAGTTTTGTCTTTCTATAGGTAAGTGTGAACCAATCTCTCAATAGAACATCTAGCTTACTATATTCATCTCTCAAAGGTAAATGCTCTAACTTTTCTTGATCCCTATAATTGTCTAGTTTTTTTTCATAATTGGCTTCATTATGCATCCAAGACATTAATCCTTTCAGATGTACATCCCCTATGTAAATTAAGGGATTCCAATCAGTTTCATTTGGAATGATGAAATTGTGAAGATATAGCTCACAAAGAAAGTTTTGCTACCAAACAAGAAGTGTCTAATATAAACCATAAAATTCTTCAGCTATTCTAAACTTAGAGTCTCTATCCTAGCTAGACATCATTAACTAGAACAAGAGGGATTTCTCTTTTAAGAAAATGGCATATACCCTTGGGGGAGGCCTACAAGCTATGATTTGGTCAGCTAATTTTAGGGCGTGATCCATCTTTTGTTTCTATTTCTCTATTTTTTCTTTCAGGTCCTCAATTTCTTCTTTTTGATCATCAATCTCCTTTTTTATCTTTTTCCTTTCCTCTCCCCACATAGTGTTCTTAAAGATAAACTGAGTGTATATACTAAAGAGAATAGATTGCAAGGTAGGCAGGCCAAGCTCCTCTAGTTGAGTTTTCTATCTTTTCTATGCAATATGAACCTACTCTAGATAATCTGTGTACCATGTTCTCCTAAAAGGTACTATGGCATTTTGAGTACATGAATAGACTGGTGATTGAGGCAACTGAAGCTCCTCATGATGGTCCTCTTGAATTGTTTGAGTTCTTTCTTTAGGTCTACTTTATTGTGAGGGAGGCTCATTAGGAGATGAATCTTTTACATTATGAGGAGGATCTGGAATATTTGGTTGAATTGGAGAATCATCTGAGACATAATCAATATGAGGCTCTAATCAGTGACCTAGACGACACCTAAATGAAGGATTTGAATGCAAAAGATGGATATGAAATTGAATGCAATTAATCTATATTTTTGATATTTTCTATGCAATAAGAATGATAAAAAATGATATGAATCTATGAATGTTATTGAAAACTGATATGAAATGAATGCTAAATGATCTAACAATGAAGATTCTAACAATGATATGAAAACTATGAAATTCTATGCTAAGATATAAAAACTATGCAATTGAAATTGATCTCACAAAGCTTTGAATTCGCAAGTTGATTCTTTCAAGCTCCAATTGTGCAAATTCTCCAAATCTGATATGCTATGATTCCTGTAGAGTAAGTTTGCAATTTGCAAGATGCTTGGATGCAAATTTGAGAGATATGAGAGATGAGCCTTGTTTTTATAGAAATCCAAGGCTTTGGAGGTGCATGGATAAAAGCCATAAATCACTCAAATAACTCAGGTTGATTTTTGAGTTATTTTTAAATAATAGATAATTAAGTCACAAAAACATGCAAAAGCTAAGCTTTAACTCAAAATAGAGTTTAGCTTTAATTGATAATTGACAGTTGTCTGCTTTTATGATTGTGCATGTTTTAATTATGAATTAATAAATAAATAAAGTGATTTATTCTCAACTTAACTGATTTTTGAAATAAAATAATTAATTTATGGGTTAATTAACTATTTTATCAAACTTTTATTAAAAATTATATTATTAAATAATGACAACTTGCTTTAATTAATTAAATAAAGATTTAATCAATTATTCATATGATATTAGATTTATTGTCAAAATTAAATAATACAATTAATAATAGATATAATTAAATTTAATTACACAATTAAGTGGCAAGATATTAAATCTAATTAATTAAATATGAAAATATTCAATTAATCAAACTTTAGGATAAATGTGATTTATTGCCAAATAATTATAAAATTAAAGATAATTATGATGATTAGGAATATTACTAGGAATATTCCCCGATGTAGAATTTAAGATAATCAATTATGATTCAATGATGTTTAGATGTGCCTTAGGTTAGGACTTTGATGTCGATTTCATTCGATTTGTCGATGTAGGAGGTTAATGAACATATAGCCCATTTTTGGGGTATTACATTTTGCCCCTCTTTGAATTACTATGCGAAGCGCAGTGGTTCAAAGATAGTCTGTGTTTGATAAAGATATGAAACTGATTCAAAATATAAACCGATCTCAAGATAGAAACCGATTGAAAGATATTGAGATAGGAGGTCCTGAATGACCAGAGATAATGTTTACTATAGCAGCAATGAATTGATGATTGCGAAAAAGTGTCAAAATGCCTGATTCTGAACCTTAGGATTGATAAGAAGTGAGTGACCCGTTCTAGACTCGATTGTCTTAGCAGAACTAGCAAGTATCACATCCGAACCCTTCAGTTGCCGAAGAACCAAGGAAAGAACACTATGATCTGATGGTTGCAAAAACTGATACAGATTACAAGATTAAGAGAATACCAGATTGATATGGATCGATGAATCTGATATGCCCCAAGTGATGATAGATTTGCCCCGAGCGATGAGGACTTTTGATGAATTAGCGACTAGATGTGATTGTTGTCTTGATCACTGATGAAAGATATTGATAGACTTGATCAATAGAATTTTGATTTACAGACTTTGAATTGATGTGCAATACCATGCCCCCTTCGGGATTAAAATTGAAATCTGACAAGAAAAGTCAGCGTTGAGAGCTCAGAAGCATGTTAATTGATTTGAGAAGTGGTTAAACACATTCGAGAATGCATTCTACATCGTTTAGAGGTCCTGGAGACTAAGTTTGACTAGGTTTGACCATGAGTTGACCATGGTTGACCAAGTTGAAATTTTGATAGTTTGATGTAAGATAATCAGTTAAGTTGAATACTAGATTTCTGTGATGATTGAAGGTCAAATATGCAAGTAGTTAATAATATGAATGATCTCAGATTTGAATTTTGATCCTGAAAAAGGATTCTACTTGCTATTTCATTGGAGGAACCTTCGTGTGAGATTCAGCTCTTGTTAGATTTGAAGAATTGATATGAAGAATTGTTTAAGCATTGAAGTTCATTTAGTCATTGTGAGATCATGCAACATGCAAAATGCAATGAGACATGCAAAATGAAATGAGACATGCAAAATGAAATGCAACCTAAGACCTAGGACCTAGTCACTGATCATATGTCGATTTGTTATCATCATTGAACTTTTAGGTAACCGGATAAATCAATACAATGCCCACTAGCCATGAAACCATAGACATATGAATATCGATTTGTATGTGCAAGAATCAATACAACACCCACTGGTTATACAACCATGGACATATGAATATTGATTTTATTTTCAGAATGTCGGAGTAGATATAAGCACCAAGGCACAAACGCCAGGATGACCTGAATATCATGTCCATTTTGATATAGCAATTTGTATAAGCATCAAAACATAAATGTCATGATGACTTGAGTATGCCTTGTGTTTAACATACACATCAAACAATCAAAAGATCATTCTAAATCTAGTGTGAATTACCCGTAGTGACCCTTTATTGTTCACCTCCTTAGGCAAGATCGCGTTTCACAGTAGGAGAAAGAATTTACTTTAAAAAGATAATAGTTAGATCAAACATCCTTGAATTTTTTGGGTATCAATGGTCGAGGTATGCATGGCCATCCAATTTGAGATAGAGGCTCTTACAGTCAGACACCATTTCAATCCAGAATTTCCAAAGTTATTAGATTTCACATACGAGCAGAAAATAAAGAAAAGATTATGCCCCCAGTCATCACTCTCTAAATCCTATAAAGGACATCATCGAAGAGCTCAAAGGGACACAATATGCAAAAATCTCAATGCGAATTAGTAAGCATACAAGGAGATAAAAGCATGAAGCACAGATTGTTTTCAGTTTGAGTTTGATGTTTGATTGCATTGTTATAGATGCAAAATCCTTTCTGGAGACGAGACAGACATACTGACTCAACTTGAAGCTTCAAAGGACTCTGACTAGATATGATCTATCTAAGATACATGGGAGACCATAGGATATGACATTGATTGCCCCCAAGTGTTAAACATTGATAGGATACAGACGCTTGAGTTGGTTGGTGTACAGACCGACTTATTGAAAACTGTGTTAGGATTAACAAGGCAGAAATAACAATTATGTGCAAATATAACTAATATTAGAAAATAATAAACCACACAGAATAGAACACAATGGCACACAGATTTAACGTGGTTCACCCAATCCCTGGGCTACGTCCACCAACAGTGAGTCCAATATTATTATTATCCAGTGATTACAACCTGATTACAATCCGTAATCCCTTACAGCCCAACTCTGCCGCAAGTACTAAAATCATACTTCGTAAAAATCCCTAACCCTAAGCCATATTATACAATATTTTCCCGCTTTAGGGTTAGAATGAGTTATAAGTAGTCGGCCTCAAAAAAAAATTTCCTCGGGGGTTGCGCCCCCGAACCCCTGCTCTTGGGGGCTGCCACCCCCAAACCCCCGCTCGGGGCCCGGCCCGGCCCGGCCCCGAACCCCGGCGAGGTCGGGAGGAAAAGTGTACAGTACTTTCCTGGATAGTACTTTCCTGATTAGTCACCACAAGCTAACAATCTCCCACTTGGTGACTGATCAGTATCCACACTATACTAAAAAACCTCCCACTTGGAGACTGATCCTGTAGCAATACCGCTACCCACATGAGGCTCCCACTGGATTGAACCACCTTGGACTCAGTTGTTCCTTTATTTTGTTCAGTCTAAAAGACCAACTGAAGCTGAACATGAGTTCAACTTCTCCCTTGTTACTACCTTGGTAAACATATCTGCTGGATTATCATCAGTATGAATCTTTTCCAGCCTTAACTGTCCATCATCCAAAACTGATCGAATGAAATGGTACCGCAACTGTATGTGTTTTGTCTTTGAGTGCAAAGCAGAATTCTTTGCAAGATGAATGGCACTTTGGCTATCTGTATGTAGAAAATTATCCTTTTGTGGATGTCCCAATTCTTCCATGAAGAATTGAAGCCATATCATCTCCTTGGCTGCCTCTGTAGCAGCAACATACTCTGCCTCTGTAGTGGATAAAGCAACCACCTTTTGTAGTCGAGAAATCCAACTCACTGCTGTCCCACCAACAGTAAATATATAACTTGTAGTACTCCGCCTGCTATCTATATCTCCTGCCAAATCTGAGTCAACATAGCCTTTTACAGTAGTAGTAGAACCCCCAAAGTGTAAACACTTACTGGATGTGCCTCTCAAATATCTGAGAATCCATTTGACTGCATTCCAATGCTCAATACCAGGGTTACTCATATAACGGCTAACGACTCCCACTGCGTGTGCAATATCTGGCCTAGTACATACCATAGCATACATTAAGCTCCCTACAGCTGAAGCATAAGGTACCTTAGACATTTTAGTCTCTTCTTCTGGTGTCTTGGGACACATATCCTTAGTCAATTTCAAATGACCAGGCAAAGGTGTGCTGACAGCTTTGGCATTTTCCATAGAGAAACGTTGCAACACCTTCTCAATATAATCAGCCTGAGATAGAGACAATTTCCTATTTTTTCTATCTCTACAAATTTTCATACCAAGGATTTGTTTTGCTGCCCCCAAATCCTTCATAGAAAAAGATTTTGCTAACTGTTGTTTCAACCCCTTAATGTGATCCATGTTAGACCCAGCTACAAGCATATCATCAACATATAAACATAAAATAATGTAGCTGTCATCATCCAACCTCTTAAAATAAAAACAATGGTCAGAATGACACCGACTATATCCATGCCCATTCATAAAAGTGTCAAATTTAATATACCATTGCCGAGGTGCTTGCTTCAAGCCATATAAACTTTTCTGCAATCTGCACACCAAATTCTCCTTACCCTTGACCTCAAATCCTTGTGGCTGAACCATATATATTTCTTCATCCAAATCACCATGAAGAAAGGCTATTTTAACATCAAGCTGCTCTAAATGAAAATCTTCAGTAGCCACAATACTTAAAACAGTACGAATAGAAGTCATTTTAACAACTGGAGAAAATATCTCATCAAAATCAATACCATGTTTCTGTGCAAATCCTTTTACAACTAATCTGGCTTTAAATCTTTTCGTACCTCCATCCTCTTCTTTGATCCTGTAAACCCACTTATTCTGTAAAGCCCTTTTACCTGCAGGTAACTTACATAAATCCCATGTCTGATTTTTCAGCAAAGAGTCCATTTCATCTGTCATTGCAGACTCCCACTGAAGCTTTGTATCCACCTGCACAGCTTCATTATAACATTCAGGTTCACCAGCATCTGTTAACAGAATAGAATACAAAGATGGAGAAAATCTTTCTGGAGGTCTACTTAGCCTTGTTGACCGTCTAACACTCACTGGGGTGTGTGGTATTTGTTGTTGCTGTTGTTGCGGAGAATAAGGAACTACTGGAACATGAACTTGTGGAGTATCATCCAGTACTACATAGTCATTTTCTTTCTTCTCATGCTGCAGCAACAGATCTTTGTACAATACTTTCTCATTGAATATGACATCCCTGCTTCTTACAATTTTATGATTTTCAAAATCCCAAAGCCTATAACCAAATTCATCAATGCCATACCCAACAAATACACATTTCTTTGACTTAGCTTCCAGCTTGGTTCTATTTTCAGAATCTATAAGTGCAAAAGCTTCACAACCAAAGGTTTTGAGAAAAGAATAACTCACCTTCTTACCACTCCATGCTTCCTCTGGAATACCACAGTCCAAAGGAGTAGAGGGGCCTCTATTGATTAAATAAACAGTAGTGTTCACTGCCTCTGCCCACATATTTTTGGGCAGCCTAGCATGCAACCTCATACTCCTTGCACGCTCCATTATTGTCCTGTTCATGCGTTCAGCCACTCCATTTTCTTGTGGAGTCCTTGGTACAGTTTTCTGCCTACGAATACCATTAGAGGAACAATATTCTTCAAATTATGTGCTGCAATACTCACCACCATTATCAGATCTGAGACATTTTAACTTTTTACCAGTCTCAGTCTCAACCAAGCATTTCCATTTCTTAAAAGTTTGAAATACATCAGATTTCTGTCTAAGGAAATAAATCCATACTTTTCTTGTTGCATCATCTATAAATGTAACATAATACAGAGAGCCACCAAGGGAAGATACTTGAACTGGTCCCCATACATCTGTATGCACAAGCTCTAATCTCTCATTTTTCTTTTCCTTCCCACTCTTCACAAAACTAACTCTCTTTTGTTTTTCATAAACACAACTTTCACAGAAATCCATATTGACACATTTCAGACCAGGTAAAACTTTTTTTGAATGAAGTAATTTCATACCTTTTTCACTCATGTGCCCGAGTCTATTGTGCCACAGTGCTGTGTCAAAATCTACAGCAACAGTTTGATGTTCTTCCTGCTCAACTGCAGCCACTATTCCTGAGCATTCATTATCTTCTGAAACAATTAAAGTAGAAGGAACAGTATGACCTGTACAAAGATATAAGGTGCCTACTTTCACACCTTTTGCTACTACTAAGGAACCTTTTGAAACCTTCCAATTTTTATCATTAAAAGTAACTGTGCAACCCTCATCACCCAGTTGCCCTGCTGAAATTAAATTCCTACTCAGCCTTGGAACATGTCTTACCTCTTGTAGTAGCCAATGATTCCCATTCTGCAACTTAATCTTAATTTTTCCCTTTCCAACAATCTGACAGGGTTCATTATCTCCCAAATAAACTAGCCCAAAATCCCCTTGGACATAATCAACAAAATAACTTCTATGGGGTGTAGCATGAAATGAAGCCCCAGAATCTAAAACCCATGAATCATCAATACTTTCTAAGGACAAGAGCAAAGCATCCTCCTCAGATTTTTTACTTACCACATTTGCCTCCTTGTTTCCATCATTTTTGTCTCCTTGATCTTTCTTCCGAGACCAACAATCTTTCTTCTTATGACCTGGTTTTCCACAGTACCAGCAATCATTTGGCCCTTTAGATTCAGACCTCTTTCCCTTTGATTTTCCTCTTGATTTCCCACGATTTCCAGAGTTGTTTCCTCTATCTCTTGTTCTACCTCTGCTTTCTGTGTTCAATACACTACCCGATGTGGATGCCCCTGAGCTTTTCCTACGAATTTCCTCACTCAATATAACACCAATAACATCATCATACTTTAGGGTATTAGAACCAGAAACAGAATTACTAACAGCCATTACCAAGCCATTCCAGCTTTCTGGCAAAGAACACAAAATCAAGAGAGCCCTAACCTCTTCATCAAAAGTAATTTTAACTGAGGTTAATTGACTTGTAACTGTATTAAACTCATTCAAATGATCAGTAACTGATCCACCTTCTACCATTTTCATATTAAATAAACGCTTCATAAGAAATACCTTGTTTGAAGCTGAAGGCTTTTCATACAACTTCGCTAGGGTTTCCATCAGATCTTTAGCTGTCTTTGCTTCAGTAATATTGAATGCCACCGATTGTGCCAGGCATAGACGAATACTCCCCAGTGCCTTCCTATCCAAAATATCCCAATCCTCCTGAGACATTGATTGCTCTTTCTTGGCTACTCCCTCTAATGGTCGCCATAGATCCTTCTGATAGAGATAATCCTCCATTTGCATCTTCCATAACTGGAAGTTCTGCCCATTAAACTTATCAACCTTCAGCCTACCCTCTTCTGCCATTTCTCCCACTTAACCGAGAGACTCTCCCACTAACTCGTGAGACCTGCTTCAGAGAATAGATGAAAGAACGAATGAAATAACCTCACTCTGATACCACTTGTTAGGATTAACAAGGCAGAAATAACAATTATGTGCAAATATAACTAATATCAGAAAATAATAAACCACACAGAATAGAACACAATGGCACACAGATTTAACGTGGTTCACCCAATCCCTGGGCTACTCCCTCAACAACGAGTCCAATATTATTATTATCCAGTGATTACAACCTGATTACAATCCGTAATCCCTTACAGCCCAACTCTGCCGCAAGTACTAAAATCATACTTCGTAAAAATCCCTAACCCTAAGCCATATTATACAATATTTTCCCGCTTTAGGGTTAGAATGAGTTATAAGTAGTCGGCCTCAAAAAAAATTTTCCTCGGGGGCTGCGCCCCCGAACCCCTGCTCTTGGGGGCTGCCGCCCCCAAACCCCCGCTCGGGGCCCGGCCCGACCCCGAACCCCGGCGAGGTCGGGAGGAAAAGTGTACAGTACTTTCCTGGATAGTACTTTCCTGATTAGTCACCACAAGCTAACAAACTAAAAATGCAAAAACAAACCAGGAGATATTTACAAACTAAAGCAAGACTGAAAGCTGGGAAAGACCAAGATTGTGCTGATAGATGGAGCATTTTGAACAAGTGGCACCTATTTGCCGGGTTTTCACCATCTTGGTAGAGATTCTATTTTTGCTACCAAGGCGCCTGTTTCCAGGTTTTCACCAAGGCACTTTTTCTTTTTCTCATTTTTTTTTGTATTTTTGTATTTTTTCAATTTTTTTGAATTTTTGGATATTTTTTGATTTTTTTGTGAATCATCAAGGCGCCTATTGCTAGGTTTTCACCAAGATGTTCATTTTTTTAGGACTTTTTCTGATTTTAAAGATTTTTTCAGGACATTTTACCATAGACTGAATGCCTTAGGCGTAGAATTTCTTCAGATGGAGAATGTTGATTGGTTCTCGGAGCTGTTCTCCTTCAGTTGTTGAGAGTTGATAGGCACCAGAGCCAAAAGTAGCAGTGATAACAAAGGGACCCAGCCAATTGGGTTCGAACTTCCCCTTGCGTTCTTGATGTGATTGATTTTTAGGATTTTCTCTCAAGACTAGATCACCAACCTGAAATTCTCTATGTCAGACTTTCTTGTTGTAGCCTCTAGACATTCTTTTCTGATACACTCTGAGATGATCATACGCTGCTTGCCTGCGCTCATCTAGTAATTCCAGTTCTTGTAACCTAGACACTCTGTAGTCTTCATCAGTGACAAGTCCATGCATTCTGATTCTAAGTGATGGGATTTCAACCTTAATAGGCAGTACCACTTCAGACCCATAAACTAAAGCGAAAGGTGTAGCGCCTGTAGGTGTTCTGATACTAGTTTTGTATGTCCAAAGAGCTAGATTGATCATGAGATGCCAATCTCTTCCTGTTTTATTCACTGTTCTGTGCAAGATCTTCAGGATATTTTTTTTTGAAGCCTCAGCTTGTCCATTCCCTTGAAGATAGTAAATAGAAGACCAATGTTGTGTAATCTTGAATTTAGCACATAAGTCATCTAGATCCTTGTTTTTGAATTGTCCCCCATTATCTGTGATTATAGAGTGAGGGATCCCATAACTACAAATGATGTAGTTTAGGATGAACATAGAGATCTTCTTCCCCGTTGCTTGTGTTAGAGGAACCGCTTCTACCCATTTTGTAAAATAATCTGTAGCTGTGATTATATGGGTATGTCCATTAGAAGAGTGCGGATGGATAGCACCTATGAGATCAAATGCCCATTGTTGAAAAGGCCATTGTGTAGTAAAGGGAATCAGATCTCTCCCTGGAGCATGAATCAAGTTACCATGTACTTGACATTGTTGACAGTTTTTAGCAAATTTAATAGCCTCTTTCTTCATTTCAGGCCAATAGTACCCAGCCCTAATAAGTTTTCGAGCTAACGTTAAACCATTTGAGTGCGACCCACATATACCCTTGTGGACTTCCTCTAATGCACATTGAGACTCTTCCCGTTCTAAACATCTAAGCAGTGTACCATCTAGACCTCATTTGTACAGATCATTACCAATGATGACATATCGGGATGCGGATCGGATAAGGTTTCATTTCTCAAAATGGTTAAAGGACTCAAGGATGATTTGGTCATGGAGATAGGAGAACAGATTTTTGTAGCGGGATGAATCATAACCTACAACGGTGCAGATCATGCAGGTTTCAGGGGAGTCATATGCAGAATAGGATAGGGCTTCCACTAGGAACTCGTAGTGTAGCTCATGTTCTGGCTACTATAAGAGAGTAGATAGTGTTTCCATTGCATTGGCAGCCTTATTCTCCATTCTAGGTATTTGCTCAAATGTGATAGAGATGAAGTATTTCTTTAAATCATCTACCATTCTCTTGTAAGGAATGAGCTTTTCATCTTTGGTTTGGTACACATCATTGACTTGGTGGATAACCAATTGTGAGTCTCCATGGATGTGCATCTCTGTAACTCTCCACTGTATTGCCATTTTCATACCATTGAGAAGTGCCTCATATTCAGCAATATTGTTTGTGCAAGGAAACTTTAGTCTAAATGCTTTGGGTATCGAGTATCCTTGAGGAGTGATGAACAATATGCCTGCTCCAGATCCATTCTGTGTGTAGGAGCCATCAAAGAATAACTGCCATGCTCTAGAAGAGAGGTGCATGATAGAGGAATCGAGAAATTCCATTTGCATGGGTGTATCATCAAACAGTGGTGCTTCAGCTAATTGATCAGCAATGACCTATCCTTTGATAGCTTTTCTTTCAACATATTCAATGTCAAATTTGTTTAGAAGCATGATCCATTTAGCTAGTCTACCTGTGAGGGAAGCTTTGCTTAGTAGGTACTTCAGTGGATCAATCTTAGCTACCAAATGAGTGGTATGAGCTAACATGTAATGTCTCAATTTTTGTGATGCAAAGATCACAGCGAGACAAGCTTTCTCAATCATAGAATAGTTCTTTTCATACGCCACCAATGTTCTGCTTATATAGTAGATGGCTCTTTCCTTTTTGTTCTCATCATGCTGTGCTAGCAATGCCCCCAGTGATGTATCTGTTGTGGAGACATATAATATTAATGGCTTCCCATGAATAGGAGGCATTAAGATAGGAGGATTCGAGAGATAATTCTTGATATGATCAAAATTCTTTGCATAGTCTTCATTCCATGCAAAGGTCACACCTTTATGTAATGTCTTTGTGAAAGGTTGTGATATGTCAGCTAACTATGATATGAATCTTCTGATGGACTGTACTCTCCCTTGCAAAGTTCACATTTGACTGATATTCTTGGGAGGTTGCATCTCTATGATAGCTTTCACCTTAGCTGGATCGACGTCAATGCCTTTCTTTGAAACTATGTATCCTAAGAGCTTTCCAGAAGTGACACCAAAAGCACACTTCTTAGGATTTAGTCGGAGACTAAACTATTCCATTCTGTCTAGGATCATGCTCAAGTCTATTAGATATTCATTTCTAATCATGGATTTTGCCAAGGTATCATCCACGTAATCCTCCATTGTTTTATGCATCATATCATGAAAAATAGATGTCATTGCTCTTTGATATGTAGCTCCAGCATTTTTGAGTCCGAATGGCATAACATTCCAACAGAAGGTTCCCCACGCACATGTGAAAGCTATTTTCTCTTGATCTTCTGGAGCAATTTTGATTTGGTTGTACCCAGAAAAGCCATCCATTAAGGAATACATTTCATAGCCTGCAGTCATGTCCACTATCATATCAATGTTAGGCAGTGGAAAATCATCCTTAGGGCATGCTCTGTTCACATCTCTAAAGTCTGTGCACACTCTGATTGAACCATCTAGTTTTGAAATAGGTACAATGTTAGAGATCCACTCAGCATAGTCTATGACATGGATGAATCCAGCTTTTAAGAGTTTTTCTAGTTCTGCTTTGACTAAGAGTGCAACATGAGGATGCATCTTTCTCAGTTTTTGTTTGATTGGTTTTACTCCAGGAGCAATGGATAGATGGTGCATAATGAGATTGGGATCCAATCCTGGCATATCTGAATATTTCCATGCAAAATTGATCTTTTTTTCTGATAAGAATGTAGTGAATTTTTGTTTCTCTTCTTCTAATAGAGATTGTGCTACATGTACCAATTGTGGTTCCTCTGTTGTACCCAAATTGATGGATTGAGTGGGCTCAATCAGAAATGGAGATCTATCCTGTAAATGACTCAGAAGGACATCAAATATCTCATCCTTAGGCACCTCAGAGAGGTTTTCACCTTCAGATACGTCTTTTCTTTTTACTTTTGTCAGTTCTGAGACTGCCACGAAGTGGTTTTCACCCTCAGAACTCTTTTTCTTTGTCTTTTTACTCTTTTTTTTCTAACTAAGATATTTGATGTCCGACTCGGTCATGCTGACACTCGGTTCACTGATGGAAGTACTCATAGGCTCAACTGCATTGAGGTAGCAAGGAAGGGCATAGTCATTTAGAAAGGTGTAGATACCATGGCTCGGGTTCGTGGAAGTTCAGTCAATAAGATCAGGACGTTGGATAGTTAAAGCAAGAAAGGCTTGGGATATGGTGTTCATAATCATGGATATGTCATCATTGGTCCTAACCCGATGCTCAAGTTCAAAGGTGATATTACAGCTCAAAATGTTCAATTCGTAAATAGGCTCAACATCATCATGGGAGTCCTCTTCAGCCATAGGTGGATCAGACACGTTAAGTTCATTGTTTTGCTCTACACCTACATTGGGTTGAGATACATATTGGTGAATAACATCAATATATTTCTCCATTATAAGCTCATCTTCTTCTGGAATGGCACCCCATTCATAGTCATTTGACTCAGCTTCTGATTCAGGATCTCTAGGAAATCTTAGAAAATGTGTGAAATCAAGATGAATACCCCAAGAAGGATTACCCTCAGTCTCTAACTTGAATTCATATTCATGGGAATCAGTGTCAGAATAACTACCCCCTTCTTCTTGATCAGTTTGATTGCCCTCGAGATTAGCTGGTTCTTGTGGTGCAACCATCTCTTGTGCTACAGTAGGTTCTTGTGTTTCTACTACATTAATTATTTTTATATGATCATCTGTATCATCAAGAAGATCTTTGATCTCTTTAGGCAATTTTTCATAGGGGATAAGCTCAGAGCTATCTGAATCATCATCAGAGGGTTCTGTTTCTTCTTTCTTAAGAAGGGGTTCTCCTAGTGCAATTTGTTCTATGACATGAGAACAACCACCTTTGAGATGATAGGGTTTCTTCTTAAACCCTAAGCCACCAGTATCTTTGTTGGCTCTACCAATATGTGAAATGGGTGTCACAAGACCCTTTCCACTGATTCCTAGAGGTCCTTGACCGGAATATCCCATCTTGGCTATCAATTTGTTTCCTGGACCATATGAATTAGAAGGGATTGTAGGTGCTATAGATTCACTAGGTTGAACAATTTTGGATTCAAAATCATCTTTGTATAGCCATGCAAGCACAGTTTCATCTTCTTCAAATTCTTGTTTGGATACTTGCTCCACCACAAAATTTCTTTTGTATGCTTCCATAGGTTCCTTAGGTTCTGATTTAGATTGCTTCAAAGATTGTCCATATGACTTGGGCGAGATAGGGAGAGATGTCAGAGACAAGACTGGCTCTATAGTGTATTCTCCCATCCCATTTTCTTTGATATTGATCTCTTTAGCAATGTCTTCCATCTTGGATGTGGAAGCCACATTTTGTTGCTTGATGGAAGATTCTCTGTTATTAGGTACAAGCTTATCGACACTTTCCTTCAATGTATTACAAGTTGTACTCAAATCTGCTTGGATAGTAACTTCTACCCCTTCATAGGGAAATTTCAAGCATTGATGGTACGTAGAAGGGATGGCTTTCATTTCATGGATCCAGGGTCTCCCTAGAAGGATATTGTAAGCCAATGGTAGATCAAGCACCTGACATGTGGTATCTTTGATGACCGGACCCACTCGGATGGGTAAGACAATGGTGCCTTTAGAAGCTCTTTCTTGTTCATCATAGGCTTTTATGGTGATCTTCTTTCGAGGATCAATAGCCATCTCTGAGAATCCCAACTGTGTGATTAAGTTGTAAGAACAAATGTTGAGGCCTGCGTCCCCATCTATCAACACACGTTTGACTCGACGGTTCTGGATCAAAACTTCTATGTGCAAGGGCTGATTATGTGGGTGACTTAGGGAGTTGTCATCTTCCTCTGAAAAGGAGATATATTGCGAAGACGTTAGATGACCAACCATAGTCTGGAACCTATCTAGATCTAGATCATTAGGAACATTAGAGCCGACCAAAGCTTTATCTAGGATATCTCTGTGAGCTGGAGATATTCGAAGTAACTCAAACATAGAGATTTTGGCATTGGTATGCTGGAGTTGTTGGACGATGCTGTAAGATGTAGGTCTTGTATCCTTTGGATTGGAAGATTTTGAGGCAACCAGATGTGAGATTGAAAGGTATCTTAGGGACATTAGATGAACTTGGTGTTTGTCCTTTCAGATGAGCCTGAGCTTGTGATCTGGTAACCGCATTAGCTGAGGAATGATTTCTATCTCTTCATACAATCGTGATGACATTGCAGCTCTTAGAGAGACATGGTTCAACCATATTGATGACAGCATTATTTCCAGGGTAGGCATAGTTGACTTTTGCCCCCATGTTAGGCTGAGAAGTGGAAAATCCCTTGCCATGTTGTGGAAACGGTTCTATAAATGCTGTGTGATCATTATTGCTGGTAGGATTATCGATCGTGATGTCCCCTTGATCTATCAAGTCTTGAATGGTATGCTTAAAGTGGAAGCATCCATTAGTTCTGTGGCCTTTAGTCTGATGGTTCATCACTGTTATAGTGAACATTATCTTTGGTCATTCAGGACCTCTTATCTCAATATCCCTCAATCGGTTTCTATCTTGAGATCAGTTTATCTTTTGAATCAATTTCATATCTCTATCAAACACAGACTTTCTTTGAACCACTGTGCTTTGCATAGTAATTCAAAGAGGGGCAAAATGTAATACCCCAAAAATGGGCTATATGTTCATTAACCTCCTACATCGACAAATCGAACGAAATCAACATCAAAGTCCTAACCTAAGGCACATCTAAACATCATCGAATCATAATTGATTATCTTAAATTCTACATCGGGGAATATTCCTAGTAATATTCCTAATCATCATAATTATCTTTAATTTTATAATTATTTGGCAATAAATCACATTTATCCTAAAGTTTGATTAATTGAATATTTTCATATTTAATTAATTAGATTTAATATCTTGCCACTTAATTGTGTAATTAAATTTAATTCTATCTATTATTAATTGTATTATTTAATTTTGACAATAAATCTAATATCATATGAATAATTGATTAAATCTTTATTTAATTAATTAAATCAAGTTGTCATTATTTAATAATATAATTTTTAATAAAAGTTTGATAAAATAGTTAATTAACCCATAAATCAATTATTTTATTTCAAAAATCAGTTAAGTTGAGAATAAATCACTTTATTTATTTATTAATTCATAATTAAAACATGCACAATCATAAAAGCAGACAACTGTCAATTATCAATTAAAGCTAAACTCTATTTTGAGTTAAAGCTTAGCTTTTGCATGTTTTTGTGACTTAATTATCTATTATTTAAAAATAACTCAAAAATCAACCTGAGTTATTTGAGTGATTTATGGCTTTTTCTCATGCACCTCCAAAGCCTTGGATTTCTATAAAAACAAGGCTCAGCTCTTCATAATTCATCTCATGTTTTTGCACAATCACGCTGGAGAATTGGAATGGAAGAATCAAAGCTCTTGCGAATCGACATCTTTGTGAGATCAATCTTATTTTTTTGCATTCATATGCATATCATTGTTAGATTAGCATTGCATATCAATTTTCAATAGCATTCATAGCATATCAATTTCCATACTAGCATAGATTTATATCAAGTTTTTCATTATTATTGCATAGAAAGTATCAAAAATATAGATTAATTGCATTCAATTTCATATCCATCTTTTGCATTCAAATCCTTCATTTAGGTGTTGTCTAGGTCATTGATCTCGATTATAATTAATCTATTTTTTTGATATTTTCTATGCAATAAGAATGATAAAAACTGATATGAATCTATGAATGCTATTGAAAACTGATATGAAATGAATGCTAAATGATCTAACAATGAAGATTCTAACAATGATATGAACATCACTGTTATAGTGAACAATGATAGAAAATTGACAAGAACAATATAATTAATGCATTATATAATTTATAATAAAATATTAAAATAATAATATATTAATAGTATAAGTTACAATACAATAATAATCAAGATATAAAAGTTGATATATCAAGCATTAATATTATTATAATATAATATAATAGTTATATATTATTGATATAATAATAATTGATGAGATATAATAATAATTAACAACATATAATAATAATATATGATTATTATCAATAGATAATAATAATATATTGTTAACATATCATTAATAAATAATATATTAATATTATGATTAAATAATATTAAAATATTAAATAAATAAACAACAATAATATATAGTTATCAAATATTATTATCATACATCTGAAATATGTATTAATTTATTTATGAGGAGGGCGCGTAAGGAGAAATAGAAACTCATGGCTAGCAAATTTCAAAAGAATTGTATTAGATTGAGGAGTTTTATCTTTCTCTAAGAAGATTTACGGGAGATACAAATGTTAGTTATAATAATAATAAGTGGTGTGACTCATAGCATTGCAAATATAAAACTTGTTGGAGATTTGCCAGTAGGCCAGTACTGACTGTATGTTTGTCATTGATGACAACATATGGAAAGTAGCATGCATGGAAGTCTTATGTAGTAAGCCTTCAATATATGATGCATGGACATGATATCACGGGTGCAAAGGTTAACTGTAAGTACAGACAGTTATATAGCAGCTTGTGTTAGCAATGTTCCCGACAGAGTTACAAGCAGTGTTCTGTGTATGGTTGTCCGTACAATTGTCTTATGGGCATGCACCCTAGGATATATGTTGAATACATGTTAGTGATGTTTTAGTTATGGACGCATAGTCTAATGATGAATGCAAGTGAAGTTATGTAGTCGCTATTCACCGGTAGCAGTTTCCTATGTTTGTTTAGAAGAGCCGACAGAGATTTTATTGTTTCTTGAGTTGCACCTATCTTGATGATATGTGCCCTTGGAGTTAAGCTTGGAGAAGTGTTATTGATGTTTGGTTAAGAGCGCATAAGTTAATTTAGCTTACAAAGAAAGTTCTAGTTGTTTTGGTAGAGCCGACAGTGTGAGGCGTGCGTCTACAATTATTTTATTAGACATGTCCCAGAATGAGTTGTGTGCATAATAGAGCCGATAGAATGTTTGTTGGAGTTTATTATGGTTTCTCTAATATAATTTCAAGGTGGTTCTAACAGGCCAACATGATTATATCATTTGGAGGAAAGATATTTATAGGCAGTCATTTGTGATTGCTTGAGTGTGGTTCATGGTTGATTAAGAAGAGTAGAGTAGAGTGTGTGAAGTGTTGAACCATCAAAAGAAGGTCTATGTGACCAAGTATAGTATGTGTGCTATTCATTGGAATTGATCCAGACATCAGGTCAAAGCGTAGTTCACCAAGATCCAGATATAGTGTGTATCTATTATTCAAAAGGTTGTAGCCTTCGCCCATTTGAGCAGTGAGCTCTCAGACAGTGCGTCCTCTCCCCTAACAAGGATAATTGTAAAAGACTCCTAATAGGGTCTGAACCTTAACTAGGTCTACTGTACTTAATATATTGTAAAGCTACTCCTAACAGGGTAAATGATCTTCTAGCAAGGATCATTATACACTAGTACATAATATTAGTGGGTATCAAGTCCCACCGGGGTTTTTACCTATTTGGGTTTCCTTGTAACCAAAATATTGGTGTTGTGTAAGTGTTCTTTCATTGTGTTTATGCTTTATGTTTAAGTATACTTAATTGGATAAAGAATTGAGACTTTTAGATAACTGATTCACCCCCCCCCTCTTAGTTATATCTTGGGACTATTCCTAACAATTGGTATCAGAGCCAAGTGCCTTAGAGAGAAGTTTAACAGCTTGAGGTTGATCAGATGGCATACTTCAGGAAAGAGAGTCCTAAGTTTGATGGAGAAAATTATCTTGATTGGAAGAAGAAGATGATGAACCATTTGCAGTGTATTGCTTATGAAGTTTTCAATGTAACTATCAAAGCAGCCAAGATTCCTACTTTAGAAGACCTTGAACAAGATCATGCTACTGACACTCAAAAGGAATTATTTCATCATAATGTTAAAGCTAAAGAAGCCCTTATCAACGCACTATCTGATAGTGAGTTTTTAGAGATAAAGAAGGTAGACACCACCCACAAGATATGGAAGTACCTTGCAGACATGTTTGAAGGAGACAAGCAAGAAAAGGATGTGCGTAGAAAGACATGGAAGAAAAGATTCAATGAATTAGAGATGATACCTGAAGAAAACATCAGAGCTTATAATCAAAGGGTCAATGAAGCAGTTGCTAGAATCAGGAACAATGGTGGAGAGATCTTAGAAGAAGATATTATGGATAAGTTGATGACTACTCTCACTCTAGAATATGAAAGAAAGATCAATATCCTTGATGAGACCATGTAGCTTACATCTAATTTTAAGAGAGAGACCTTGATCAACATTAAAATCTCAGCTTTTGAGATTTCAAGATTGAAGACAAAACCTAAAAGTGAGACAACCTTCAAAGCAACAATTCATGGTAAGAAATCTGCAAACACTTCTGGTAATTTCGATGATGATGATGAAGAGAAAACTTTAGATGATTTTATTGCTATGGTTTCTAAAAGAGAAAAGAAAGGAAAAGGAAAATATGAAGGTCAATTTCCTTTCAAGTGCTTTTCATGTAATAAGATAGGTCACTTTGCATCTAAGTGTCCTACTAGAGTTAGAAAGTTCAAAAAGGATTACATGCCTAAGTATTCTAAGGAATGCTACTATGCTAGAGATGGAGTCTCAGATGAAGAATTAGGTGAAGAAGAAATTGGATTCATTGCTATTGTAGACAAAATGAATAGTAAGTCAGTTCCTAAAAATGAGAAAGTGAATCAAGAGCTAGCATTGATTTCCCAAGCAGATATAAGAACAGACTGGATTATAGACAGTGGTTGTTCACATCACATGATAGGTGATAAAGGCAGGTTTGTTCATTTGGAAAAATATAATGGAGGTATGGTCAGATTTGGAGACAACACTCCTAAACCAATAGTTGGTAGAGGACCCATCCCTCTGGATGGAAAGAACAGTACTAATAATGTTCTCTATGTTGATGGTTTGAAACATAACCTTCTCAGTGTTGGACAGTTACTTGGAAAAAGATATCAATTGGAGTTCAAAGATGACAAATGCATCATTAAAAAAAAGGATGGTGTCATGATTGCATTAGGCTCAAAGACAAGAGGTAATGTTTTTCAACTCAATTCAGAAGCAAGTTGTTTTGTTGCTAAAGTTGATGACAGTTGGTTATGGCACAAAAGACTATGTCATATCAATTTTGATAACATAGTAAAGATAAGCAATGTTAAAGCAGTAAGAGATCTACCTAGCATAACAAAGCTTATTGATACTATATGTAGGGAATGTGTGATGGGGAAGCATGTGAGAAATTCATTCAGGAGCAAGCATAATTCAGTAGAGAACAAGTTGGATATGATTCATACAAACCTATGTGGACCAACTCAAACAAGATCATACTATGGTGAAAGGTATTTTATTTTGTTTGTTGATGATTATACTAGGATGATGTGGGTTGCATTCTTAAAAGATAAGTCAGAAGCTTTTGAGAAGTTCAAAATATTCAAAGCTAAGGTTGAGAATGAATCTAGATTAAAGATAAAATGTTTGAGATTGGATAGAGGAGGAGAATTCACCTCTGACAGATTCTATGAGTACTATGAAGAACATGGCATAAAGAGATAGTTAAGTGCACCTAGAACATCTCAACATAATGGAATTATAGAGAGAAGGAATAGGATCATTCTTGATACAACATGCACCATTATGATAGAAGGAAAAGTTGCACACACCTATTGGAGAGATGCGGTCAATACAACGGTCTATACAATCAATAGAATTCAGTTAAGGCTGGGCACTAACAAAACACCTTATGAGCTATGGTTTGGTAATGTTCCCACTATAAAATACTTCAAAATCTTTGGAAGCAAGTGCTACATCAAAAGGGATGAAGTAGTAGGCAAGTTTGATGCAAGAAGTGATGAAGGTATTTTTCTTGGTTACTCTACTAAAAGTAAAGCTTATAGATGTTTCAATTTAAGATTGAAAAAGATCATTGAAAGTGCTCATGTAAAGATTGATGAAAATTTTATGATTCAAGAAAGATATCATGATTACTCACCCATAATTGAAGAAGAACCTAGACCCTCCACTAGTGAAACAATTATTGAGGAAATGTTTGATAGCATTGATGTGTTGTTTAATGACCCTGGGACAAGTGAAAAAGGTACTCCTAAGGCTGATGAGTCAACATCACCTAAAGTTCCAAAGTTTACATCAAGAAATTATTCCAAGAAAGACATCATTGGAGATCAGAGCGACAAAGTCTTAACAAGATCACAAGCAAAGAACTCAGCTAGAAATGATGCGGTATGTTTATTATCTCAAATTGAACCCTTAAGTGTTGAAGATGCATGTAAAGATTTAGATTGGCATGATGCTATGAAAGAAGAACTTTATTAGATCATTAAGAATGACACTTGGGAACTGGTCCCAAGACCTAGTGATAATAATGTGATTGGTACTAAGTGGATATTTAGAAATAAGATGAATGAAGATGGTACAATAATAAGGAACAAAGCAAGATTAGTATGTAAAGGTTATGCGCAAAGAGAAGGCATTGATTATTCAGACACATTTGCACCTGTGAGTAGATTAGAAGCTATTAAGTTGTTTCTAGCTTATGCTACAGTCAAAAAATTCAAAGTTTATCAAATGGATGTCAAATCAACATTCTTGAATGGAGACTTAAAAGAAGAAGTATACATTAAGCAGCCTAAAGGATTCACCTTATCAGATAGACTTGATATGGTATGCAGATTGAAGAAGGCCCTCTATGGACTTAAGCAAGCCCCTAGAGCATGGTACAAGAGACTAGATGGATACTTAACAAAGATTGGATTCAAGAAAGGAGTAGCAGATTGTAATCTATTCATTAGAGAGACATCTAAAGGTTTATTACTTGTAGCTATATTTGTTGATGACATTATCTTTGGAGGTAATGAAAAACTTAGTGCTGAATTTTCCAAAGAAATATAGAATGAGTTTGAGATGAGTATGATTGGTCCTATCAAGTACTTTTTGGGATTAAACGTGCAGCAGACAGAAAAAGGGATTTTCATTAATCAATCAAAGTATGTGAAAGAGATACTGAAGAAATTCAAGATGGATGATTGCAAGCCAGTAGGAACCCCTATGATTATTGGATGCAAACTTACAAAGGAAGATGACTCACTGGAAGTTGATATAACATTGTATAAGTCTATGATTGGTAAACTCATTTATCTTACTCAAACTAGACATGACATTTCCAATGTAGTTGGTATAGTTGGAAGATTTTCAACAGAGCCTAAACAAAGTCACCTCATGGTAGTAAAGAGAATATTTAGATACTTGTAGGGCACTATAAATTATGGTCTATGGTATCCTAATTCAAAAAATGTTGCACTTCATGTGTACATAGATGCAGATTGGGTAGGATGTGTTGATGACAGAAAAAATACTTTAGGTGGAGCAGTGTTTCTTGGTGATAGACTTGTCACTTGGACAAGCAAGAAACAAAACTATATTTCTTAGTCAATAGCAGAAGTAGAGTATGTTGCAGTAGCCTTGAATTTTTCTACAATTGTTTGGATCAAGTAGATGATAAAAGATTTTGGAATTCAGATTGATTATCCTATTGTTATTCACTGTGATAACACTAGCACTATCAATATGTCAAAGAACCCTGTGATGCATGCAAAGACAAAGCACATTGAGATCAAGTATCACTTCCTAAGAGAGAAAGTGGCAGAGAAAGAAGTCAAGTTGGACTATGTGAGTACTAATGAACAATTGGTAGATATATTCACAAAGCCCTTGCCTAAGGATACTTTTGAGTATCTTAGGGGGAAGTTGGGAGTAATTCCCTTCCTTGATTATGCTTAGAAGGAAGCAGGAATGACATAAGTCCTTAGGGACTAATGGAAGGTTGACTACTCTACCTCAGGAGTAGTACCAGTGCTTAAAATGAGTGGCACCCTTTGCCATTGATGTCAAAGGGGGAGTATATATATAGAGTCATGAAAAAAAAAAGTAAAAAGAGGAGTAATATACTAAGGGGGAGCAACATTCAGTTATGACAACAGTACAGTTGAGGAAATGAAGAATATTAGAAAATATCACAGCAGATGGAGGTTTCATCTTTGGGGGAGTTTTTAAGAGGAAATGGAGAATGTTATAAAAGAAATGTTCATTTGGGTTGATGGTGGTTTTTCATTCCACATGTTGCCATCAATGCCAAAGGGGGAGATTGTTGGAGATTTGCCAGTAGGCCAGTATTGACTGTATGTTTGTCATTGATGACAACATATGGAAAGTAGCATGCGTGGAATTCTTATGTAGTAAGCTTTTAGTATATGATGCATGGACATGATATTAACATGATATCATGGGCGTAGAGGTTAACTGTAAGTATAGACAGTTATATAGCAGCTTGTGTCAGTAGTGTTCCTGATAGAGTTACAAGCAGTGTTCTGTGTATGGTTGTCCATACAGTTGTCTTATGGGCATACGCCCTAGGATATATGTTGAAGACATGTTAGTGATGTTTTAGTTATGGACACATAGTCTAATGATGAATGCAAGTGAAGTTATGCAGTCACTATTCACCAGTAGTAGTTTCCTATGTTTGTTCAGAAGAGCCGACATAGATTTTATTATTTCTTGAGTTGCACCTATCTTGAGGATATGTGCCCTTGGAGTTAAGCTTGGAGAAGTGTTATTGATGTTTTTTTAAGAGCACATAACTTAATTCAGCTTACAGAGAAAGTTCTAGTTGTTTTGGTAGAACCGACAGTGTGTGGCGTGTGTATACAATTATTTTATTAGACAGGTCCCAGAATGAGTTGTGTGCATAATAGAGTTGAAAGAATGTTTGTTGGAGTTTATTATGGTTTCTCTAATATGATTTCAAGGTGGTTCTAATAGGATGACTTGATTATATCATTTGGAGGAAAGATATTTATAGGCAGTCATTTTTGATTGCTTGAGTGTGGTTCATGGTTGATTAAGAAGAGCAGAGCAAAGTGTGTGAAGTGTTGAACCATCAGAAGAAGGTCTATGTGACCAAGTAGAGTATGTGTGCTATTCATTGGAACTAATCTAGATAGTAGGTCAAAGCATAGTTCACCAAGATCCAAATATAGTGTGTATCTATTATTCAGAAGGTTGTAGCCTTCGCCCATTTGAGTAGTGAGCTCTCAGATAGTGCATCCTCTCCCCTAACAGGGACAATTGTAAAAGACTCCTGATAGGGTCCGAACCTTAACCAAGTCTACTATACTTAATATATTGTAAAGCTACTCCTAACAAGGTAAAGGATCTTCTAGCAAGGATAATTATACACTAGTATAGAATATTAGTGGGTATCAAGTCCCACCGGGGTTTTTACCTATTTGGGTTTCCCCGTAACCAAAATATTGGTGTTGTGTTCAAGTGTTCTTTAATTGTGTTTATGCTTTATGTTTAAGTATACTTAATTGGATAAAGAATTGAAACTTGTAGATAACTGATTCACCCCCCCCCCCTCTTAGTTATCTCTTGGGACTATTCCTAACAAAACTATGTTTTGATATATATGTAAATATATATATATTAATTATATCGATTCATAAATTAAGTATATATATATATATATATATATATATATATATATATATACTATTTTAGATTCTTTTAATGATAATTCAGATTTAATATATAAATAATATAATTTGGATATATATATATATAGCCAGGTTAATCATTCAAAACTTATATGATATAAAAAGAGGATAATTTCATTCAAGATTTATAAATAATAATTCATAAATAGTATTATGATTTCATTTCAGATTTATAAATGATAATTCATTAATGATATTATTGACAAAGTAATTTTATTTTCAAAAGTAATTATTGACAAAGTAATCTTAAGGGGGATTAAGA
Organism: Chamaecyparis obtusa; assembly: GCA_027943335.1. NCBI lineage: Eukaryota > Viridiplantae > Streptophyta > Pinopsida > Cupressales > Cupressaceae > Chamaecyparis > Chamaecyparis obtusa. The sequence goes on along the minus strand of BSBK01002907.1, from coordinate 347,388 downwards.
CCTCCACTAACCCAGTGTACACTGATGACCCACATATGCATATGTACTAAGCCTTGGATAGAGAAAACCTCTTCCAAGAAGAGGAATGGACCAATGGTCAGCCTATAAGCGCTGAGTGATGTGCTCCAATGGATGATGACAAGATTGGGCCAAGGACTATAAAAGATCCTTATAAGGTCATGAGCCCGACCTGGCAGACTTTGCTCAGGAAGTCCCTAAGGATGCACTCTAGAGGACGATGACAAGATCTAATCAAAGGACACAAGGGTTCTTATTAAGGTTATGAGACCGACCTGGTAGAATTCCTTTTGGAGGGGTTAGTATTTGGGGTAGATAGTTAATTAATTAGTTTTTATTCATATTTATTTGTCCATACTATTGTTGCTAGCATCTTCTTGCAAGTTAATTCTTAAGGAAATATTTCAGAAATACTAGGGACATTACAACGTGGGTGGAAGATAAAGAAATGAGGTGTGTTGGAAAGAAGAATTAAGAAAGTGAATGGAGAAGGATACTTTAGTTTAAATGAAGTTTTTATTATGGACATACCTAAAAGTATCTTAGGGTGAAGCTATAGGAAGAAGGTTGACACCTTCTACGTAGGATTTGTTACCTTTGACACTGGTGGGTCAACTTTTTGAAATGTTGTAGGAACTCTTCCTTGTTTTGTGGTTGATGGTATAGACAGAGTCTATGGCCATTGACCAATAATTTGAAATGAATTGGATCAATTTTTGTCAATTGAATTGCTCCATTTTCAAAGATATGATTTATCTCATATGGTCCTATCCATCTTGTTTGTGGTTTGCCTTGTGTTTCTTGATATCTTGAATCAAACAATAGTGCCCAGTCACCTACTTTGAACTATTTATTCTTGATGTGGGAGTCATGCCATTTCTTTCTTTATTTTTGGACTATCTCTATGTGATCCAATGCAGATTTCCTCATCTCATCAAAAGAGTTGAGATTCATTAAGCATTCACGCTGTGCTGCAAGAAGGTCAATGTTCAGCTTCAAAGCAGTCCATAATGTTTTATGTTCAAATTCAATTGGTAGCATGGCTGCTTTTCCATATAGTATTTCAAATGGTATTTCAAATGGAGTCATCCCATTTGTGGTTTTCCATGTGGTTCTATATGCCCAAACTGCTTCTGATAGATGGCTACTCTAGCCTCAATGGTTGAGTTGAACTATTTCTGTAAGGATTGCGTCAATTCTCTATTGGTGACTTTCATCTGACTATTGGCTCATGGATGGTAGGGACTGGATTTCCTATATTTAATGTTGTATTCATTTATGTGATCTATTATTAGATTTGATGTGAATTGTGCTCCCTAATTAGTCACTAGATCCCTTGGTACACCATAGTGAGTGAATATTTCTTCATACAAGAATTTTGCTACTTTGCTATCACGGGCGTGCTTCATTGCCTTCACTTCTACCCATTTTGTTATATAATTTTTGCACACCAAGATGTATGATTTTCAATTAGATGGAGGGTCTATAGGACCAATAAAATCTATGCCCCATTTATCAAATGGTGTGACAACCACTTGTGGATGTAGAGGCATTTCATTTGATTTTGTAGGATGACCCATCCTTTGGCATTTATCACATTTTTTGGTATAATTGGCTGCATCTTTGTGAAGTGTTGGCCAATAGTAGCCTATTGTTAATACTTTCATTGCTGTCCTTTTTTCTAAAAAGTGTCCTCCACAGGGTCCATCATGGCAAGCGTGAAGGATGTCATATGTTTCATCTTCACATACACATCTTCTCATGACTTGGTCTAGGCCAGTGTAGAACAATGTGTTGTCAATCCATGCATATTGAAAGCTCTTCTCAACTAGAAAATTCCTATCCTTAGGAGAGAAGTATGCAAGCATCTTGTTAGATACACAGTAATTGGCTATATCAGCATACCATGGACTCTTGATAGCAATGTGAAATAGATGCTCATTTAGAAATGTGTCATCTATCATAGAGGTATCTATATTATCATGATGTAATCTGGACAAATAGTCTGCTACTACATTTTATTTTCCTGGCTTGTCTACTATTATTAGATCAAATTCCTATAACAGAAGAAGCCATCATGCTAACCTACTTGAAATAACAGGTTTAATCATAAGATATTTTATTGCAGCATGATTAGTATGAACAAATATTGGATACCCTATTACATAATGGTGGAATTTGTTCAGAGCATAGATAACTGCCATTAATTCTTTTTCTGTGACTGTGTAGTTTAACTCTGGTCCATGTAGACTTTTACTGATATAGTAAATGGCATTTTCAAGTTTATTAGACTTCTGGCCTAGAATGGCTCCTATTGCATAGTTAGAGGCATTAGTATGTATATGAAATGGTAGAGTCCAATCAGGGCCTTTTAGTACTGGTGCTTTTGTAAGAAGGTTTTTGAGCCGCAGGAATGACTCTTCACAAGTTGGGGTCCATGTGAATTCAGCCTCTTTTGTAAGCAAAGTATATAGTGGACTGGCTATTTGACTAAAGTTTTGAATGAAATGTCTATAATATCCAGCATGTCCTAAAAAGGATCTAACATCTTTTTGCTTAGTAGGTGTAGGTAATGTTAGGATTACCTCTATTTTTGCAGGATCCACTTGTATTTTAGCTTCTGAGATGAAATGCCCTATTACAACTCCTTCTTGAATCATCATGAAACATTTCTCATTGTTGAGAGATAGATTGTGTTCTTTGCATTTGATCAGAACTTTCTCCAAATTCTCCAAAGCTTCTTCAAATGTGACACTGAATGTGGTGAAGTCATCCATATAAATCCCCATGTAGTCATGTGAGATGTTAGCTAAAATGCTGATCACAACCCTTTGAAATGTTGCAGGTGCAGTACATAAACCAAATGGTAAAAAAGAGTAGGCATATGTTCCCCAAGGATATGTGAATGTTGTCTTTTCTTGATCCTCAGGTGCAATGCTAATCTGGTTGTATCCACTATATCCATCGAGAAATGAGAAGTACTTCTTCCCTGCTAATGTATCTAGAACTTGATCAATAAATGGAAATGGAAAATAGTCTTTCTTTGTTGCATTATTGAGCTCTTTATAATCTACACATATTCTCCATTTACCCCCTTTCTTAGGTACTATTACAAGAGGTGAAACCCATTTACTATCTGAGATTGGATATATGAAACCAACATTTAGTAGTTTTTGTAGCTTAGTTTTCATAATTTCTCTGAGTGCTGGGTTGATTCTTCTTTGTGGCTGATAGAGGGGTAGACTGCCTTCATTTATGTAAATCCTATGGGTAAAGAGTTTTGGGCTTAATCCTTTCATATCTCCATAGTCCCAATAAAAAGACTTTTCATGTTTACATAGGAGTTGGGTTAACAATTTTAATTGTTTCTGTGATAGTTTATTGTTAACATGAAGGTTGTGGCTAGGTGAGAGTTCTAAAGTAGTTTTTAGCTATAGCATTGATGCTTCTAATATAGGGCTGGTTGATATCTCACAAGGTAATAATTAATGGATGATTTTAGGTTCTATTGGTAAGACACAGTTTTCATAAGTAGTCAATTGTAGAATTGAACTTTGGGAAATATCTTTTGATGTAACATAATCATTTGTAAGAATACTTTAAAGCACATCATCATCTTCTTGTAGTTTCACAAAAGTTTGTCTATGTAGCATCATTAGTTGAGCAACAAAGTTTATTTCTTCTTCCTCATCTCCCAAGTTTGGCTAAATAGGAGTGCTCAAATCTGCTTGTGGTTGAGTTGGAGGATATAAGGCTAACTTCTTGATGGTTTGGCCATTAGAGATGGTCATATTTCTTGATCTAAAATTAATATTAGTATTTTCTATTGCTAACCATGGTCTGCCAAGGATTATTAGATAACTAGCAAGGGTTACTTTGGGTGATAGTATCATAAAGTTAGTAGGGTATTCCTAGTATTCCAATGTAACTACTATGTCTTCAGTTATGCCATCTAGGGTGACAGTAGAACTATCTGCAAGTTTTAAAACTATTGAAGTTGTTCTTAATCCCTCTATAATCAACCTATGCATAGTATCTTTGGTCATGACATTTATAGAATCACCTAATTCTATCAAATCATTCTTCATTGACTGCCCATTAATTATTACATCAACAACTAGGCTTCCTAGATCAAAGTACTTAGGAATCACTATCTTTCCCAACATTATATTAGCCAATTGACCTATAACATGCACTATTTGGGAATCCTTTTTCTTTCTTCTAGGTTTCTTAAGACATGCTTCTTTAATGGATTTTCCATAAAGTGAAACATCTTTAATAGCTTGAAATAGTGGGATTTGGATATGCATGTTCTTTAATTGGTCAAGGATATCAAATGGTGCTTCTTCTTGGAGCATAGGTTTGTCCATCCTAAGCCTCTAAGGAAAAGGAGGATTAGCTGGGATTTCATGAGAATCATTTTGACTTGGCATCTTAGTTGGTAAGGTTGTATTTAGCAAAGTAGTTTCTGGTTATGGTGTTGATGTTGCAGGAGTGTCTGGTACTTTCATTATAATAGGAGGTTCTGGTACTGGAAAAGTAGTACCAGATCTCAAGTGAATGTCAGTTATGTCCAATGCATAAGCATGGTATTGTGGAGTTTCAGTAGTGTAGACTTGTTTTTATTTCTTATTATTAGGATTTGGCTGTGGTTGAGCAGGTAATTATGTTGGCCGTGGAGGACTTGTGGCTCTAGGAGGTGGCATAAGTGCTAGTTGAGGAACTGGAGGTGGTAATGATTGATAGCCAAGATTCTAATTAGGACATTATTGAGGTCCCCTCCATTGATCATATGGTTTCCAATTTCTCTGTGGTGGCTACCATTGATTTTGAGATTATGGTTGTGGCCATTGGGGTTGCTAGGAGTCATACCACTGGTTCAGTTGAGTATTTATCCAGACATTATTCCACATAGGTTGGAAAGAATGTGAAGGATATTGGGAATTTTGGTTTTTCCATTGGCTACTATAATTATTAAAATATTACAAAGGGTCCTGAGGCATACCTTGTCTTGGAGCCCATGGGTGACTTTGAGAAACGAAGAAAACTTGCTCATCATCTCCTTCTATTTTCCTGAACATAGTAGGAATATTTTGCATTTCCAAATTTTCTACCAGCTTGCACTGACAATCCTTCTTTTATTGTCTACAGTGGGGTAGTACTTAGCTAACTTTACCTTAGCTTCTTCATGCTTCTTTTTAGCTTGCATTGTATCCAAGTGGGTGGCAACATCATTGATAATGTCTTGTTTGAAATCTGACAATAAATTTGAGATTTCCATCTTTGATATACCAAAGCTATTTCCTTTTGTAAGTGTGGGTGATGTAGGAGCATCTCAGGTCCTTAGCAATCCCATGTCACCAAAAACATGTTTATGTTTTCCTATGTTGCTCAGCTCATGCTTTGATCAAGTTGGTTCAGTGTTGCTTGGTTTCCTTTATTAACCAGGGTTGGTTGGTTATCTCTCTGGCGCTTAATGATGCTTGTCTTGCACTCGATTATCCTTTCTTATCGAGTTGTTTGTTTTAGTTTCCTATTGAGGCAAACTCTTCCACTTAATTATGGTCATAGATTTAATGCTAGTATCTATCATTGGGAAGCATGTGGACCTAGATCTAGTTGTTCCTTCCATTGATGGTGGATCTGAAGGCTGACTTGTTCGGTAGCCTCTTGTATATAATGGAGTCTCTGGTTGTAGTTTAGGGTCAGTTCAATTAGAAGATAGATGCTACAAGTTGGAATATTATTTTTAGATCCTCGCATGTTGGAGGACTTATGTACTTGAATTATAATATCTAGCCTAAACTGGGAAGGCCTTACAGCTCGATATGTATGAATCAATTGGAATAAATATATGAAACTTTATGCATTCTCTCTCTCACTTATGTGTTTGTTGCTTCCACGTGTGATCTCTACAAGGTGGATCTAGTTAGGGTGTGCCTTTGGCCCCTCTCTATATCCTCCCTTGCATCACATGGTATCAGAGTGAGGTGAGATCTAGATCTAGGTTTGTGAATCTAGGTTTGAGGGTTCCTTCTTGTCAAACCCTAGTTGATTTTTTGTGGAGTAGCAGATTTTGATCTGACCTACAATTACATAGGGTTTCAAGATGGTTTGTGGGAGGCAAGATGCGGATCCAGGATTGGTAGACATGTTGACACAACTTGTTGCTAGATTAGAAGCTGTTGAAACAACCCAGAGAAGAGGAAGACATCTTGAAGATGTTAGTGATGATGAAATTGAGGAAGAACAAGGTGATTTGGAACCTGCACCTATGATGGATCAGGGTGAGGAAAGATTGTTGAAGGCTTTGACAAATCTGAAGTCTACACCACACTTTAATCCTCCCGAGTATAGTGGAAAACTTGATTTAGATGAATTGATGGACTAGATCACCAAGATGGAAAAGTACTTTGAATATGAAAATGTACCTGAGGAAAAGAAGGTGAAAATTACAAGCACAAAGTTGAAAGGTCATCCATCCTTATGGTGGGAACATCTACAGTTGGACAAAAAGAGGAAAGGCAAAGAAAAAATCAAGGTATGGAATAAGATGGTAAATAAGTTGAAAGGAAAGTTTTTACCTTGTGATTATTAGATTAACCTAGTTAGGTGAATGAAATGTTTAAGATAGAAAGATAGCTTGATAAAAGATTATATTGAGTAATTCTATAGACTAGATATCAGATTTGGACATGATGAAGATGATGTGGAAAGAATTACTAGGTACCTGAATGGATTGAGAGTTTCCATCCAAGAAGAAATCAATTTGGTCAAATTAGAGAACATTTAAGAGGCTTATCAATTTGCATTGAAAGCTGAGGAAAAATTGAACAAAATACATGAGTAAAGACAAAGAGGTAGAGGTGGTAGATTCCCTAGAGGAAGAGTTAGATCTCATGGTGAAAACAGTAGATCTGAACCTGAAAAGACAAATCTAGATAAAGGCAAGATCGAGTGGAAAGGTGAAAGTTCATCTAGAGGTAGAGGTAGTAACTACCGAGGTGGTTATAATAGAGGTGGTTTTTGAGGAACTTATTACAATTGTGGAGAAGAAGCACATATATCATTTGAATGTACACATGAAAGTAAGAAGGTTGATAGCTATAGAAATGCTTTGGTGCAAGAAGAGTTACCGAATGAACTTGAGAAGGAAAATAACTTGATGGTAAGAAGAGAACTTTGGAGTGAAAGTAATAAGGAAGATCCTGTAAGGAAATTTTTGTTCAAGACCAGATGTAGAGTTTCTGATGAGGTATGGAAAGTTATCATTGATAGTGGAAGCTCGGAGAACTTGGCATTCGAGGAAATGGTTACAAAGTTGTAGTTGGAAAGATTGAAACATCCGAAGCCCTATCAAATTTCATGGATCAAGGATGAGCATACACTCTTGGTAAGTGAACAATGTTATGTAAATTTGAAAATTGGAAAGTACCATGATAAGGTGTTATGTGATATCATGCCTATGGATTATTGTCATATTTTGTTGGGTAGACCTTGGAAATATGATAGATATGCTATATATGATGGAAGATTGCATAAATATACTATTTGGGCTAATGGAAGAAAACAAATCTTGTTACCTTTTATTGAAGAACCTTTTAGTAGTGTTTGTACATCTGTGAAAGTTTGTCTGACGGAAGGAAGGAAGTTTGTTAAGGACTTGAATAAGAATGATGTATGTTTTCCTGTGATTCCTAACAAACTGAGTAAGAAAATAGAGGATAGTATCCTTGAGGAGATTGATAAGTTACTCACCGAGTATAGTGAAATCATTTCTGATAATGTAGTTGATGGTTTTCCACCGAAGAGAAGCACTGATCATTTCATGGATCTAATCCCTGGATCTAGTTTTCCGAATAAGGTACCACATCAGTTGACACCTACCGAGAATCAAGAATTGAACTGACAGATTCAAGAATTGTTGTAGAAAGGCTTAATCCAAGAAAGTTTGAGTCCTTGTGTAGTACCTACTCTATTGGCACCTAAGAAGAATGGAGAATGGAAAATGTGTACTGATTATAGAGAAATCAACAAGATAACATTGAAATCTAGGTTTCTTATACCGAGAATGGATGACATAATGGAAAATTTGACTGCAACAAAGTATTTTACCAAAATTGATTTGAAAAGTGGGTATCATTAGATCAGAATTAGAGAAGGTGATGATTGGAAGACTACTTTTAAGATAAAAGAAGGTTGTATGAGTGGTTGGTTATGCCTTTTGGTTTAACTAATGCACTGAGTACTTTTATGAGGTTGATGAATGAAGTTTTGAAGAAATTCTTAGGTAAATTTGTGATTGTATACCTAGATGATATTTTGATATTTAGTAAGACTAGAGAAGAAAATTTGTTGCATGTTAAACAAGTATTGCAGAGGTTGAAAGAAGAAAAGTTGCTGATAAATCTGAAAAAGTGTTCTTTCATCCAAGAGGAGATTGTGTATTTGGGATTTATGATTTTAGCTGATGGTTTGAAAATGGATCTTGAAAAGGTTGAAGATATTTTGAATTGGCCTACACTTGAGAATGCTAGTGAGGTAAGATCATTTCATGGTTTGGCAAGTTTTTACTGAAAGTTTATTAGGAATTTCAGTTCAATTTGTAATGCTATGACTGAGACTATGAGAGGAGATAAAAGAGAATTCAAGTGGACACATGGAGCTGATAAAAGTTTTGTGACTCTGAAGAAGAAGGTTGCTGAATTACCTATGTTAGCATTTCTTGATTTCAATAAGGTATTTCAAGTGGAATGTGATGCAAGTGGAAGTGCAATAGGAGTTGTGTTGAGTCAAGAAGGTAAACGTGTTGCTTTCTTTAGTGAAAAGTTAAATGATGCAAGAAGAAAATATTGTGTGTATGATCAAGAACTCTATGCTATTGTTCAAGCCCTGAAGAAAGGAGACATTATTTGATACTGAGTGAATTTGTGTTGTATACCGATCATAAATCTTTATAGTATTTGGGTAGTCAGAATAAGTTGAATTAGAGACATATGAAATGGATTGAGCATTTGTAGAATTATATATTTGTGATAAAGCATAAGAGTGGAGTCACTAACCAAGTTGCTAGTGTATTGAGTAGAAGAAGTTCTTTGATGACCGAAATGAGAATTGAAGTTCTTAGTTTTGATGACATGAGAGATTTGTATGAAACTAATCCTAATTTTTTGAGTCATGGAGAAAGTGTAGAGCACCTATTCAAGATCAACTGAGTACAAAAAAGGAAGACTATTTCATTTAAGAAGGTATGTTGTTTAAAGGTATTCAATTGTGTATCCCGAGAGGATCAATGAGAAATAATTTGATAAAGGAGAAACATAGTAGTGGTTTGGCTGGACATTTTGGTATTGATAAGACATTGAATTTTCTTAAGGATAAATACTCTTGGCCACAGTTGTATTAGGATGTTGAGAAATTTGTGAAAAGTTGTGGAATTTGTCAAGTTGCTAAAGGAGTAAGTCAGAATACTAGATTGTATACACTGATTTCTGTTCCTAAGAAACCTTGGATTGATATCAGTATGGATTTTGTTCTTGGCTTACCAAAGGCAGTGAGAGGTATTGATTCTATATTTGTTGTGGATAGATTTATAAAATGGCACATTTTATACCTTGTAGAAAGACAATCAAATGTAGTACATATAGGAGATATTTTCTTTAAGGAAATTGTCAGATTGCATGGATTACCAAGGAGTATTATCTCTGACCGAGACAATAAATTTGTTGGATACTTTTGGAAGATCCTTTGGAGAAATTTTGGCACCGAGTTGAAATATAGTTCTACATTTCACCCACAGATCGATGGACGGACAAAAGTTGTGAATAGAATTTTGGGTAACCTTTTGATATGTTTAGTTGGAGACACACCGAGTAATGGGATTTTGTGTTGGCACAATAAGAGTTTTCATATAATAATTCAGTGAATAGGAGTACTAGAAAGTCATCTTTTGAGATTGTAAATGGCATACAAATGAGAGGTATATCAGATTTGAGGGATTTGCTGATGAAGGAAAGAGAAGTGCTGAAAGAGTAAATTTTTCTCAGTACATGAAGACATTGCTTGAAGATGTGAAATAGAAGTTGGAGAAAAGTAATCAAAATACAAAGACAGAGCTGATAGATCAAGAAGACATAAGAATTTTGCAATTGGTGATGAAGTAATGGTTCATTTGAAGAAAGACAGATTTCTTGTTGGAACATATGGGAAGCTAAAAATGAGGAAGTTTGATCCTTGTAAGCTTTTGAAGAGATTTGACAGTGGAAATGCTTATGAGATTGAGTTACTTGACGACATGGATATATCACCTATTTTCAACATTGCTGGTTTATATGAGTACCATGAGTTAGATGAAGAAATGACAGTGCTGAATGATTATCCTAAGAAATAGATAGAAGAAGTTGAGAAGATTTTGGAGCAAAGAATTGACATAAGTACAAGAGGAAAAAAGTATATGGAATATTTGGTTAAGTGGAAGAATAAATCGATTAGAGATAGTTCATGGATTTCACAATCTGAGTTGGATTTAGCTTGGGTTGTACTTGCTTCATGATTTAGAGAATCATTTTCAAATAAACCCAAGTGTCTGATGTAGGAGCATCTCGAGTCCTTAGCAATCCCATGTCACCAAAAACATGTTTGTGTTTTCTTGTGTTGCTCGGTTCATGCTTTGACCGAGTTGGTTCAGTGTTGCTTGATTTCCTTTGTTAACCGGGGTTGATTGGTTATCTCTTTGGCACTTGATGAATTTCCCTGGCACTCGGTGATGCTTGTTTGGCACTTGATTATCCTTTCTTATCGATTTGTTTGTTTTAGTTTCTTGTTGACGTTGACTCTTTCAATTAATTATGGTCACAGATTTAATGTTGGTATCTATCATTGGGAAGCATGTGGACCTAGATATGGTCATTCCTTCAGTTGATGGTGGATTTGAAGGCTGACTTGTTCGGTAGCCTCTTGTATATAATGTAGTCTTTGCTTATAGTTTAGGGTTAGTTTAGTTAGAAGATAGAAGCTAGAAGATGGAAGATTATTTTTAGATCCTCACATGTTGGAGGACTTCTGTACTTGAATTGTAATAACCGGCCTAAACCAAAAAGGCCTTACAGCCCAGTATGTATGAATCAATTGGAATAAATATATGAAAGTTTCTGCATTCTCTCTCTTGTGTGTTTTTTGCTTCCACATGTGATCTCTGCAAGGTGGATCTGGTTAGGGTGTGCCTTTGGCCACTCTCTTTATCCTCCCTTGCGTTAGTGGGATGGAATCCTCTGCCCTTGTTTACTGCTGACCTTGAATTATTCAAGAAGATTTTATTGAGATCATCCCAAGAAGATTGAGATATATCTCCTCCATCCATAAGGTCCAGTGCTTCGAGACAGTTTTCATTTAATCCTCTCAAAAAGATGAGTTTTTACGAATCCTCTTGTAATGCATGTTGAGGATTCTTCTACAAATTGTATAGGAAGCATGAAATGTAGTCTTCAGATTCTCATCTTCTTTTTGTGACATTTGAAAGATGTCATCCCCTCTCAAATCAAACCCCTTACAATATTCTTTATATTTTTGCAAAAATAGGTCTGCATCTCATTCCAATTAGTTGCTGCATTAGCTCCTAATCCCATAAACCATCTTAGGGATGACTCCTTTAATGTTGCTAGAAACAACTTGAGTTTATGACTATCAGTATTATAGTCAAAACTTGAGTAGAGAATGTCAAACTCAAATAAAAAGGTGTCAGGGTCCTCAGTTATTAGGCCATAAAACTTCGGTAACGCGGCAGTGGGTATATTTTTGAGATTAGCATTATTGATAAGGCTAGGAAGAGGAAATGGTAATGTAGGCTAGGTCATTACTACAGGTAATTGGGAGTGAAGTTATTGTTGGGAAATATTTATGGTCAGAGGATTATTATTAGCAACTGGTGCACCGGCGAGCCATAGGCACCTCAACCAGGTTAAGAAGCGAAGTTATTGTTGGGAAATATTTATGGTCAGAGGATTATTATTAGCAACTGGTGCACCGGCGAGCCATAGGCACCTCAACCAGGTTAAGAAGCACCCTTTGCATGCATCTCGATAGAAACTAGGATAGGGGTGAAGCCCCTACTATTTTATGGGCAAGATGCAGCCCATAAAATAGTAGGGGCTAGAGAGGAGGAGAGACCCAGTAGCGGAGGTGGGGGAGCATCAGAGAAGCTATGGCTAAACATGGAGGTTTAAGCCACACCCTTCATTTCATTGCTAAACATGGAGGTTTAAGGGTAGAGAGGCCTAACCCGGTATAGTGATTTAACAGCTTCAACCTGGCAGGTAGAACTAACCATCCCTGGCAATGACGCAAAAAATAAACAACCCCATAATAGGTAATA